>CM035412.1:165458680-165901364 GCA_020310875.1 Ceratopteris richardii
TCATATAATTGGCTAGAGATGATTAGAAGTCTCAATCCTTAACTCCCATTGAGGACCCTTAAATATGGCACCCATATGCAAAACCCAAAGGTTGTATAGTGTGTTGGAAATATTGTGTTTATTGAGGCAACCTTCCACCAGGGACCCCACCTGCAGCCTACCAGTTAGAAGAAATCAAAATTTAAAGGTTAAACCATCGTCAAAGGCTAGTCAAAAAATTGTCAAAACTAGTCAACATGTGGCATAATTTTTTATGATAACTCGTGAAAGTGCTCTTCAAGAGCTTTTCAATGATATGACACTTGACAATTCGACATCATATGGAGGTTAAAAATGAAACCCTAATTTGCAGATTTTTTAAAGGCAGTTAAAACTTGAAAAGCAATTGATGACACTTGGAAGCGTCTTATGATTTTAATCTAGAGGTCGTCCTTGTGCCATGGGGCAATTATAAAATGGAGTCAACTAATCTCCAAAAGCATATACGAAAAACAAAAAAAAAACACAACTGTACCTTCATCAAAAGTAAACAATCAACCTTATAGCTTTTTCGATAAAGCGCAAATTTTCACGGAGCAACACAAGTCTATAAAGAGTATAAATTTACACACTAACATCATCACCTACTTGGAGAAGAGTTTTAAGAACTTGGTGGAGGATGATCTCCATCCACTTGAAGGGGTGGAGTTGTACTTTCTTCATCTTCAACAAGGTGTGCAGTAGCTTGATAGCTTATCTATTTTGGATGAGGTTATCTTCAGCCATGGAAATTGTGGAGTTATGGACAGCTTGCATCTCAACCATATTCTTCATACCACTTTGTAACTTCATATATTTCATCATTGTTATGTAACAAATATATTTAGAGCTTGGCTCCTTTCTGTCTCTCATTTCTTGTCTATTCTCCATCTTCTCTCTATTTTCTCTGTGTCTCTATATTAATTGTGGGCCTAAAACCTAACAATTGGCATCAAAGAACGATAAAATAGTGCAAGTGCACACAGAGAATAGGGTTGGATGTAAACGAGTGAAATCTTCATGGAAGATGCAGATCAAGCTCAATTTTATATTCAACAAGAGGAAGCACATAATCCAAATGATCTAATTTCTTGAAGAAGCTGAGTATAGAATAGTAGGCAAGTCAACTCGAAGAGGGGTCACATCAACCTTGGAGGATTGCAACAGCAATCAGCAACAATTTTAGCAGCAACAAAATATAGCGCATGTGCTGATTATGCTGGAATTGTTGATGGAGAAGATGAGTTTGCAAAGATTGGAGATGAGTTTGGGAGATTGGAGAGCATTGCTTCCATGTGTACCTGAGAAGTGATGTTCAACCTACTAATCAACCTTCTAGTGCTCCTTGTGGTTCGTCATTCATCCATGTATGTGGGAGCTTGCATGTTCAACTTGGTGGTCATGAAGGAAGCCTTATGTGAGCAACGAGAGGTAACTTATCTACGTTCATAACCTTATGGTGGACATTTTACACGTTCTTATATATATGTGTGTGTTTGTTTGATATATATACATGAGAGCATATGACTTCAACTTAATAAGTCCGGCCAACCTTTAATTGAGAGAATATGTCTAAGTCTACATTCTACCCATTACTTAACATCCTACCGTTCTCTCTATCCTTCCAAGAAGTACTTGATTGAAGATGTGTGAGTTCTCTTTGTGATGTGCGTTGGAGAGAGCTCTTCAAGATCAAGGTCCTTGTGTGTGATGGTGGATACTTAGCATCAATTATGAAAACTAGAGGTATCTAACTTAACTAAATAATTAATAATTAACTAATATACCTACCTCGCATATTCCCTTCGTATCAGGTTAGGAGGGCATTGTTGGAAACATTGTGTTTATTGGGGCAACCTTCCACTAGGGACCCCACCTGCAGGTTAGAAGAAGTCAAAATTTGAAGGTCAAACTATGGTCAAAAGGTAGTCAAAAAATGGTCAAAATGATCAGCAACTGAGAGAATTTTTTATGATATTTTGAGAAAGTACTATTCAAGAGCTTTCCAATGATATATCACACTTGACAATTTGAGATCATATGAAGGGTTAAAAATGAAACCCTAATTTGCAGATTTCTGAAACGCAGTTAAAATTTGAAAAGCAATGGATGGCACTGGGCAGCATTTTACTATTTTAATCTAGTGGTTATCCTTGTGTCATGTAGCAATTATAAAAAGCAGTCAACTCCTCTCCAAAAGCATATACACAATCTTCAGCTAGAGAGATTGTGGAGTTATCGGAAGCTTGCATGTACTTCATAATTGTTATGTATAGAATATATTTGGAGCTTGACTCCTTTATCTCTCTCATGTCTTGTCTATTCTCCATCTTGTCTCTATTTACTCTATGTCTCTATATTAATCGTGGGCCTAAAAAACAACAGTGTACCCCACCATGCAGCTACTATCTTATATACCACATCTAATAATAGGTTTCCTTTGACATCTAAGATGATCTCTCAAGCAATCCAGAAACCAGAGCATGGGAAGGTTGCAATTACTACTAGACAAAGTAGAGCAAAGTTTTTGCATCTATGGGATCTTGATCCCAATTATCACACACATTTTTCACCATTCTTTGGCACTAGGCTACTATTTTGAATGGATAATGCATACTCATTCCAATACACAAGAATGGAGATACCATTGACTCTAGCACATATGATTGAGCATTATGTTGTTCATTATACTGTATACAATGTGGTTACAAAGGCAAAGCTATAGCATACAAACATAGTTCCTAAACACTTTCTCCACCATTGACCATATTTGCACACTCATGCAATATTTATAGGCAACAACTATATTTGTTTTTCCCTATCTTTGCAAAGTTTTTCATGAAGCCTCAAGAGAGAGGTTCTTCCATAGGCTACAAGGTTTAGAGGCCCGAGCAAATATTGTATGGGACATACAGGCTTTATATACAAGTGTACACACATAAAACTGATATAGAGAATATTTGGGGGGGGGGGGGGGGGGGGTTTACATTACTAATTCTCCAAATGGTGTTAATACCTGTGATTGAAGATGTTGAAGGTTCCGCACAGCTTGCAAAGATCCATCCATGAACTGAAGGGCACCAACCAAACCAATGCGTACATCAACTTGATCCAGTTCTTGATCAGTCATATTCAATAACTACATGCAACCATAAAAAATAAAATATTCTTATCAGATCAAGCTATGGAATTTAGGTCTCCACTCTGTAACCTCTCCCACCCTTGCAGCCATACCATTGTAACCATTGATTACACACCCATCAATACATCATAAAGACAAATGCACACCAAGTTTATCCAGCTTGTGATCGTCCATTTTCAGTAACTACAAGCTTCCACACTGTGGTCTCCCCATGCTGACAGCTTCACCCTATTATCCATGTGATTGCACACACACCACTTCCCAATGAAAATGGATACAAACCTTGATGTGTAATGTCAAACGACCATCAAAAGAGTCCATCAAGTGTGATGCTTCAACATAACAAGGATCACTACTTGCAGATAAAGTGTGACTCCTCGGAGGTGGCTTTAAAACTGAAGAATCTGCACCCTTTGTGGTAAGAAGCAAAAGCTCACTTGGTGGTGGCCTCCATAGCTCCTGCACAGCCTTTCTAACAAGATCTTCAATTTTCCTGTCTTGTGCTGCAGATGCGTCAAAGAATTGTACAGATAATTTGTGATGACTGAATGGATAGTCCCCAGTGGAGTTCGCCGAACCTGCCCAGCTGTTGCAAAATTGTCATTGAGAAACTCAGTAAGAAAAATTGAAGCATAAACAAAAGCAATATAGACAAGTTAAAACTTCCAGCATGGCTTGAAACATAATGACCACTAATTACATGCAATGTTCTGCACCTATTGCCACAAATAAACAACACATGCCAATGTGAGTTTGCATAATGTCAAAACACATGCAAACATGCACAATAACAATATGACAGCTTGTGTCCAACTTGGCCGTCCATATTAAATAAAAATCAGTATCAGCTGAGGTCTTGACCATACATGATACATGAATTAAATTTACAATATACATATACTATGTATCAGAACTGACCTGATGAAACCATGCTAAGAAATACATAAGTCCTTTAGGCCACACAAATCATCAGCAATGCATTGTCTAAATGGTTGTCCCACTGCAATTATTGCATGATTAGACAATGGCACAACCAGAACAGGACATAAGAGATATTCTTTCTGCACATTGAAAAGTTTTAAACAGAATCTGACCTTCAAAGCATTAATACTTGCTCAACGTGCTGTAAGGGATGGAAGATATAGAGAAGGATATAAGTGACTTGCATGGAGAGCCTAGACCCTGAGGGGACAGGCATTGTCAATTGTTTCAAATGGTGCAGGGAAGGATTTCACAGTATATCATATATGGCCATCGATTTTTGGCATTAGGGAGTACACAGCATCTCATTATAAATTTATATAGTGGGATAAATAGATGGACAGGTTCAGTCGTCCTTATCTATTTCCCACAGAGAGTTGGTAAGAGCTCAATCAAATACCTCCTCAAGTGACCTGATGCAGCATATGTCATTAACTCCACAATTGTTTCAGGCACTTGGCATTGATCATGCATACCTCCCTTTTGGGCTGCATTGCTACCTCAAAGATGCATGTATCTACGACATTGAAGGTGTTGGCCCAATGAGGATAGTTATGGAGAATGGCCAACAACAATCTTAGGAAGGTTTGCTACATATCAAGTCTTTAGAAGTGTATATTCAGTGGGACAAGGTCATAAGGACTTAGTACACATTTCTTTGGAGGATCATGGAAGAACTTCAAAGATTCAAGATTGATTGCATGAGGTAGAAGAGGCATATTATATTCTCTCTTGTGCAAGTTATTACATGGACACTCCATTGATGAAGAGATCAAAACTTCTACATGGCTCCATTTCACTTCACTTGCATGAGTTGCTATCCGACGGCACAAAACTTGAACTTTATCTAGATTTTGGTGATGAAACTAACCCTATTTCTATGCCAACACATGTTTATTTACATTAATCTAGGTTGACCATGTCTCTAGGAGGAACATTTCATTATAATGACGTGTATCACAAAAAGTTTTGGACCCACTTGCTCAAGATAGAGGAGATCGCTACCACACCACAATTCACACTATGAGACTTAAGTTTGAGACTTCATTTTATGGATACAGCAAGGTATTTGAGTCCTTGTTACAAAGCCTTTGATGTGGATCATAAAATTACTAAACTTTCTTTATATAAATTGCTAACAAGTACTATTATGGACATTGTAGGAAGACCAAGTACAAGCTTTTTATGATTCACCCTCATACATGTTGGGTTGAGGCCACTACACACCAAATTCGGATTCTTCATAGATCCCCAAATACATCATTGATGGATGGCACTTTGGATAAGATTTGATTTGGGAAATCAATCTCATATGACCACTTATGCATCTCATGCCACATGTTTCTACTTCCAACACAACTCCATAGCATGCTAAGTATCAAGCCCATCATGAGCATCTTCACAAGTTACATTGAAGGAAAGATGGGCAGCCTGCAATTGAGATATTATCCTTGGAAAGGCTAAGGCCCCACTGTCAAATGCCTCTTTTGCATGTGTGTTATGCAACATAATGAACTAGCAACCATCCTTTTGGAAACCTCAAGGTAGTATATGATAGGTTATATGATCCATGCAAAGACCAACACCATACATACGTTGATCAGTCTATTCTAGGGGCTCGCTAGGCAACAACCAAGAATACAAGTTATTTCTCTTGAGTTAGACTCCATATAAGGCATCTTGTATGTGGTTCTCGATGCAAACTATAACTAATTGATGATGACTTTATATGTTAATGACATGTACTATAGCCATGTTAGGGTTCCATGGATGATGATAACTTCAGACATTGCAGGCCAAGTTGGTACATCTTTTGCAAGAAAAATAAGATATGAGGAGAAACTGCAATACATCATAAAAATTGGACATGTATTGGGATCCTTATACAATAGTTGCAATGCAATGCATTGTGTAGCATCCGCAATGTACGCAATGCAATGGTGTTGCATTGCAATGTACGCAACATGTGGCATTGGGGACAAAATTTTTTGCCCCTCACCAAGCTATGCAGACTATGATGGATCGTCTTTATGAAAATTTCTATAAGATCTACTTTAAGATTTAGAGGATAAGATGTCTTGGTATTGCAAACTTGGACTTATCTTTATAGTTTTGGATGAATATTGAGCATCCACCACCACTTCAATACATGATAAATGCATCCAAGGGACTTCTCATAAATAACAGGACATCATGATACTATAGGGAGCAAATGACATGTAGATGTCCATCATATGCCAAGACATGATATCGATATAACAGCACTTAGGACACATGGTCCTCTCTCTACTATAGCTGGTGGAGACTCTTGATCATAGAAGATTTCATAGATATATATTTGAGCTCAATGTGTGAGACAAGAGTAATGAAAAATAAACATCTCCAAATACACATGCTTATTCTGTCCATATGTCTAGAAAATACAATTATTAAAATCTAAAACCATAGTGGACAAACACCTTTGTAGGCCAACCAATAAAGTGACTCTCCAAAATCCATGTCATTTGTATTTGTCACATACAAGATAGGAGATGGTTCTTTTTTCTACTCAAATGTGTTAGACTAGCATTTAAATGAACTTACTCCCATTGGCGCTCTGATCCCAATCAAGGCTCTCAATAAAAACCAATGTGTGGGATCAAGAAAATAGTTCGTGTGAAGAAAATTGTAATGGATGAAATCAACTAACCAATCCTATTTGCCTATTTATCTGTCAATTTCTGTACCTAGCTTTTGACCCATGCATCTACCTTCGTGACATAGAAAATTGATGGTGAGACTTTTTGCCTCTAAGTGAACTCACTATCATCATAGTGTTTCAAAAAAAGGAACTTATCAATTTTAATGCAGCAACAAGAAGCACCTGGATTCTGGATGGCTTGAGATGTGCTTGAACATCTGCAAAATTAGACGGCATTGATGTTTGGTCACAGAATCAGAAAATGTGCTAGCTCGAAAATCCTCCAGTTCTTTTGTAAAAAGCTGTGCTGCCCGAGGGTATCGAGATCCTAGATGCTGACAACAAAGCAGGACAGCTTGAATATCTTGAAGCCTATTGGTTGCTGCATTCACTGGTGAATCACCACTGAAGAGGACTTTATGAACATTGGTTACTATAATATTAAGTGGATCCTCAGGATCATCTGCTAGTAAAGGATCCAGCCCATCCAAATCAAGATGCTCTGCTAAGGCCCAAATCAACCTGGCCAAAAGCCTTGAAGTGGCAACCTGAGGTAGTACCAACAATCCCAGGAACAGATTATCAAGTAGGCCTTAAAAAAAGGGGCAATTTTCTCTTTGACATGACAAGCATGATTCCACAGTCACCTTTAGCAAAATCGCATAGAAATAAATTTACTAAGGAATGATTACTGCTAACAATACAAATTCATGAAATCTCAGCTTCTTTAAGCATAAGACTTACATCAGATAAATCTTTTACAAGCTCCCTCTGCAGTTTCTGAAGACGTGTCTCATTCAAGATCTGTTCTTGAGATGCCCCATCTTTCAACTTCTTGACACCACCTCTAGTATCATAAAAATGGCAAAGCCTTACCAAGAGCTTGAGATAGCAATCCATTGCATAAGTTCTCCCCTCACAGTCCCATTTGACACAGGGCCTGCATACTTCCACAACCTCAAGTGCACTTTGTGTCCAGCTCATAGCTTCATAGCCTGCTCCATAAGCCAAGGCACCAATCACCCTGCTCTCTGTCCCTGCAGATGTTTGCCGCGGAAGTGGCAGAGACAGTTGAAAGCAACTCTCCACCAAGCAGGCAACCAACTCCTCCCTGAATAAGCTAGAGCTGTTTACACTGGTGAGATCATTTTTTATATGAGGATCTTCAAACAATGATGCAATATCTGTGCCTGGCAGTGGCTTCTGGCCTCTCCTCACACTCTCTCTGGAAAACAAGTCTACGCACAATGCCGTACGGCAAATGCATGCCAAGGCATGCATTCGATCAGCCTCAACCCTTAGATTTCTGACCATTGTAAGCAATCTCTTGAAAAGGGAGACTTGCATGTGCAAATCTAACAGTTGAAGGTTCTGAACGACTGCCTTCACAATACTTTCTCTTCCCAATGTGAATTCTTGTCTATCCCAGAGAGTTAAAATTGCAGTGATAGAGGCAGATGCCCACTCCGGCTTTCCACCTGGAACATCTGCAAGTGAAAGCAGATTGATCCCAACTTCAAAGACTAAAGAAGGGTCAAAGGATGAAAGAAACGGTACAAGATGAGAAACAAGATCAGAAACTGCAAGGATCCTCTCTGCATCAACAAACTCCTTATCCCCCATTGGTCCTCTGGGACTGGCATCGCCTCCTGATATTGCCTGCATTTCTTCAACCATGCCTGTTGCAACAGCTTTCACAGCAAACACCAGTGGTTGGATTGTTGAACGAAAACTCTCAATCGGCAGCACTAGTGTACGTGCCATGAGCATATTCCTTTTCTCCCACGTGAATTTACACATGGCAGTGACCCAACTGGACCGTATGGCAAGTGAAGCCTCGGTGGAAACAATTTTGTCACCAGCAAGTCGGCTCATCCTTTTGGTTGTGAACTCTGAGAAGAGGCGTCCTACAGATTCAAATGCAACACGGGAAACAGCGTCAGAGACATCTAGCATAGTATGTCCAATCTGCTTCCACCAGGTAGCCACCCTATCAGATAAGGGAGCACTAGACTCGCAAAGGTTAACAACATCATCACGGGCGAGGATGCAGCCCAAAGTTTCGGTGATAGCATAGCGAAGATGATTGTTCTCGCTCTTGATACAATTAGAGATCTCATTGCTGCAATCTGTGATGAGTTGTCCCAAACGCCAGGAGGGAATTGCCGCCAGGAATGAAACGCCTGCTGCAGTGACGTCTGGATCAGGAAAGTCGAAGTCGTTCTTGATTCCGCGGCACACAGTCTCCCACTGCTGCGACGTCAGGCGCGTAGCCCGGATTAAGTCGAAAGCCAGCTTCTTGGAGACTGCATTGGCGGGGCTGGATATAATCTCATCACAAGCAGCCTTACATAGCGAAGACATGTCCTTTCCGGCCGCTGCTAGCTGCAACGCCTGCAGCAGCGCTTGAGTCTGTCGCATGGCATCGTTGGACGCGAGCTCCGCACGGATCTGAGCCAGCCAGCCTTCCATCGTCGCGCTTTCGCTGGCATTCGAATGAAGAGAGCCGAAATTGACTAAAAGATGGCCAGCGTTGGAATATAGCAGCGTAGATTCGAAATGGAGGTTTATTGCCAGAGATCATATTTCGTCAGCGTTACAGCTTTTCGATTTTCGAAACCTTGTAACTTCGTAAGGCTCTTCCCTTTTTTTTTGCGAGTGCAATGAATTTGAAAAGACACACACCCGACCTCGTAAAGTAGAGGTATTCATCTTGAAGAATTCTAAGGCATCTAGTTCTGGGTGGGACTTGAACCATGGCCATCTGCCTAAGAGTACAAGGCACATCTGCTAAACCACGTCTGCTGGATATTTGTAAGGCTCTTCGAAGTTTATGTATAGTCCAACTCTGTGATGTTTTAAAAGGAAGTTTCGCTTGAGGTGGGATACATAGGGGTCCCATTGATACTATGCTCATTCATTTGTACAGTTGTAATTTCAAAGGTAAAGCTCAGGGAGTAAGCTTCAGTTGAACTTCTATTTTAAAAAATAAATAAAAACAAAAATAAAAAAAGCTTTCGAATATGTTTGAATTGATCTTAGTACGATGTGATCCCTATCTTACAAAACAAGGGTTAGATGTCGTGCATGATCAGGATTACAAAGCCTAGAGGCTCATTAGGAAAGAGACCGATTTTCATGTCTGAAGTGTTAAACGTAGCTACTGCACCAGTGTTAAACGCTGTTAGTTTTTTCTAACTGTCAGAAACGCATCTAAGCACCTAAGTGGATTCTTGGGAGTGGTAGGGGTCTGTTAGACAGAGGCCCTGTACTTAGTTCCCAAAATAACTACTTCAGGTACAAATACTAAGAGCTCTATCCGAATATACTGTCCTTAGGCAATGCCATCACAGTCTTAGCTCAACCACATGTACCGACTACATTGTACCAGACTTGTCAATATCTTGGTACCGAGTTAATTCAGAACAACACGCTACTGTACCATTTAGTAGCAGTCCAACCTTCACCAAACAATGCTCACAATCAGGCAAACCGGATCATAGAAGGTCCCTACAGTTCCAAACCTCCAGTGTTGATGACTAACACACACTGGAATTACCCTTAACTATAGGTAATTCTCACCGTACAATTACAGGTCGATAACAACACGACTTCTGCACAACGTTCTTAGGGAAAGATTACCACAGTCACACAGACTCATCAGTACTTAGCAGTTCAAACAAGAAGAGGAGCGCCACGTCGTACGTCTTACCAGAATAAATTGTCACAAAGATCCACAGCGACCTCTTTCAGACAACGATCCAACGACTTACTGAATGAAATTAAACTCACAACGCAATTGAGATCAATAGAGAACAGCACAGATACACAGTACACTAGAGTATGTAGAGCTTAAACAAGACACACTACATCAACACTCAGACATTCACCCAGACGAACAGTCTGGTGATACCCAGACATGGCTTGAAAAACGCCCCCTTGCGCATTCCTTTTCATTGCTCTATATAGAAATTACAAATATGCGTGTAACAACCTTTCGCTCGTGTTTTACAAAGATTTTCGTTATACCTGTCCCAATCCGGCGGCCGACTAACACTGGCACGCACGGTGGACTCGAACCCGCATGTTGCAAAACTATTGTTCATCGACTATTCCTTCTAAGTACATGTTTCGGGCTAATCTAAATGTACGGGCGATCTTTTTCTTAAGTGTTTCTAATAATTGTTTTAATGTATCTGGTTCTAGTAACTGCGCATCTACTCTAACAGAACTCATGGCTATGCCTTCGGTTAGCAAAATTTCGGCTTGATTTTGCAAAAAAGCCTCTTGCAGGTAAAAGTCGTTGGCCAGCGCTGCATCTCTCAAAATCTTCATATCGTCCAGCTGCTGCTCCATCTTCTGTACTCGTTCTTTTTGGTTGGCCAGTTGGTTTTCGCGTCGCTCGATCTCCTGAACTTGAAAATTCATTGTTCTTGTATATGACTCTTTTTTGTGTCTGAGATCTGCAATCAGTTTCTGTGTCTGCGCTTCCTTGGTTAAATAATGTTTAAGCATATTATTAACATCTGTTAAGTTCTCATTTGTTCTCTGCAATTCTTCTTCTGTTCTTTTATGTTGCATCTGCTTTTCTTGACTCTGTTGCACTAGTTCAGTGAGTTGTGTTCTAGTCTCTTCCAGTAGGTTTCCTAAGGCAATCCTTGCATCTTCCTTGTCCTGTATATCTTGCTTCATTTTGTTGATTTCTTCATTCGCAATCTCCAATAATTCTTCTTTCTTTGTAAGTTCTGCCACAACCGCATCTCTTTGATTGATAATCATCTCTTGTTCGGTAAGTTTTGCCTGTAATTCCTTCAACTGCTCTTGCAGCGATTGGTTTTCGGCTTTGACAATTAGCACTTCTTCCTGAAGGGGGCTGATGTCAGCTTCTAGAATATCCACTTTATGTTGCAGTTCGTTCTGGATATTGTCTGTGGCTGCTTTCATTTGGATGGGCAGTTGCTGCGATAGGTTGATGAGGACTTGACCCATATTGGCCAGTTCGGAAAGTATTGGAATGGAAGGGAGGGGTAGCTGGGGTCGTGGTTGGGATGAAGAGGTGGTGAGCAATTGTTGGGAGTTCGGTGGAGAGTAGTTGAGGGAAGATGATGACGAATCAGTGGGTTCGGCAGGGTGAATGGGTTGGATGGGGATAATGGGTTCGATGGGTGGTTCCGGTGGGAGAGTGGGAATAACGGTGTGAGTTTGGGTTACCTGATCGTTGTTCTGTTGTGCAGTGTCTTCAGCTGTAGACTCAACTACCTTAAGAAGCCTTTCGAGCGCTTCTTTAGCCACTTGTTCTTTATCTGCTTGTTGTTCTCCTTGAGACTGCTGCTGTGATTCTTCTTCGATAGAGGATGTGTTAGCTTCCGTCTGTTTTTCTTGTTGTTGCTCCTGGGAAGATTGCGCAGAAGACTCATTCTGCATTGACGTTGTGGTGTCGTGGAACGTTTCCTCATCGTTTTTTTCTTCTTCTTTGTCATCATCCTTGTTTCCTTCGGTAGAGCCTTGTGCTTCACTCTCAGACGAACTTATTCTGATTCTCTTTCTGCGGAAGAGCTGATTTAGTTCTTCTTCATCTTCTTCCTCATCGTCCCACAGCTGCACTGATTCTTCATGTCGCAGAACAGGTCCTCTTGGTGGTGGTTGTGCTGCGAGTCTCGCCAGAAAGAGGAATGAGATGATGTGTGGAAGTCTGGATCTTGGCATACCTCCTTTGTTTACCTGTTTCATAATGGTTACGCATTCTCGGTGAATGCGGTGGAAGAAGAAGGAAGCGAAGTTCACTGGTTCTTGGGCAGCTAGTTCTATGGCGGAGTAGAAGGGGCGGGATATTCCGTAGGTGCGTTTCTGGAGGTTTAGTATGGCTACTAAAAACTGGAGGGCGGCTCGTTCTGGTTCCGGTCAGCAGAGAATGGCATATTCGTTAGAGGAATATCTAGGAAACAATTCGGCCATTCTAGCTACTGGCAGGCTCGGGCCATTTTCTCGGCCTTGCGAAGGGAGTCGATACGACTCAGCGAAAGTTTGGAAGGTGATTACGGTTCGGGAGGGTAAGGAAGTGATAGCCCATCTTTGCTCATTGGCGGGTGTGTTGGCGATGGCGGAGATGATGTTGGCGAAGAATGGGTGGGACTCCACTGAATGCCAAGGCAGTTCAGCGAAGTTTGCCAACCCACGTATGCGCAGGTACTCTCCTACCTCGATAGGGAGACCGTCACGGAAAGCGGCGTAGTTAGCCAAGGCTTCCATGGCGCACACGAAGACACAGAACACAGGCACACAGAGCACATGGTAAACACAGAGCACAAGTCACACAAGCGCAATAGCATTTTTCGACGAACTGGAAAAGGTTAAGTGGATGCTTTGCCGGGGAGAGCAATGAAGGATGATTAATCATCGCGGGGTATTGAAATGATAATTTTTTTACTTCGGTGTGCATGCATGAGTAGCTGGCAAGGGAAGGGCGGCTGTGGACATAAATAGGTTTCAAATCGCGGATATTTACAGACTTGTATTATTAAACACGCAAAACTAAAAGAAAAGAAAAGAAAAGAAAAGTGAACGCCAAAAAAAACGTGGCCAACCGCAAAATGTTTTAGTGCGGGTTCGCTGTGTGTTGATACGGCCGCAGCTTCGAACCGTTGATGACTTTCGGAAGAGGGTTTCCGATCAACGTAGTCAACCGAAAAGTTGTTGGGCCTACTTGTGCAGAAATCCGGTAGGGACCGAACCATCGTAATTTGAATTTGCCGACGGACTGATTCGACTTTGCATTGTAAAAGAGTACAAGTTGTCCCACCGAAAAAATTGGACTCTTTAAATATCGATCATGTGTTCGAGCTTTCCTTAGCTGTACTTCCTGCATAGTCAAAAAACTGTGCCATCGCTGCTCGTCTAACTCTCTGAGTGTATCCAACCGAAATGACAGTGAGTCTTCCGGTAGCAGTTTCTGAGCAATTGCTACTCGTAAACTTGGTATAATTATTGCCATTGGTGCTATTGCTTCTAATCCATAAGCTAGTTTGAAAGGTGTTAATCCTGTTGTTACCTTGTATGTAGTTCGGTATGCCCATAATACTACAGGTAGCAGTTGATCCCATCTTTTCGGTGCTTCTAAAATGAGTTTCCGAAGCATATTCAACAAAGATTTGTTTGTACTTGCAACCAAACCATTTGCACGAGGATAATATGGTGAATTAAATTTATGTGTGACCTGAAACGAATGTGTGAGTACTTTCATTAGATTGTTGACAAAATGAGTGCCTTGATCTGTAACAAGTTCCAGTGGTAAGCCAAAACGTGGAAAGACATCGGTTAGCAGACACTTTGCTACGGCAACAGTTGTAGCAGATCGTAAAGCCCAGGCTTCTTCCCATCTGGTAGCATAATCAGTACATGTTAAAATATAACGGTTGTTACTGAGGATTGCTGGTGGTGTAATAGGTCCAATGAAATCTAGAGCCCACTTCTGAAAAGGTTCTAATGGCAAGACAGGTTGTAGAGGGAAAAGATGATGTTGCAGGGGTTGTCCAGATCTTTGACAAGTATCACATTGTTTGACAAACTGTGATACATCTCTGTACATAGTATGCCACCAGAGACCACTTTGCAGAATTTTCCGGTGTGTTAAATCTGCAACAAAATGGCCACCGAAAGGAATTGAGTGAGCCAAAGTAATAACTGAGTTAACTTCATGTGGTGGAATACATCGAAGTAAAATTCCAGTATGATCCACATAGTATAATTCTCCAGCAATCAACCGAAATGGGCGACTGAAAACTGCAATTTTCCTGCATATTGCCGTAGAAGTCTGAGATGGAAGGCATCCATCAGTGAGGAAGGTTAAGATCTGATCATAATATGTAGATGGCATAGGTGGGTCTGTAATTTCATCATTCATGGGTTCAGAGACATAAATCGCTGTAGTTGTGTCATCTATGCCTACCGGAGCTTCACCAGACTCTAAGCGGGAGAGGAAATCTGCTAAGGCATGTGAACTGTCTGGCCGATGAATGACTTCATAGTCAAACTCCTGTAAAAGCAGAACCCATCGTGCTAATCGACCACCTAGATGCTGTTGCCGAACTAGATAGACAAGTGCAGCATGATCTACATGAAAAGTAAATTTATGGCCCAGTAAATAATGTTTGAATTTTTTTACAGAATATACTAGACCTAGACATTCTCTTTCTGTTACAGAGTAATTCTTTTGAGCAGGGGCTAATCTTCGACTTGCATAGTACACTGGTATGAACCACTTATCGGTTTGTTGCATTAGAACGCTACCTATTGCTACATCTGAAGCATCAACAAACACATGAAATGGGCGATCCCAGTCCGGAGGCTATAAGATGGGAATTTGTGTTAATAAACTCTTTAAGCGATCAAATGCTATGTGACATTCCTGAGTCCACTCAAACTGTCGAGGAGTCTTGGTGATTAATCTGTTCAGTGGTATTGCCAAGTGAGCAAGCCATCGTAAGTGTCGACCATGCCATCTTACTTGGCCCATGAAGCGCATTACTTCCTTCGGTGTAGTGGGCACTAGAGCTTCTAACACAGCTGAAATTTTATCTGGATCCACCTGATGCCCTGTGCAGATACAATATGACCGAGTAACTTGCCACATGAAACCGCAAACACAGATTTGTTTGGGTTCAAACAGAGTCTATATTCTCTGCATTTTTCAAAGCAGCACCGTAAATGGAACAGATGTGCTATCATCTTACTGAAAATTGAAAAATCATCAAGATATACTTGCATAAAAGAGGTAAGGTAAGGAGAAAATATTTCTTGCATACACCTTTGGAATGTACTTGGGGCATTTCTAAACCCAAACCACATAACAATACAGGCAAAAACACCCTAGTTGGTAATGAAGGCTATCTTTGGTATATCCTATTCAGCCATTCTAACTTGATTATATCCACTGTAGCCATCTAAAAATTAATACATTTCATGTCCTGCTACTCTATCAAGCATTGTGTCAAGAAAAGGGAGCGAAAATGGATCAGGCACTGTTGCTGCGTTCAGTTTCCGGTAATCTACACATATTCGTAATTGCTTATTCTTTTTGGGGACAATAACAATTGGAGAGATCCATTCAGGATGCTCCACTGGTACAATAAATCCAATTTTGAGTAGCCTATCAAGTTCTGCCTTTACCTGTGATGCATAGTTCGGGTTTGTTGGAGATAGACGTCTGCGGAAGCACGCGAACAGCACAAGGAAGAAGAAGAAGCTTGGAGCACAAAACACACAATACTGAATGTATTACTAGAAAATGTACAAAGATAAGTAGCCCATTAGGGCAATAGGCGTATATACAAGCTGGGGAAAAAAAACCTCCTAAAGAGGGAAAAAAGTGCTCCGGCAGTCCTAGTGTGTTCACACACATCACTACCTAAATATATCAACAAATCCCCCCTGGGAGTGATGCGGTGAACAAGGAGCTAGCACTCATGTATAACGAAGTGCCAAGCTATGTGGAAATCACTCCACAAAAGGAAGTAAGCCCAAAGCTTTGCGCAAAGCTTCAAACTTCTCCCTAGGCAGAGCCTTTGTGAAAAGGTCTTCAATGTTCTCCTGCGTAGGCACATATGCCAAGCTGATCTCCCCAGCAGAGAACCTATCCCTGACATAGTGATAATGCACCTCAATGTGCTTAGTGCAAGCATGGAACACAGGGTTCCTCGCAACTGCCAATGCGCTCTCACTGTCAGTGAAGATGGTGGTGGCAGAAGATTGGCCAACACCCAAATCAACCATAAGGCGTCTGAGCCACACACACTCAACAGTCGCTGTGAAAGCTTCCCTATACTCAGCCTCACAACTGGAAGTGGCCACAGTAGGCTGCTTCTTTCTCAACCAAGATATACATGAGGTACCAAGCATGAAGCAAAAACCACTGGTGGACACACGAGTGTCATAGCAACCAGCCCAATCTGAGTCAGAAAAAGCATGCAAATCTAGCGGTAGTGATCCCCCCTTGGGATAAAACAACCCAAGTAGCCGAGTACCACTCAAGTAGCGAAAGATGCGCTTAACCGCCTTCCAATGCGTGACTCATGGGCAATGCATAAACCTGCTCGTCTGTGAGACAGCAAACTGAATGTCTGGCCGAGTAATGCATAAGTAAATCAAGCATCCAACAGCCTGCTAATAGAGAACAGCATCAAATGCATCTCCAGCATCATGAAGACTCAATCGTAAACCTGCCTCCATAGGAGTGGCAATAGGCTTACAGTCTTCAAGGCCAAAACGCTGCAATAATGTGTCAATATATTTCGTTTGACACAAAGCCATTCCACCATCAACTTGCATAAACTGAATGCCCAAATAGTGATGCAAATGCCCCAAATCAGACATCTCAAATGAGGCATGCAAATAAGCCTTAAAATCAGCAATATGTGTCTCAATAGGACTAGTGAGCAGCATGTCATCAACATAGACAACAATGATCAGAAGCACATCATTAGCACGCTTAACATATAAGGTGCTTTCAGTTGGACTGTTCTCAAAACCATGTGCAACCAGATAGGCATGTATCTTCTCATACCAAGCACGTGGTGCTTGCTTTAAACCATATAATGCCTTCTTTAACGTGCAAACCTGGTTTTCATGCCCTTTCTGCACAAAGCCATGGGGCTGAAAAACATACACTTCTTCATGCAAATCACCATTCAGAAATGCAGTTTTAATGTCCAACTGGTGTACATTCCAACCATGATGGGCTGCAAGTGCACAGATGCTCCGAACAGTAGTCATACGACATGTAGGTGCAAAGGTCTCATCAAAATCAATGCCTCTTTCCTGTGCATAACCCTTTGCAACAAGCCTAGCCTTATACCTGTCAACTGTACCATCAGGTTTACGCTTCAGCTTGCATACCCACTTAGTGCCAATGGCCTTCTTGCCTGGAGGCAAGTCACATAAAGACCATGTACCATTCTTCATTATAGCATCATATTCAGATTGCATAGCAGCCATCCAATTTTCTGATTTCTGTGCTTCATCAAAAGAAACAGGCTCATTCTCATCACAGAGACTAGATGCAGCCATAACATAGCAATCTGATGCAAAGGAAGCACTATGAGAGCCTGAACGAGTACGATATGACAAAGGTGCATCTAATTTGCTGTCACGCAAAGTCTGCACCAGCCATTTTGGCATAGTTTTTGCCTGCTCAATATCAGCTCTCTCATCAACAAGTGCATCATGTAAATCTGCATCAGAAATGGAATGATCTGCATCATCATATGAAACCTGCAAAGGCTGAGAAGTTGCCTCATTAGGACCAGCACTAGCCTGTCCACCTGTAAAAAGAGGCATCAAAGTATCATACATGTCTTTGGAGCTAACAGATGTCTCCAATGGTTGAATAGCATCTTCCACAAAGACAACATCACGGCTAACCAGAATGCGTTTAGTCTATGGATGATACAGACGATAGCCTTTACTTTCAGAACTGTACCCAACAAAAATACATTTTACTGCCTTATCATCCAATTTTCTGCGATGTTGTTCAGGCACTAATGCATATGCCAAATAGCAGATGAGCAACAAATGGCTTGCGGTCATGCCAAGCCTCATATGGAGTGATAGACTGCAACGCTTTAGTGGGACACCTGTTCAGTACATATGCTACACACATGACAGCTTCAAGCCAGAAACTATGTGGTAAAGCTTGACTTTTGACCATGCACCTCGCCATTTCCATGAGTGACCTGTTCTTTCGTTTAGCAACTCCATTCTGTTGAGGTGTATACGACACTCTACATTGGTGTTTTATCCCACGTTCAGCCAGAAATGCATTAAAATCTGAAGACATATATTCCCCCCCTTGATCAGAACGGAGGGTGCCCATTTTACATGCTGACAGATTTTTAGCCAAAACCAAAAACTGTTTGAAGCACATGAACACTTCGGACTTTGCTTTGAGTGGATATACCCATGCATGCCTGGAAAAATCATGAATGAAAGTCACAAAGTAAAGGTAATTTCCAAAAGAGGGTGTCTGCATAGGACCACAAACATCACTATGTACAAGCTGCAATTTCTGCGTAGCCCGAACTGAACCATCTTTTGGAAAGGAGGAACGCTGCATTTTGCCCAAAATACAGCCTTCAAAAACATGTTTTCCAGGTGCCTCAAGTTTGGGCAAAGAGGACACCATTTCAGATTTCTGCAGGCGTAGCAAACTAGCAAAATTCAGATGACCAAAGCATGCATGCCAAAGCTTTGCATCTAACATAGCCTGAGAATCATGAACTGCACATGCCAAATCATTCAGAAATCTTTCATAGTCTATGAGCTTATACAGCCCATGACATAGAATGCCAGAAGCAATAATCACATCGCCATTTGAGAGATCATGAACTGTACACCTGTCATCAACAAATTTCACAACCAAGCCAATCTTGGCTAATGCAGAAACTGATAACAGGTTCTTTTTGATCCCTGGCACAAATAAAGCATCTGACAAAGTGAAAGAACTACCATCAGCTGTAGTCAGAATGATCTTACCAACTCCCATAACAGGATAAGAGGAGTTGTTGGCACATGTAACAGTATTCCCTGTAGGGGCAGGCTCGAGTGAAGAGAAGAAACTGCGCTGCGAGGTAATATGTTTGGTCGCCCCACTATCAAAGTACCAAACATCTGAGTCTACTACAGACATGCACTGATCATGAGAAGATGGGTCAAAACTGCAGACAATAGTAAACGCCCATTCTTCTTCCTGCATAAGATTTGCTGACTCCGTTTTTGGTGTAGAGGCCTCTGCAACAACCATTCTAGCCTCTTTCTTCTTTGCCTCTTTAGCAGCCAGTTTTGGACAGTTCTTTATAATATGTTCATTTCCTTTACAAGACTTGCAGAACAATTTCTGCTTTTCTGATTTCTTCTCATCTTTATCCTGGTTCTTCGATTGTGCAGCATTTGCAGATTTCTGCTTACTAGTAGAAGAGCTCCATTTTCCTTTGCCCTTCTGACTAGCCAGGAAAGCTTGATCTGCAACACGCATAATGGACCTGTTCTGCCTGGACTGATCTTCCTGCAACAAAACAGAGACTAATTCCTCAAATGACAAGGCATTCGGATTGCCTTTCATCATCAACCGAAGAGTAGAGGCAAAACTCTGATATGAATCAGGAAGACCATTCAGAACGATCTGCACAAGTGAGCTATCTGGTATAACCTCATCAGCAGAAATCAATTGTTCCTTCAGGTCTTTGATCTTTGTAAGAAAACTGTCCATAGAATCACCTTCATTCATGTGCTCACTCTCCAACTGTTTTCGGAGGTAAGCAACACGAGCCTCATTCCTAGCCTGGTACAAAGTGGTAAGTGTATCCCAAGCATCCTTTGCTGTTCTGCAAGAGCGAATGTGAGGAATAATGGCACGTTTGACAGACAAAGCTATCAATGCATGTGCCTGGGCATCTCTGCCATCCCAACAAATCTGCTCTGCAGTAGGTGCAACAGAAACAACAGCATGAACAAGAATCTGTGGAATATCATC
This sequence comes from Ceratopteris richardii, assembly GCA_020310875.1. Taxonomy (NCBI): domain Eukaryota; kingdom Viridiplantae; phylum Streptophyta; class Polypodiopsida; order Polypodiales; family Pteridaceae; genus Ceratopteris; species Ceratopteris richardii. The sequence goes on from CM035412.1 coordinate 165,479,024, forward strand.
TTCGACACCATCTTCATCAGCTCCAGCACCTGTATTTGTAGTACCTGTAGTCGCAGGTGTAACAGGACGTCTTTCAACACCCTGCACAATGTTCCACAGTCCTTTTGCAACCAGTACATGTCGCATCATATAAGCCCATAATGGGTAGTTGGTACCATCCAACTTATCCTCAACAGCCAACATACGGAATACATCACTGCTTTCAACCATGGCCGATGACTAAAATACCTTGATGCAAAAAATTGATTGTATCTTAAAAAGTTGAACGGAACTGCCCAGACGAGTTCTGCTAGACCTGTAGCAGACTTCGAGACACTTAAACTGGCGAACAGAAACTGGTATATACCTTTGGCACAAAAGGACGAAATAGCCTGCACAAGCACTGTGATAGTGCGTTCGGAGGTCGAAACGAGCTCAGATCGCGATTTCGGCACCACACAGCGAAGCTATTTTGATCTCTGAAACACCCTGAGTATGCTCACCAAATTTCATGCGAATCTGAGACTACAAACGGAGGAGTGTCGACGGCACCCTAGATGAAGCGACGACCTGCTCTGATACCAATTGTTGGAGAGAGACGTCTGCGGAAGCACGCGAACAGCACAAGGAAGAAGAAGAAGCTTGGAGCACAAAACACACAATACTGAATGTATTACTAGAAAATGTACAAAGATAAGTAGCCCATTAGGGCAATAGGCGTATATACAAGCCGGGGGAAGAAAACCTCCTAAAGAGGGAAAAAAGTGCCCCGGCGGTCCTAGTGTGTTCACACACATCACTACCTAAATATATCAACAGGGTTCATTCGGTAGTTGGGTTGCTTAAGTGGTTTTGCTTCCGGCTTCAGCATGACCCTGTGTTGATAGATGCGCGGGTCCAAACCCTTCATATCTTCGTAATCCCATGCAAATACATCAGAAAATTCGCGGAGAAGTTGAATTAGATCTGCTCGAAATAATTCCGGTAAGTTCTGCTTTATCTTGATAGGTCGGTGATTTTCTTCATCACCTAAATTGTAAGTGGTCAGTTGATCTTTTGGAACATAGAATTGTCGAGGCTTCTCTGTATTCTCTGACGGCTTAAAAAGTTGTTGTAGATCAGCGACATCTATGGTAACCTTATCCTCTTTCATGTCTGTTTCTATTACATTCATCATCGTACAAACTGTAGGATTCCAGTTATCTACAACAGATTGTAGATCAACAGTTCCTAGGGAAATCAAGTCAATGTTATTTTTCAGAAACTCTTCTTCTTCATCATCTGACAATCCATCTAGCATATGGACTGGTTCCACCAAATACGGTCTAGCATGCAACTCGTAAGGTTGTATAGCATCTAATTTTACAACGTATTTACGATTTTTATCCTTGAAAGTGAGATCTTGTGCAGACCAATCCTGTATCACCTTAGCATGCTTCAGCCAAGGTCGGTCGAAAAGGAGGTTGTAATCAAGAGTGGATTCCGGTAAATCTAGTATGACAAAGGTCATTTTAAATGTTGTACCTTGTAAAGTGATTGGTAAATTTCGTACAAGTCCTATGGGATGGACTCTTGATTGGTCGGCCATTCTGACAAAAAACTGAACTGGTTCGATTTCGGTCCACCCTAACTTTTTACATAGTGCAGCAGTAGCAATGTTGACTCCAGATCCTCCATCAATTAGTACCTGTGTGATTTTATGATTCTTATACCGTACCGTAATCAAAGGACCTGAATGATCGACCGTAGAATCAGGTTCCGGTTGCACGGTTGCTGTCGCAGGAATGCAAGGAGGCACAGGACTGAACTGTTGTTGAAATTGCTGTCTGACTCCTGGTACTAGTGCCAGCAATTGCTCAAGGGGAAGAGTAATGGATGCTTTATATAAAATTTCCCAGGCCTTTTGTGATTGGATTGTTTCCACAGATTCTGAAGATGATGCGCCTGCTGAAGATGATGTGCCTGCTGCTGATGATGTGCCTGCTGCTGAATTGGAGTCTTGTTGTTGTGTTCCTTCTTCGGTTAACGGAGTCTGGGTTACCGGAATAGGATCTGGGAAGACTGGAGGTTCTGCGGTGGTCCATTGACTAGCTTTATCATACATCCTTTGTTGTTCTCGTATGCCTGACTCAAATATTTCTGCTTCTGGTTGCAATTGTTTACCGGAGCGGGTCTGAATTACTGCAGCGTGTGTTTCTACTGGTGTGATTTGTACCATATTAGCCATTGGTTTTTGACGTTCTTTCTTCCTCTGATCATACTCAGTTGCATCTTTACAAAATCTTCTAATGTGACCAAATTCACCACAGAAATGACAGTGCGGTGGTGGTAAATTAGGATTTTCCGGTGGCGGTTTGGTCTGCCAGCGGTCTGCATTATAGTTGTTATTTCTCTGTCCTCTATAATTTCGATATCATTGTTGCTGGTTGTTTCTCATTTGCAGAGGCACATTGATTGGCTGGCTGCCCTGGTTCCTGTATGATTGCATTGACAGTCGCTGTTCCCTGCACTTTGGCGTTATATGCGCAGTTTTCGATGGTGTGTCCGGTAGTGTTGCAGATAGCACAAAACAATTGATTAAGTGCACAAGTGGCACTAGTATGGCCTGAGTTCTTGCAGGTAGTGCAGTACATCTGTCTGGTCGGGTCTTCGGTGGTATTTCTATTTGCTTTTAGCCACTCCAGATCTTCTGTAAATCCTCCAACCTTGTTTTCCAACTGCAGAGCCATTGCAATTATTGCATCTAGCATCATAGCTCCTACACAGTGTATGATCATAATCTGCTTAAGTTGCGGGGTCAATCCATTGATAAACCACTGAGTAATAACATCGTACGGTAGGTTGGCGTGTGCTGGTGGTAACTGCCTTAGATGCGTCCTGAATAGAGTGGCGTACTCCTGTACAGTTTGATTTATCTTCTGTCTATTGTTTTGCAGGTAGTCAAAAATTTCGGCTGGGTTCTTCTTTAGCATGAATCTCTGCAAAAAGGCATCCCTTACTGCTTCATAGGTGCCGAAATGATTAATATCATATTCTGTAAGCCATATAGCTGCTTCGTTGACCAATGTCGATTGAAAAACAATAGCCTTATATACCGGATCAGGTGGATGGTTGAGTACTGCGTAGCTTATCTCAAATGTGTGTACATGAGCATCCAGGTCATCTCCTGGGAATCCACCAAATTTGGTGTACGTTACTCCTGTCGGAGTCGGCCTTGGTGGGCATACTTGTTGTTGCTGCTGCTGTTGTTGTTGTTGCCCGTTCATGGCGAGTGTATTGTGACTATCTTCTTTATCTCGGGGCTGAATATCTGAACTATCGGAATCTGTATCGTCAAACTGTGCACTTTCCGATTCGATAATCTTGTTCAATATGCTTCGAATCTCGGTTTCGAACAGGCTACCTTCCTTTCTGATGTCAAATGTAGGGAAGCTTACTCCCAATAGCGATGACTGGGCTGAAGATTCACCAAGAAATGGTAAACCGTCGCCGGAAAACTGCGATTTTGTTACCGAAATATCACTGGAATGTGTCGAGATTTCGTCAAAACAAGGTGTTTTTTCGCCTTCGCTGATTTCTTTTGCTAAAGTGTTTCTAGTCGTAAACAAATTTGAATCGTTACCCAAGATTGTTAAACTAACTTCAGAGTGCGTCCTGGTAGATTCTGGAGTTACTATATCTTCGACAGACTGTGCCGAAATAGTACCGCAATTTACCAGAGGCGTAACACGTTCCACCGGAATATGACCGGAATCATTACTAACATTCTTGACTTTCTTGACAACTGAGTTCGACCTAGTGGTACTTCTACCTCCTAGAGTCGTTTTTAGCAAATTAAGTACCCCGGGCAGGCTGTTCTTTGGATACGTTTCACCAGATCGAGTAATCGGCATGTATCATCTTTTGTACTAATCGCGTACTATTACTGTCGAAAAAATTTTAGTCACGTTTCCACAATAGGTTTGCAACAATCTGATCTGTTGCCACCTTCCCGCAGTTAAATGGCAATCTTGATAACACTTTCGACAAATAAACAGCAATCTTGATGCCACCTTCCCACAGGCGGCGCCAGTGTTAAACGTAGCTACTGCACCAGTGTTAAACGCTGTTAGTTTTTTCTAACTGTCAGAAACGCATCTAAGCACCTAAGTGGGTTCTTGGGAGTGGTAGGGGTCTGTTAGACAGAGGCCCTGTACTTAGTTCCCAAAATAACTACTTCAGGTACAAATACTAAGAGCTCTATCAGAATATACTGTCCTTAGGCAATGCCATCACAGTCTTAGCTCAACCACATGTACCGACTACACTGTACCAGACTTGTCAATATCTTGGTACCGAGTTAATTCAGAACAACACGCTACTGTATCATTTAGCAACAGTCCAACCTTCACCAAACAGTGCTCACAATCAGGCAAACCGGATCATAGAAGGTCCCTATAGTTCCAAACCTACAGTACTGACGACTAACACACACTGGAATTACCCTTAACTATAGGTAATTCTCACCGTACAATTACAGGTCGATAACAACACGACTTTCTGCACAACGTTCTTAGGGAAAGATTACCACAGTCACACAGACTCATCAGTACTTAGCAGTTCAAACAAGAAGAGGAGCGCCACGTCGTACATCTTACCAGAATAAATCGTCACAAAGATCCACAGCGACCTCTTTCATACAACGATCCAACGACTTACTGAATGAAATTAAACTCACAACGCAATCGAGATCAATAGAGAACAACACAGATACACAGTACACCAGAGTACGTAGAGCTTAAACAAGACACACTACATCAACACTCAGACATTCACCCAGACGAACAGTCTGGTGATACCCAGACATGGCCTGAAAAACGCCCCCTTGCACATTCCTTTTCATTGCTTTATATAGAAATTACAAATATGCGCGTAACAACCTTTTGCATGTGTTTTACAAAGATTTCCGCTATACCTGTCCCAATCCGGCAGCCGACTAACAGAAGGTAGGATACAACGAGATAATTGGTTTACGCCCAAAGGCCAAATAAAACTAGATAGTTGGTTTGCGCCCAAAGGCCGGATTCCATGCAAATGTCAAAGTCCACCATCATCAATCAGCTCAGAGGCATCAAAATTGGGCAGAAGGCCAAACATCATCTCAATATCAATGGATTGAGGGGTGTCTCAAGCCTCAATGGGGTCCAACCATTAACCCCCCTCCAGGCAAACGATCACATTGTGCCGCCTACGCATTAGGGATCCAAGTGTGTACTGTTGTGTGGTAAACATTTTGTCTCTTGGATCTCAAGGTAACCTCTAGATGTTAACCCTTCTAAAGTGAGAGATAGAGGGCATCTTTAGGGTGAATAAGTTGTCCTTTATAAATTTCAATCTTCTTCTTCCTTTGTAATCTAGCTATTAGGTTGATGTTGTTGTCTTTTGCATGCTGCATTTCTTGACTATGCTTGTCCATGTGTTTTTGTAATATGTTCATGTCGGTATTAATTCCATTGACATATGCAGATGGGTCATCTCATATAAGGTTTGCCATCTGCATTTGATTCATATTCAAGAAGACATATTTCATATTTCCTCTTTCTTTATACTCTCCTATAGTGAGGATGTTTTTCTTGAACATCTGAAAAGCTATGTTGTTCTAAATAGAACATACTAAGTGTTTTGAATTGGTGTACTTAAATCGTGTAAAGAAATTCATTATATTTTTAATTCTTTGGAAGTATCTTATTGTTGTCCATCTCGATGTTTGTCATATCACTTGGACAAAAACAAACATGGAGGTCGTTAGAGAGTCAACTTTCTATAAATTGTGAATGCTTTAGTTTTTGAATGTGTAATATTATTAAGGAAGGGAATACCTTTATAGAAGCACAATCAATTGAGTAATTATATCATTGTGTTATTTTTTGTGTTTGGATATTTATAGCAAGAAAGGACATAATGTCTAGCTCCAATGTTACATGCTTTTTGAAAAGAGACATGGTTATAAACATGCTCTAAACATGTAGAGTGTCGATAGAGGACAGGTGACTAAAGTAAACAAGATCTTGAGTATAATTAATTATCATTTAGTATAACTACTGTGGAATGGGTATGAACTATTCTGGTGTAACTAGCCCAATGATCCTAAGATTTTCTTAGCTTGTGACACGAGATAACATGACACCTAGTAAGCTAGATACAAAGATGTCCTTGATTATTAATAGTGCCTTCTTAGATATTGGGGATCATTGGGCCTAGTGAGGAGTCACTGCGTATGCAATATGAGTGGAAATGTGAACTTGTAAACCACTAGTTGTTGAAGTCTCTCTTTGCATGCTTGGTTCATCGAATGATGATTGTGTTGTTTATAATTGTCATTTTCACTTCGATCAAATTCACCAAATTCTCATTATTGTAGTCTATTCTTTCAACTATACAAATGGAATCATTTGCCACACTAATGCTAAGGTCTATCTTCTTGGTTATCAAACAAGTTGACCAATCATGACTTGTTGATCTCATTGAAAGATGTGTTTTTCAACCAGTTTTGTAGACAAGGATCTTGTTGGGCATTTGTCTTTATTTTGATATTACGTATTTCTTGTTCCATGTATGTCTTCTTGAGAATGATGTGGTTTTACCTATGTACATCCTCTCTATGTGTGCAAATGTTTTTTGTTTGCTTGCCAATAAACTCATACGATGTATTCTCATCTATAATGTATTCTGAGATTATGTCTTCTATCTCTGACAATGCTGAGAGTCTAATCCTGTTGATTTGCAAGAATTCCAAGAATGGTATATCAATGGCATTTCACACTAAAAATGTCATGTGATGAAAATTTTCATGTTTAATGTGTGTGAGTTAATTGCATAAGACTAGTTTATTTGCAAAAGGTTCTAACATTGACCCATTTTTTATGCTCACAATTTTTTGAAAAAACATGTTGAATGTCATCCTTATGTGTAGTGAAATCTTGTTGTCCTCTCTATTCTCAAATTTGTTGAACGAACATACACTTCTTCATGCAAGTCACCATTCAGAAATGTTGTTTTAATCTCCAAATGATGTACATTCCAACCATGATGAGCTGCAAGTGCACAGATGCTATGAACAGTAGTCATTCCGCAAGTGCACAGATGCCTCTTTCTTACACATAACCCATTGCAACAACCCAAGCCTTATACATGTCAACTGTACAATCGAGTTTACGCTTCAGCTTGTATACCCACTTAGTGCCAATGGCCTTCTTTCCAGGAGGCAAGACACATAAAGACCAAGTACCATTCTTCATTATAACATCATATTCAGATTGCATAGCAGCCATCCAATTTTTTGAATTTTGTGCTTCATCAAATGAAATAGGCTCAATCTCATCACAGAGACTAGATCACTACAAGGAATATGGGCATATAGCGATGGTTAAGGTGACAAAATTTCGTTGCTATAAAATTGCAACATAGGTCATAATGAGCGTCGCGTGCAGATCGTCGATTAAATGACGAAGCAAACGACATTTTTTGCAACTTGTGGCGCGACGGGGTTGCGACGCTCTGATACAGCGTTGCTAACATGACGGTTTAAAATAGTGTTGCATAAGCGATGCTTTCTTGTGTCGCATTAACGACGTTCTGTGCCATCATATAAGCAACGCTACCAACATGTTGCTTATGCGACGCCAACTCGACGTGTAGCATCGCTTACACGATGGTCTGTTGATGGGAAAAAATTAAACCGTTGGAGGCTCTTCGATCGGCATTTTCACGCATATGATCGAAGAGCTCTCCAACGTTCGCAATTGCGTTGTGCTTACGAGCTGAAGCAAGTATATGCAGAATTGTTGTTTTGCCTAAGCTCTCTCTTATTGTCTCCCTCTGTCTCTGTTTCTCTCTTTCTACATCTTTCTCTCTTTGAATTCTCTCTCTCTCTCTTCTTTCTCTCTTTATTGCAGGTTATTCAAGAAGCTAACCAAGCAAAAAGTATGGCTAACCATTGTAAGTACAATTTTTATTCTTTGTATATCATTTAAATTGTGTTATTTTCATTAGGTAGCATACTCACACTTATTGATATGCACTTATACACTTATACATGATGAAGATGCACTTTCACACATATACACATATACACATGCACATACACACACATATGTACACACAGATACATGTGCACATACACTTAGACATACACACATATACACATGCATATGCACAAACATTTCTACAACCACATAAAAAAACTTACATGCATGCATTATCATATATATATATATATATATATATATATATATATATATATATATATATATATATATATATATATATATATATATATATATATATATATATATATATATATATATATATATATATATATATATATATATACACACACACACACACACACACACATACACACATTAACATATACGCAAATACATGTATATGCACATCCACATGCATGCACATGGATGCAAATGGAAATGCATCCACATGGATGCAAATGGAAATGCATCCACATACACATGCATGTGGAATACATATACACATGCATATACATACACTATACACATATATACACATATATATGCACATACATACACACACATATACACATGCACACACACATGCACATACCTACATATACACATATACATGCACATACACACATATACACATAGAGTTACACATATACATGCACATACATATACACACATATACACATGCACATGCACATACTCATGCATACATATACACTTACACACGCACATGCACATACTCATACACAAATATACACTTACACATGCACATGCACATGCACATACATACATATACACACATATACACATGCACATACATACATATATACACACGTACATATACACTTAGGTACACACATATGAATGAATTATATAATTAAAGTATCAAAACACATATACACATGCACACACACATGCACATACCTACATATACACATATACATGCACATACACACATATACACATAGAGTTATACATATACATGCACATACATATACACACACATACACATGCACATGCACATGCGCATACTCATACACACATATACACTTACACATGCACATGCACATGCACATGCACATACATACATATACACACACATACACATGCACATACATACATATACACACACATACATATACACTTAGGTACACACATATAAATGAATTATATAATTAAAGTATTAAAACACATGCTTAATATAAACAATAATAACAATCAATAGAACAAAACTCTTCATTACTTAATACCATACACACAATTCAAAACATAACTGAAATGAAAAATATATAGATAATATATATATATATATATATATATATATATATATATATATATATATATATATATATATATATATATATATATATATATATATATATATATATATATATATATCAATGTAAATACATATAATCGAATGTCATAATCAACTAAAATCCTAATCATCATCATCATGATCATCATCATCATCAGCAATATCATGATCATCCTGATCTTCCTCATCCTCATTGTCATGATCACCTTGTGACGATCGAGATTGTCCCTCCTGTGTCTGTCTCTCCACCTCATCCATATTTGTCTCTCCATAATACTCCTGTATTACATATAACAAACATAAATAAATAAAACAATTAAACCATTCATAAAAATAAAATAATTATATAAAATTTAAAAATACTCACAAAGGCATCAGGATGATCTTGCATATACTCGCTCAAACGCCGATATCCAAAATGTGTAGCATACTCGATCTCATGTTTCGTAGGATATCGGCCATAATCCTTCTGCTGCATTGAAACAAATAAAAAAGATTCGTTGCTTGCATTTTAACTAAAATAAAAAATATACTCACAATAACACATATACTTACAAATGTAGCTACAAAACCATTATGGCCCATTTGGCCTAGGTGCGATGTGTGGCCCGACTCCACTCTCTTCTTTGCAGCAGTCTGTTTATTCAAGAAAAAAAATACATAAATTAAATGTAAAAAATTACTAAAATATATAAAAATGATAAATATAAACTATTAATTTGTGTACCTTCTGCTGAGGAAATGACTCCTGAAGATATAGCTGTCTACGAAAAAACTGCCACGTCTCAGGTGTTATGTTAGCTCGCCTCTTATCTTTTTCCACCATACAATATCTCCTGTTAATTTAATCTCAAACTGAAAAAAAAATCAGAATACATACACATATATACACACACATACACATACACATACCCACATACACATATACATGCAAACATATACGCATACATATATGTATACATATACACATATACATACATATAACATAAACACACATATACATATCCACATATATACGTACACACACATGCATGCATATACACTCATTCATACAAAATACATGCATTTATCCCACAATAATGTGTAGTTGTGTATATGTGAATATGTGTGTATGTGTAAATGTGTATATGTGAATATGTGTGCATGTGTAAATATGTATATGTGAATTTTTTGTGTATGTAGATAATCAGATTATTAATATCAAATACCATTATTTGTAGATTCAGATCAATCAGATGGAAGTCCACCACTGTCTCCTCATCATGCAATGACTTTATACTGTAAGTATATCAAACATTCAAATTTAAATATATTTGATGGATACATAACTTATATTTTTTTGTTTCTTATTATGTGCAGATTCTGATCAATTAGAGGGTACTCCACCACCTCCTACCCATGCAACGACTTCACATGTGTTCTCCGATAGGAATTATGATGAATTTTACTATGAAGAGCATATTATATGTTGGTGTAACGCTTGTTATGGCACGTATCGAAGACCACGATTGGAATGTATTGAACATGAGGCAGAGTATGGTACTTTTGAGCATGCACCATCACCTGGTCAATGTGATAATGCTTGGGTATGTATTTTCTACATATATTAATGTCATTATTTTATTTAAAAACCATATATAAAATCAAATTACTGTTGATATGCATGAATACTTGCTCAATGATGATGATGATGATAATTTTTCTCATAATGTTAATATACCTCGTACATGTCATGGACTTGTTGTTCATCAATTACAAGGAGAGGTTTCTAGAAATCCTCTACCTCCTGGTTTAGAGAATGAAACGGCTGGAGATTATCCATTGCCAGCTTGTGATCGTTCTTTAGTACAAACATATGATAAAAGAAGATATGGAGGATGGAATAGAGGATCACTTCCTTTAGATGGAGAGGTTTTCAACTTTTGGGGTAATCGCTATATGATTGCTCCATCCACTATTACTAATGCTGGTTGTGGTCTCTTTATTGTAGAGGATTTGTATGTGCCTCTGAACTCTGAAGTCACTCTTATGTCATTTTGTGGTCCTATATATGGATGGGGATATTGGCATCAACTTTCACGTTATGTTCAAAGCATGAGTACTTATGGAATATGCTTGAACGCAACATCCCTTACTAGTAGAAGGATTTACATGCAGAAAATGAAAGATTATATATTGATGGAAGACCTTACACACATGGAAATATAGCATGTTTAATAAATAGTAGTCGAGGGTTACATAATAGTTCAAGGACTAATTGCACATTTGAGGAGCGTGAAAATAGTCATGAATCACCATACATGAGAAGAGATGTATCAAGATACATAATTGTCAATGCTATTACTACATTACATGCCGGTGATGAACTATTAGTGAATTATGGATGGTGTGGACCTCCAAGAGCACCTTTTAGCTAGAGAGAATAAAATTTTTCTATCCATATTTAATAAGTTATATACTTAATTTTATATTTAAAGTTTACTTTTTATTCATTTATGGAATACTAATGAATTTTATTTATATGTGTAGATTCCAACGTATGATGTTGATGATATTCCTCCACAGCATTCACAATTACCAATAAGACCTCATTTATCATAAGCTTCCATGAGGAGGCTATGCAAAACTAATCCTGTGCAATATGCAAAGTTGAAAGATCTATATTCAAAAGACGATAAAGTACAAGATTTGTGTGACAATGATGAAGATGATGGCATGGAAGATTTTATTGAGGATTGGTATCAAAATGACAGTGAGAGCATTGATATTTCTAAACATGAGAAATATCTTCGAGAGGATGTCTAAAGCATGTATATGAAGGAAGTCGTTTGACATGACTAAGTGCGAGCTTACTTATTCTCAACCTTCAAAATCGTTTTGGATGGAGTAATGTATCTGTTTCGACACTATTAAGGTATAATTTTCAATTTTCCATCTATTTATATATATATGCATAAATATATATATATATATATATATATATAAATATATGCAGGTTTTTATTCTTACTTTAGATAAGGTAAGAACAAGAACTTGAATTGAATGGACACTTTTTGTCCGCGCATCTTTTAAAACTATTAATGCATCTTTCAAAATATTCGCGAAAAATTTGGTTGTTGGATGGCAGGATACGATTGTTTGTTTTGGAGGATATGAAGTATGTACCTTCATTGAATGATTTGTCGATTCTATCATATCTTCAATTTGAAAGTGTGAGAAGCGGATTTATAATTGCTATTCAAAGAATTTGGCACTGTTTATAGGCCATACAATGGTGACCTGGATGAATCGCATGCACAGAGGTTACTCAAGATAGAGCAATCTGATTATAATGGATTAGTGCCAGCAGGATTCCTAGGGTATGCAGTAAACCTCTTGCATGTCAATGATGAGCATCTAAACTTTAGGATACAAAGTGGAAATCATGGTGGCTTGAGAGGATCACTTTTATACAGCTTGTTCAAAAAACTTCAGTGTCATAAACCTGAAGTTCTTTGAGCAAGCTGTATAAAAGTGATCCTCTCTAGCCACCATGATTTCCACTTTGTATCCTAAAGTTTAGATGCTCATCATTGACATGCAAGAGGTTTACTGCATACCCCAGGAAACCTGTTGGCACTAGTCCCTTATAATCAGGTTGCTCTATCTTGAGTAACCTCTGTGCATGCGATTCATCCAGGTCACCATCGTATGGCCTATAAACAGTGTCAAATTCTTTGAATAGCAATTATAAACCCGCGTCTCACACTTTCAAACTGAACATATAATAGAATCGACAAATCATTCAATGAAGGTACATACTTCATATCTCCAAAACAAACAATCGTATCCTACCATCCAAAACAATCAAATTTTTTGCGAGAGATGGACCTCTGATAGATCCAGAATCAAAAATCTTTAGTGATGATTCAGATAATAAGTATGCGAACAGAGGTAAAGGAAAATTGGCACTCGCAGAGAACATATCAATATGATATTCTTTGGAGTATGGGAAAGAGTTAAAAGTATGTCATCTTCTTGATCCTATGCATATATTCAAAAATATTGGTTATTCACTATGGCAACATCTTCTTGGACTAAAAGATACCACAACATCAAGGAATGATTTGAAAGATAAAAAATCCAAACCAAAGTTATGGCCAATTTTTGATAGACATCGACAAGAAACTACTTATGCACCTGTTCCTTGGGTACTTACAACAAAAGAGATACAGACTATCAACAATAGAATTTAATTGATTAAGACTCCTACAAGATATGGAGCATCTTTTCAAAACATGTTTACTATGGATGATAAGAGATTATCTGGGTTAAAGACCCATGACTGACATAACTTTTTGAAACATATTTTACCTTTGGTTATCGATGGATGTACAACGAAAGGAGTACAAGATGTGATCTATCGTCTTGGATCACTTATAAGGTAATTATGATACTTTTATATTTAATATGTATGAATATTGGATATCTTTTATTTTTTAGTTAACTTCTTTATAATTGTTTTTATGATATGTATAGGTGGATTACATCCAAAGAGATTAACAAAAACTCGATCCCACAAAAAAAACATGAATGCAAAGAGCTACTATGTTTGATGGAGAAAGAACTTTCTACTTCATTTTTTGATATTCAGGTTCATTTATTAGTCCATCTTGTAGATGAAATAGAGATTGCAGGTGTTGTCAACACTCGATGGATGTTTTGGGTCAAACGATTTATGGGAATATTAAAAGGTTATGTGCGACAAAGAGCGAAACCAGAAGGATCCATGGCAAAGGGTTGGATGCTTGAAGAGTGCATGTATTACATTAGTGAGTACCTTGAAAGAGTTCATGAAGAAGCTCCACGTGCATGGACCAACGAGTCTTCTTCAAAAATAACAGATGAGGTATTATCACGTAAGGGGCTTCCATTCTTATTTACATTTCAAGAAAAAAATGATGTTTCTAACTTTGTAGCATATAATAGCGAATGCATGCAAGCATTCCTTAGCGAGTACGAGGAACTTCAAAATCTCCAAAGTAAAAGACGAAAAAACAAAAGATTTAGACATAATCTCGATAATAATGAGATTATAGATATATCTTCTTTCATGGATTGGCTATATAGTCGTTTGGAACGCGCCAACGAAAATAATGAAGAAATCTCAGATGAGCAAAGAGAGTTAATGATAGGTTGTGAACGAAAGGTAATCTTATTAAAATAATATTTTTTTTTCCATATATGTATGTTAGTTTCTATTTACTAATTGAATTTATTTTGTAGGTTCGAATGTTCACTAATATGTGGGCTTTTGGACAACATATTAGAATCAAAGCCATTGATTCTTTACGTAAAACAGAGGATTCTAGTATTCTTGCTTCTTTCAAGCAACTATCACATGCTAGCTCAAAAGACACGAACCTTATAGATAGCGAACTTGGTTACATAGGAACTATTGTTAGTATCTACGAAATTTCATTTCGTACATTCAAACATGTAGAAAAAAGTTTATACTTTTTTTGATAGAGTTACTTATTTTTTTAAGCACCTAATAATGGGTTTTTGTTGTTATATATTTTGATAGGTCATTTTGAAGGTTGACTAGTTTCGAGCCGAGTATAAAGGTAGTAATTCCACATTAAGAAAGGAATTATCTGGGTTTTGGGCAATTGATTCTTCCAAGGTAATGCGATCTACTAAAGAACCATATATTCTTCCTAGGCATATTGAACAAGCATTTTTCTATAAAAACCCAGATGCTCATCCTTGGTGGCAAGTCATTCATGTGCAACCTAGAGGTAGGTCATTGTTTGAACGGTTTATTGTTAGAGAGATCAAAGAAAGTCCTCTTGATGATTCAGCATCAGATACTGATACATCAACATCTGAAATAGAAATTAGAATCATTATACATGATAATGATACTAATCTTTTTTATGAAGAGGATAATTCTCTGCATGCTGATTCTACTGATGAGGAAGAGGAATTACCACAAATAGATATTAATCCATCAATAGATGATGTGATTCATGAGAACATAGATTTGACAATAGAAGAAATAAATGAAATCAATAAGGATAATGAAGATGAGACCTCTAGTCTCACTCTTTTCTCTCTCTCTCTCTCTCTCTCATATACATACATACATGCATAAACACACATACTCATATCCACATATATACATAAAAGCAGTGCATATCGTGCATTATCGCGACGATGAGCCATAAGTGTCCGCATCTCTTTTAGACACCACTTAAGCGACCATCCTGTCCCAAACTCTGTCTCAAGTGCACTAAGTACGTATTTTTTATCCCTCTCATCATGCTCACTACAAAAATAAAAAACATAATGTAAATAAAACATAAGATATTTACTTAAATTTATATGTAAAATTTTTACTTACTTCCACGGTAAGTGGACAAAGCGCAGGTAAGAGTCGCAAAGTGCCCGCATTCTTCTCTTGAACTCCAATCCATTCCCTATGTACACAATGTTCCCCTCTGGCTCTATATTGCACTCTAGTCCTAAGGTGCCTATGCATGTCCTCATAGGCAACTCTGCTCTGCTATCACGATTTGGAGGTGGTATAGGCATCCTGAAAATAGATAGATAAAAATAAATAAAAATATGTGTTCTAATATCATTAAAAAAGTTTATGAAAAAAAAACATACCTATGAGCAGATAGCTCTCTTCTTGCATGTGGAGCCGCAGAAGAGCCCTTGTTTGATCGCTGGGTAAGCATCTGGATCGTACAGTCCAACTCCTCATCAGACATCTCTGAGTAATCATGCATGATGGCCCCTAGAGTATCAGACGGAACTCTTGCTCTCATAAGACTTTTTATGAGAGTGAGTTTCGCCTTTCTCTCTCTACTGGGATCCATAATACCTAACATATAAAACAAAATGGTTAGAAATCAATATATATACGTGTACATATGTATGTGTGTATGCATTAAGTATGTGTATGTATGCATGTGTGTGTATGTATGTGTGTGTATGTGTGTATGCATGTGTATGTGTGTGTATGCATCATTATGTGTGTATATGTCTATGTGTGTATGTGTGTGTGTATATGTGTGTGTGTATGTGTGTGTCTATGTGTATGTGTGTGCATCTATGAGTGTGTATGTGTTTATGTGTGTGTATGTGTCTATGTGTGTGTATGTGTCTATGTGTGTATGTGTATGCATGTATGTATGCATATGTGTGTGTATGCATTATGTATGCATATGTGTGTGTATGCATTATGAATGTGTACGTATGCATATGCATATGCATTATGTATGTATATATATGCATGTATGTGTATGTGTGAGTATGTCTTTCTATGTGTGTGTGTATGCATATATGCGTGTATGTGTGTGTGTATATGTGTTTGTATGTGTGTATGCATGCGTATGTGTGTGTATGCATCATTATGTGTGTATGTGTCTATGTGTGTTTGTGTGTGTGTATATGTGTGTGTGTGTCTCTGTGTATGTGTGTGTGTTTATGAGTGTGTATGTGTTTATGTGTATGTATGTATCTATGTGTGTGTATGTGTCTATGTGTGTATGTGTATGCATGTATGTATGCATATGTGTGTGTATGCATCATTATGTGTGTATGTGTCTATGTGTGTGTATATGTGTATATGTGTGTGTGTGTGTGTCTATGTGTATGTGTGTGTGTGTCTATGAGTGTGTATGTGTTTATGTGTATGTATGTATCTATGTGTGTGTATGTGTCTATGTGTGTATGTGTATGCATGTATGTATGCATATGTGTGTGTATGCATGTGTATGTGTGTGCATGCATCATTATGTGTGTATGTGTCTATGTGTGTATGTTTGTGTGTGTGTATATGTGTGTGTATGTGTATGTGTATGTGTCTATGTGTATGTGTCACTATGCGTCTATGAGTGTGTATGTGTTTATGTGTGTGTATGTGTCTATGTGTGTATGTGTATGCATGTATGTATGCATGTATGTATGCATATGTGTGTATGTGTGTGTATGCATTATGTATGCATATGTGTGTGTATGCATTATGTATGTGTATGTAAGCATGTGCATTATGTATGCATGTAAGTATGTATGTATGCATATGCATTATGTATGCATATGCATTATGTATGCATATGCATTATGTATGCATGTGTGTATGTGTGTGTATGCATTATGTATGTGTATGTAAGCATGTGCATTATGTATGCATGTAAGTATGTATGTATGCATATGCATATGCATTATGTATGCATATGTATGCATGTATGTGTATGTGTGTGTATGTCTCTCTGTGTGTATATGCATATATGTGTGTGTATATGTGTCTGCATGTGTGTATGCATGTGTATGTGTGTGTATGCATCATTATGTGTGTATGTGTCTATGTGTGTATGTGTGTGTGTAGCTCAGTGATGAGTAGCACCTCCTTTAATGTCAATCTGGGAAGACGTGAGGATGGTATGATGACCTCGAGCAAGTGAAGGCACAAGTGCGTGAGTGCGAAGCACACTAACATGCACACACATACACACACACGCGCACACAAGGCAAGACAAAGAGTGAGAAGCAATGGAGTTCTTTAGATTACTTTCAAAATGCTCATACAAGTTCAAATCAATTACAAGCTAACCTAAAAAATGAGCTCTCTAGCTCTATTTATAGTTTTTGACTAGGTTTTGGCCGTGTCCAGACCTAGTGTTCGGCCTAGTTAAAAATTAAGTTCTAGGCCCCATTTGAAGGATCAAATGGAGTCTAAAAATTATGAAAACTGGTTGGTAGCTACTTCTAATGCTCCTCAAGCTCAAGGACTCCTTGGCTTGCACAAAATGGAGCTACAAAAATATGAAATGGTATTTACAATGGCTTTTAGTGCTGAAAATCACTATTTTTGTAGGGATTTCCTCTAACGATTTGACATACATATCTTCGAGCTTCCTACTTGCTCCTTCTCCTTACGTGTCCACCTCTTTGATATGCTTTAGCTTCCTGGAAAAATAATGGCCTACTTGCCCGATCTTCTTTGACTACTCTGTCTGCTTGTACCTTCTCTTCGCTCCGACTCCCTTCGTTGGCTTCCTTGTCTTGTTAGTCCTTCAGTTCCTTGACTACTGCTAACACCCCCCCCCCTCTCTCGCGTCTGTCATCCCTGACAGACCCTTGTTGGGTGGGTCGTTGGATGTAGTACTCCACAACGTCTGTTGCTAAATGATGTTCCACAATTCTCAACCCTTTGGCCAAGTTAGTGAGTAGAGCATCCCAATCTACAGGCCCGGGAACCTCTGGTTGTGGTATACGTAGCTTTTCTGAATGGAGAGCTTGTTCCACGGCAAATAACTGTAATAGATGAGATGGTCTGGGAATAAATATATCTGAATGATATTCCTAGAACCCCATGATAAACATTTCTTCAAACGTATGTTTGAAGCAAGCAGGTAGATACTTTATACGGGCATGCCAGGCATAGATAACGTTAATGGAGGGCGTGGTGCTCATGTCATAGACAAGGTCCTGATTCCCTTCATTAAATACAATAGCCGAAAGATGAGGTTCTTTGACGTTCTTAAATGTCCTGAATGTAATCAGCATGAGCTCAAAAATTTTTAGGCACATCTGTGCCATGACATCTGGGACATTCTTGAACGGGACTACCCAGTGTCTGATGGTTGAAATCATGTAGTTGACTATGGGTTGGCCATTAGGAGGTGCTAGGTACACATAATTTTTAACCACTTTTCACATCCTTTAACGGTCAAAACCGTTTTTGTGTACTCCGGCCAAGACCTTCTTTGAAAGACAGGGCAGTAGCAGGGATTATACTTGATATATAGAGGCATGTTATTCCACGTGTGTACCATCTCAGGGTAGGTTTCAAGCAGGCGGATCCTCCAAGTAGGTTGATGTATATTCCCTTGCTTGGCACTTGCAGGGATATCATCCGGTGCAAACTGTGTCGTCGAGGTTGGTTCTTTTGTTGTGCGTTTCTTGATTTCAGCATTGTAATCTACCATTAATACACATAATGGAACATATAGATCATCAGACGTGTCAATCCACCTATGATGGGAGAGGTTTCTAAAGTAATCGGATTTTATGACGACTTCTTCCAATCGTGACATAGACGCTATCTGAACTACAACTCTCTCATCATGGGTTGTAGCAACCTTTTCCAACCTTTGCATCCATTCAGGCGCTTTGATCTCAATCGTGTCCATTCCTTCTTCTGTTTGCTTACCTCCGGGTGTGGGCATGGGAACGTATGGGTCTTCAAAGATCTCCTCCACTTGAATTGGCACTAAGAATTCAGGTTCTAGTTCCACCAGGGGAGAGGGTTGATGCTCGTATTGTAGAACTCTATTTCATAGTTCTTCTAATTCTGCTCTGAGTTTTGCGACTTCTTCAGATGTGTCAGCTTCAGTTGTGACTTTGCTTGGAGACTCCTGTTGGGTTTCCAGTTGCTTTAATAAGTCATCTCTTTCTCTTTCTAATGCTGCGTGGGCTTCCAGGAAGTCAGCATGGGTTTCCAAGACGATTTGCATATTTTTTCAGATGGGATAGCCTTGAATTTCTCTGGGTCGATTTCCTGTGGTGAACCCTCCATTGCTGCTTCCAAGTTTTCTTCGTTCTGCCTCTGTAGTCCCTTATTTTCCTTGAGTGCTGTAGACATGTGTTTCCGTAATAGGGCCAGGTTGTGTCGAAGCTTGAGGTTCTCTGTTATCTGGGAGTGTAGCAGATCATCAAGTTGTTGTTTTTCTTCCGCATCTGACTGGGGTGGATTGGCCACTAACTGTTCATGTTGTTCCTGTAAAGTGACATACTGTTGTTGTAGTAGCCGCTTTTCCTTCTCTAAGTCAATGAATCGTCCTTCTAATGTTTCATGGCTTCTGAACAAACTTGTATGCTGAGAATCTAGGTGCTGATAATGCTGTTGCAGCTGAGACATACACTTGTACATGTTATTAAATACATTATTAATGGGAGTGGATGCGGGAAAGGTGTTGAATGCAGAAGGGAAGGGAAAGGGGAATGGGAGCGTGTATGTTGTGCTCGAAAAGGGTGAAGTTGGTGGTGGGGGAATGGGAGATTGTGGACGTATGGGGGGAGGGAGAGGTGCGGAGGTGGGTGATATGTCCATGAGGTCAAAAGTGGATGCAGTCGTGGGAGTGATTGTGAACATGGGAATTGTGGGTGCGGTGATGGTGGTGAAAGTGTAAAGTGATGTGTGTAGTTGTGAATATGAACCGCCAGGAAGTGTGATCGGGGGAACGGGGTTTTCCGTGGCTGCAGTTAGAATTATAGTGTCAGTGGTAGTGTATACAAGTGAGGTGGTGATAGGGTGTGTGGATTGTGTAGGTTGACTGACAGTTTGTGCTTCGGTATGGGCAGTGGACTCTGAGGCGGTGACAGTAGTGGTTACACTGGTAGTGGGAGGTGAAGTTGGTGGAGTTGGAGGTAGGGGTGGTAAAGGGGGTGATGGGGGTGCACTGGATGTATGGGCTTCCTCAGTTTCTTGAATGATGTGAGCTGTGCCCGTGGTTGTGGATGTGGTGCCCTGTGGTTCTGATACTAATATATTCATTTGTTTTCCTGATCGAGGGGGGCGTCTGCCGTATCATCTCTCCAATCTTCTCGAGTGTGCAAGAGCTGTATGCACCGTCTCAGGTACCCCCAATGCATCAGAAATCATATGAAGGGTTGCTCGGTATTGCTCGTCCACACCTTCCTCTTCAAGGATTTGGTTCATGAGGGCTTTTTCTACTGCTAGGGACAGTTTGTGCTGTTCTTGAACTCTGTTGATGGTATCATACAGCTTTTTCAATTCCTTTGTATAAGCCGGGGCACCCTCAAGTTCCTGTAGAACTTCTTGTTCATACTCCTGCTCTTCTTCCTCTGTTTGTCCACCTCATTCCTCCTCCTGCTCTTCTTCTTCTTCATCCTCCACTTCAACTACTCCTGGTTGTCTAGGATGGGGTTGGTCTGTAGCAGTTTGTTGCCCACTAGCTTGCTCTGCCTCGACTTCCACGTTAACAGCCTCTATTATTCTGGCTACCTCCTCATCAGTTAGGTCTTCTAATGTGAAGCCGTGAGGAAACTCTAGGTCGGTTGGTACAGGTGGAAACACCAGATTCGGTCCATCAGTGCTGTGTCTTGGTAATCTGATAGTGAAGGGTTGTACACGCCTCGGAAGTCGTGGAGTTGTCTCTGGTGTCAGAGTCGCACCGCGGGCTTGTGCACAGGGCATCTGAACTGTGCCTCTCATTTTCTTTGATGGAGGCCCTGCGGTTGATAGTCTACCTTGAAATTCCTGTACCCTGGTCCAAATTAATGCCCTTTGAACTGGCACATCATAAGCCAAACATTTATACACAATCCTGGTGAGGGCACAACATCCATACAGTACCGACTTTTGCTTTTTATACCACCGTTGATGTGCTAAGTGGATTTGGTCGATAATCCAATGCGGCATGATGATTGTCAAATTGAAGGCATCTGCTAAATATAGAATGAACCATATTTTCTTGGGTGGCATTGTGAACCGCTCTTGAGCTGGGAACGCGAAATGTTGCATGACCATTTGTAAGTGAATGGCGATTGTGGGTGTCATTGCCACCATGTCTTTGAGCTTAGTCAGGTTCCTGTTCTTCATGTTATCCGGGACCATCGTCTCTTTTTTGGTGGGGATATGCATGCCTTTCATGTCAAGCGCTTCCCTCACCAAATTGTTCGTCAGTTTGAAATGCTTTAATTCATTACCTCTGGTAAGTGATGGTAGAACGAAGGTACTATATCCTTTTTTCTCTTTACTAGGGATCAGAGTGCTAATTAAGTAGGAACATCGTAGAAAGTCTGGTTTGGGTAACTGAGCCTTGAAAGTCGTATAGTCCAGCCTTCTTCCAGATGGGTTTCAGACCTTCATCATTTTGAAGCCTCTCAAATTCCCTGGTGAAAAAATGATATCTGCCCCATCGCCCGTTGAACTCTATCTCGGCCTCCCACATGTAAGTGCCTTCACCCAGAGATCCGGCCACATCACTGAACCAATGTGAGTTTTTGCTGACCGGCATTGTGTGCCCCTATGGAGGATTCTGAATCGGTATGGCATGTAATGCCCTCGATGCCACTGGGCGTTCCTTCAATTCCTCTTCAATGGGAAGACTTTCAATGTCCACGATTTGGGGGTTGGTGCCTGCCTGGGAGCTAGTTCCTATTGATATATTTAGGTAGTGATGTGTGTGAACACTCTAGGACTGCCGGGGCACTTTTTTCCCTCTTTAGGAGGTTTTTTTCCCCCGGCTTGTATATACGCCTATTGCCCTAATGGGCTACTCATCTTTGTACATTCTCTAGTAATACATTCAGTCTTGTGTGTTGTGCTCCAAGCTTCTTCTTCTTCCTTGTGCTGTTCGCGTGCTTCCGCAGACGTCTAACTCCAACAATTGGTATCAGAGCAGGTCGTCGCTTCTTCTAGGGCGCCGTCGACACTCCTCCGTTTGCAGTCTCAGATTCGCACGAAATTTGGTGAGCATACTCAGGGTGTTTCCGAGATCAAAACAGCTTTGCTTTGTGGTGCCAAAATCACAATCTGAGCTCGTTTCGGCCTCTGAACACACTATCGCAGCGCTTGTGCAGGCTATTTTGTCCTTTTGTGCCAAAGGTATATACCACTTTCTGTTCGCCAGTTTAAGCGTCTCGAAGTCTGCTACAGGTCTAGCAGAACTCGTTTGGGCAGTTCCGTTCAACTTTTTTAGATATAGTCAATTTTCTGCATCAAGGTATTTTAGTCACCGGCCATGGCTGAAAGCAGTGATGTATTCCGTATGTTGGCTGTTGAGGATAAGTTGGATGGTACCAACTACCCATTATGGGCTTATATGATGCGACATGTACTGGTTGCAAAAGGATTGTGGAACATTGTGCAGGGTGTTGAAAGACGTCCTGTTACACCTGTAACGACAGGTACTGCAAATACAGGTGTTGGAGCTGATGAAGATGGTGTCGAAGATGATATTCCGCAGATTCCTGTTCGTGCTGCTGTTTCTGTTGCACCTACTGCAGAGCAGATTCGTTGGGATGGTAGAGATGCCCAGGCACATGCATTGATAGCTTTGTCTGTCAAACGTGCCATTATTCCTCACATTCGCTCTTGGAGAACAGCAAAGGATGCTTGGGATACACTTACCACTTTGTACCAGGCTAGGAATGAGGCTCGTGTTGCTTACCTCCGAAAACAGTTGGAGAGTGAGCACATGAATGAAGGTGATTCTATGGACAGTTTTCTTACAAAGATCAAAGACCTGAAGGAACAATTGATTTCTGCTGATGAGGTTATACCAGATAGCTCACTTGTGCAGACCGTTCTGAATGGTCTTCTTGATTCATATCAGAGTTTTGCCTCTACTCTTCGGTTGATGATGAAAGGCAATCCGAATGCCTTGTCATTTGAGGAATTAGTCTCTGTTCTATTGCAGGAAGATCAGTCCAGGCAGAACAGGTCCATTATGCGTGTTGCAGATCAAGCTTTCCTGGCTAGTCAGAAGGGCAAAGGAAAATGGAGCTCTTCTACTAGTAAGCAGAAATCTGCAAATGCTGCACATTCAAAGAACCAAGACAAAGATGAGAAAAAATCAGAAAAGCAGAAATTGTTTTGTAAGTACTGTAAAGGCAATGATCATATCATAAAGAACTGTCCAAAACTGGCTGCTAAAGAGGCAAAGAAGAAAGAGGCTGGAATGGTTGTTGCAGAGGCCTCTACACCAAAAACAGAGTCTGCAAATCTTGTGCAGGAAGAAGAATGGGCGTTTACTACTGTCTGCAGTTTTGACCCATCTTCTCCTGATCAGTGCATGTTTGCAGTAGACTCAGATGTTTGGTACTTTGACAGTGGGGCGACCAAACATATTACCTCGCAGCGCAGTTTCTTCTCTTCACTTGAGCCTGCTCCTACAAGGAATACTGTTACATGCGCCAATAACTCCTCTTATCCTGTTATGGGAGTTGGTAAGATCATTCTGACTACTGCTGATGGTAGTTCTTTCACTTTGTCAGATGCTTTATTTGTGCCAGGGATCAAAAAGAATCTGTTATCAGTTTCTGCATTAGCCAAGATTGGCTTGGTTGTGAAATTTGTTGATGACAGGTGTATAGTCCATGATCTCTCAAATGGCGATGTGATTATTGCTTCTGGCATTTTATGTCGTGGGCTGTATAAGCTCATAGACTATGAAAGATCTGTGAATGATTCGGCATGTGCAATTCATGATTCTCAGGCTATGTCAGATGCAAAGCTTTGGCATGCACGCTTTGGTCATCTGAATTTTGCTAGTTTGTTACGCCTGCAGAAATCTGAAATGGTGTCCTCTTTGCCCAAACTTGAGGCACCTGGAAAACATGTTTGTGAAGGCTGTATTTTGGGCAAAATGCAGCGTTCTTCCTTTCCAAAAGATGGTTCAGTTCGGGCTACGCAGAAATTGCAGCTTGTACATAGTGATGTCTGTGGTCCTATGCAGATACCCTCTTTTGGAAATTACCTTTACTTCGTGACTTTCATTGATGATTTTTCCAGGCATGCATGGGTATATCCACTCAAAGCAAAGTCCGAAGTGTTCATGTGCTTCAAATAGTTTTTGGTTTTAGCTGAAAATCTGTCAGCATGTAAAATGGGCACCCTCCATTCTGATCGAGGGGGGGAATATATGTCTTCAGATTTTAATGCATTTCTGGCTGAACGTGGGATAAAACACCAGTGTACAGTGCCGTATACACCTCAACAGAATGGAGTTGCTGAACGAAAGAACAGGTCACTCATGGAGATGGCGAGGTGCATGGTCAAAAGTCAGGCTTTACCACATAGTTTCTGGCTTGAGGCTGTCATGTGTGCAGCATATGTACTGAACAGGTGTCCCACTAAAGCGTTGCAGTCTATCACTCCATATGAGGCTTGGCATGACCGCAAGCCATCTGTTGCTCATCTGCATGTTTTTGGTTGTTTGGCATATGCATTAGTGCCTGAACAACATCGCAGAAAATTGGATGATAAGGCAGTAAAATGTATTTTTGTTGGGTACAGTTCTGAAAGTAAAGGCTATCGTCTGTATCATCCACAGACTAAACGCATTCTGGTTAGCCGTGATGTTGTCTTTGTGGAAGATGCTATTCAGCCATTGCTTTCATGTACTAAGGAGACATCTGTTAGCTCCAAAGACATGTATGATACTTTGATGCCTCTTTTTACAGGTGGACAGGCTAGTGCTGGTCCTAATGAGGCAACTTCTCAGCCTTTGCAGGTTTCATATGATGATGCAGATCATTCCATTTCTGATGCAGATTTACATGATGCACTTGTTGATGAGAGAGCTGATATTGAGCAGGCAAAAACTATGCCAATATGGCTGGTGCAGACTTTGCGTGACAGCAAATTAGATGCACCTTTGTCATATCGTACTTGTTCAGGCTCTCATAGTGCCTCGTTTGCATCAGATTGCTATGCTATGGCTGCATCTAGTCTCTGTGATGAGAATGAGCCTGTTTCTTTTGATGAAGCACAAAATTCAGAAAATTGGATGGCTTCTATGCAATCTGAATATGATGCTATAATGAAGAATGGTACATGGTCTTTATGTGACTTGCCTCCTGGCAAGAAGGCCATTGGCACTAAGTGGGTATACAAGCTGAAGCGTAAACCTGATGGTACAGTTGACAGGTATAAGGCTAGGCTTGTTGCAAAGGGTTATGCGCAGGAAAGAGGCATTGATTTTGATGAGACCTTTGCACCTACATGCCGTATGACTATTGTTCGGAGCATTTGTGCACTTGCAGCCCATCATGGTTGGAATGTACATCAGTTGGACATTAAAACAGCATTTCTGAATGGTGACTTGCATGAAGAAGTGTATGTTTTTCAGCTCCGTGGCTTTGTGCAGAAAGGGCATGAAAACCAGGTGTGCAGGTTAAAGAAGGCGTTATATGGTTTAAAGCAAGCACCACGTGCTTGGTATGAGAAGATACATGCCTATCTGATTACACATGGTTTTGAGAACAGTCCAACTGAAAGCACCTTATATGTTAAGCGTGCTAATGATGTGCTTCTGATCATTGTTGTCTATGTTGATGACATGCTGCTCACTGGTCCTATTGAGACACATATTGCTGATTTTAAGGCTGATTTGCATGCCTCATTTGAGATGTCTGATTTGGGGCATTTGCATCACTATTTGGGCATTCAGTTTATGCACGTTGATGGTGGAATGGCTTTGTGTCAAACGAAATATATTGACACATTATTGTAGCGTTTTGGACTTGAAGACTGTAAGCCTATTGCCACTCCTATGGAGACATGTTTACGATTGAGTCTTCATGATGCTGGAGATGCATTTGATGTTGTTCTCTATCAGCAGGCTGTTGGATGCTTGATTTACTTATGCATTACTCGGCCAGATATTCAGTTTGCTGTCTCACAGATGAGCAGGTTTATGCATTGCCCAAGAGTCACGCATTGGAAAGCGGTTAAGCGCATCTTTCGCTACTTGAGTGGTACTCGGCTACTTGGGTTGTTTTATCCCAAGGGGGGATCACTACCGCCAGATTTGCATGCTTTTTCTGACTCAGATTGGGCTGGTTGCTATGACACTCGTGTGTCCACCAGTGGTTTTTGCTTCATGCTTGGTAGCTCATGTATATCTTGGTTGAGCAAGAAGCAGCCTACTGTGGCCACTTCCAGTTGTGAGGCTGAGTATAGGGCAGCTTTCACAGCGACTGTTGAGTGTGTGTGGCTCAGACGCCTTATGGCTGATTTGGGTGTTGGCCAGTCTTCTGCCACCACCATCTTCACTGACAGTCAGAGCGCATTGGCAGTTGCGAGGAACCCTGTGTTCCATGCTCGCACTAAGCACATTGAGGAGCATTATCACTATGTCACGGAGAGGTTCTCTGCTGGAGAGATCAGCTTGGCATATGTGCCCACGCAGGAGAACATTGCAGACCTTTTCACGAAGGCTCTGCCTAGGGAGAAGTTTGAAGCTTTCCGCAAAGCTTTGGGCTTACTTCCTTTTGTGGAGTGATTTCCACATAGCTTGGCACTTCCTTATATATGAGTGCCAGCTCCTTGTTCACCGCATCACTCCTAGGGGGGATTTGTTGATATATTTAGGTAGTGATGTGTGTGAACACTCTAGGACTGCCGGGGCACTTTTTTCCCTCTTTAGGAGGTTTTTTTCCCCGGCTTGTATATACGCCTATTGCCCTAATGGGCTACTCATCTTTGTACATTCTCTAGTAATACATTCAGTCTTGTGTGTTGTGCTCCAAGCTTCTTCTTCTTCCTTGTGCTGTTCGCGTGCTTCCGCAGACGTCTAACTCCAACAGTTCCTGCCTCGGCCATGGTGAAGAGACTGGTCACCGGTTCTGTGAGAATAGACAAATGAATGTTAACATTGCAAATGGACACCAAGCGTTCATGCGTCCCCATTACAACATTAACATGATTTTAGTGAGAGGTTAGTAGGTCAATAAGTGCTTGGGGATCGTGTGTGTAGTTAGTGAATGGATATTCCTAAGAGCTAAATGGAAAGATGCGGTGTATGAGTGATGTAGTGAGTAAGTGGATATGAATTTACAAATGAGGGTCGGGGGGTTTAGTACACATTTTGGGCTTCCAAACAAACTGATTTGCTGTTGGTCTTGATTTTGTGGAGACTCTGGAGGGCTTTTCAGGAGTGTCTACTTGGAAATGAGGCTTTTTTAAGGACCCATTTACAAGTGATTCTGCTTATGCTCATGGACCAATGCGTGTCCGTGCGTGTTGTATAAGAAAGGGCATTAGATGTTCAAGTGAGTGAACCATGTTGTACAGGGTGTGGCCTCGGTGTAACTATTTGAGCCCGCGAGCAAGCCTTAGGCACCCAAATTTGTCGTGATTGTGGGATGGCCTTCATCGACTTCTTGGGTACCCAAATAGACTTTACTTTCACAGAAGAATTTCTGAAAGACTTCTTATTAGTGTCATGTTGTTGATTATTAATAAGAAGTTTTGCCCGTGTGGTTGGCTTGATCACAACAAGGTGTTCGCCTTTCCGTACCCCCGCTCCCTCTGTATTTGATCTGCCTTTGGTTGCTGCATCCCTCTGGTCTCTGGAAAAGAAGGGAGTTCCGTTGCACCCCTGACTTCTTGATTGAAATCATCATTCCTCTACATCACACAGTTTTGGACAAGAATAACATGGTCATCTTCATGTGTACCCCTGGAAGGACCAAGAGTATGTGCCTTGTCTAATTCCTTGAGTGCTTCATTTTCTAACTCAATTGTAACGCGATTCTGATTTACCCAGACCTGAAGGAGTCCACTTCTTAGGTTTAGGTTGACTGCATGATCATAGATCCAGTCTTGACCCAAGACAAGAGGCTCCGTGAGGTCCTCATCTTGACACACTAGCACTTTAATTGTCATTACTTCATCTTGAATGTAGAGGGGAAGTTCCACCTCGCCCATGCAAGGGGTTTCCACACCTCCCAATCCTATGAGATATGCTTCTATAGGTTGGATAGTTAATTTCAACTTTTGACAGTAAGAAAATTTAACAGCACTAGTGGCTGCACCTGAGTCAATCAAGGCTCTTACAGTCCTTGCACCCTTTCCTTGTCCTATCTCTAAGGTTACAAAGGGTCGTCTATCAATTATTCTATGAGAACTTATTCCTGAGACTTCACACATTGCCATATGATAACCTGGGTCCGCATAGTCATCTACCCTGGCCTGATCTCTACCCAGTCTTTGCAACCTCATCCTTCGGATGCGTTCCAATGCTTCTGCCTGTGCCTCTTCTCGAACTCGTTTTTCTTCTTCCTTGCGTTTTTTGGCAGTGTTGAGTCGATTTAGCATCTCCTCTGTCAGGGGTTCTTGATATAACTTTACTCCGCATCCGCTTATATAGCTAGAGAGAACATCACCTTCTAGTGTAGCGAGTTGAACTGCTCCACTGGTTGAGATCCTATTTATGATCATAGGTCCATAACCTCTCTTTTCGAGCTTTCTTGCATGTTGTTTTAGGGTATACACCAGCACTAAGTCTCCGGCCTTTAAGCCTTTATCCTTAACATGGGCATCAAAGTATGCCTTCTATCGTTTCTTAGCTGCATATATCCCCGCATCCACCCTCAGTCTTGTTTCTCCTAACCGTTCAAGGTCAAAGAGTCTAGAGGAGAGTTCATGACCCGTCCATTCATGCTCTTGTGCTACTTGTAATGTAGGTATCAAGAAGTCCAATGGTAGCACTGCATTTTGGCCAAATACCATCTGAAAGGGGGTGGCTTGGAGTACCGTTTTATAGGCAACTCGGTATGCCCAAACAGGATGGTGTAGTTGTTTGTCCGAATCAGAGCGTTTATTATTTACCAATTTAGTCAACACATTGCATAGGATCTTATTTGTGCTTTCGGCTTGGCCATTAGCTTGTGGGTGATAGGGGGAAGACTTCTTGTGTACTACCAAGAACTCTTGGAGAAGATACTCATTCAAGAAATGAGTGCCTCTATCACTTACTAGCTCTATTGGCAGCCCGTATCTTGTGAACACATTCTCAAATAAGAACTTGGCCGTCGTTTGAGCATCGTTCTTTGTCGTAGATTTTACCTCTACCCACTTGGTTAGATAATCAGTGGCAACAATGATATACTCAGCATGGGAACCCTTAGCTGGGGGATTAATAGGACCTACAAAGTATATTCCCCACTTGGAGAATGCACGTCCACCCATCATAGGTTTCGGAGGCATCTCATCTTTGCGTATAGGATACTGAGTTCTCTGACAGACATCACACCGTTTCACATAGGTATGTGCATCCATGTGAAGGGTCGGCCACCAGAAGCCTGCAAATAGTATTGCCTTGATCACCTGATCTGGTCCAAATTGTCCTCTTGCTACACCTTGGTGAGCTTCTTCCAAGATCTTGAGATATTCGCTCTCATGGACACATAGTCTCAGGTAACCATCTTTACCACGCTTGTATAGATTATCACCAATGAGTGAGTAATCTAGGGCTTCTTGTTCTAGAATTCTTTGTCTGGCCAGTGCCATATCTTGAGGGAATGTTCTCGTCCTCAAGAAATCTACTAATGGTTCACTCCAATCTGGCGCTATGGACACTTGATAAAGAGTGGCATGCTCCACAGGTGGTTTAGTGCAACAGATTGGACATTCCTTGCACAACTTGTGGACATCAGCCTCCATAGTCGGCCAATGCACTCCGAGTCTCCTTAGAGTCTGTAGGGTTTGTTGCTTTGAGTAGTGTTGCTCTAATGCACCTACATGTGCCAATTTCAACTATTTAGCATACTCATCCTCTTCCACACAACAAGCTAGGATCCCTTGATTTGTGTGCTTTAACATATTTCTGCCATGATCTGGTATTTTTGGGCTTTTATTATCTCCCTATCTTGAGTGTTTATGACTGGGTGATTGGGCCCGTATGTCAATACTGGCACTAATGGCTTAGCCCACTGAGGTACAACTTCCAAATTAAACAAGTAAGCATTAAGAAGGTCATCTGACACTCCTTGTGGGTCTTCTCCAGATGTGAGCCTAGAGAGATGGTCTGCTCTCAAGTGAGTTTTCCCTTTCCTCACCACTACTTCAAATTCATATTCCATTAGTAAGAGAAACCATCTTACTAATCGGCCTGTATTGCATGGTTTGTTTACCAAGTACAATAATGCGTGATGATCGGTAAAAAATTTAAACTTATTTGCAAGCAAATAGTGTCTAAACTTTTTAACTGCATATACCATGCCTAATCCTTCTCGTTCGGTGGTGGTATAGTTCCGTTCAGCTACATTCAACTGTCTACTAGCATAGGCAATTGGAAGGTCCATATTACCTTCGCCCGTAGGTTGTGCGAGTACACACCCAATAGCATAATTGGATGCATCTACATGAACACGAAAATGCTTATTCCAATCTGGTGTGGTCAAGATTGGTGCTGAACATAATCGCCGTTTAAGCTCATTGAAGGAATTCTCACATTCATCAGTCCACTCAAAGTTGGTCAAAAGTCCGTACAGAGGCTTTGCTATGATGGCATACATGTGTATAAACCGTCGGTAATAACCACAATGCCCCATGAAAGCTTGTACTTCCTTGACATTCTTTGGCTTAGGTAGCTATGCTATGGCTCTGCCTGACCATGAAAACACACTTTTTTGGGTTCAAGCAGACTTGATACTCTCGACATTTGTCAAAGATTTGTCTGAGTTCAGGGATATGGGTTTGTCTAATGTTGGAATGAGCACAGAGGTCATCAACATAGACTTCCAAATTCTTCCTCAAGAACTCCTTAAACACGTGGCACATCAGTCTCTGAAAGGTTGCACGAGCATTGGTAAGCCCAAATGGCCTTACTCGAAAGGCAAATATACCCCACTCTGTGGCAAAAGCTGTTTTATGCTGACCTTCTGGGGCTATGGCTACCTGATTGTAGCCCGAAAATCCATCAAGGAAGTTGTACGCTTCCTTGCATGCTACTCTTTCTAAGAGGTGTTCAGTGATAGGAAGCGGATAGTTATCTCGAATAGTGGCAGCATTAACCTTTTTCAAGTTAATGCACACACGTAACTTTCCATTTTTCTTGGGCCCCACTACGATGGGGGATACTCACTCAGTGTGCTCAATTTCATAAATAAATCCAGCTTCTACCAGTCTATCTATCTCCTCTTTGATCTTAGCAGCATAATTATCGTTATATGTATATGGTTTCTGTTTAGAGGGTTTCGCGTCTGAGGTCATGGGAATTATGTGTGAGCATATGTCTGGGTCAACACCCTTCAAATCCTTGTAACTCCAAGCGAATACATCTTTGTATTCTCTTAGCAAGGCTATTAACGCATGCTCTTCTTCCTCTGTTAGGTCATGGCCTATGTACGTGCATCTCTCCTCTCCTTCTTCTAGGGCTACCACTATTTTCTTGGTGGTTTCTTTGTTATCATAGGCCTCTCTTGATTGTGCCTCTCGTTTTGCCATCCTTACCATGACTCTTCTATCGTCTATCTCATATTTTTTAAAGTTTTCAGGGACCTAAAACAAAGATTCTTCCTCTTCTGGTGTGGCTTCTCTCTTCTTCCTTTTCTTTCCTTCATCCTTGGGGGTCACTTGTGTGGCTAACCTTACATCATTTATAAGCTCTCCGTATCTCTGGGGTTGAAATTCTACTTCATAGAAGTATTCTTCATCTGATGCAAAAGGTGGGTCCATAATGATTGACTCTAGGTCGGAGTTACTTGCATCCTCAAATGCATCAGGGCTAGGTTCGCACTCTTCTAAAACTGCATCTCCCATGATTGGCTCTATGGAGAAAACTGATATGTCATAGCCATCCTCATCACAGTGTGGTGTCCATTGTTCTTCATTGATGGCTACATCCATGGTTGCTAGGATCTCTGCCTAGCCGTGGGGTTCAAATTCTTCATCAGGAAATACTACAGGTGCATAGGCTGGGTCTTGAATGGATCTATGGGTTTCTTTTGCACCT
This sequence comes from Ceratopteris richardii, assembly GCA_020310875.1. NCBI lineage: Eukaryota > Viridiplantae > Streptophyta > Polypodiopsida > Polypodiales > Pteridaceae > Ceratopteris > Ceratopteris richardii. The sequence continues at coordinate 165,511,825 of CM035412.1, forward strand.
ATCTCTCTGGCCTTTTCTCTCTTCTCTTCTTCCACTGCCACTTTACACATCCATAAGTGAGTGTCTTCATGCATCCATGAGGATCCTGATCCTATGGAGTGCACAGACTCTGTATCATCTTTGGCTCTATGAATAGGATTCCATTGGATAGGAGGGACATCTCTATGAGAGTAATCTTTGAGATTAACCTTGGTCGTGACACCTAGGTGTTGCAAATACAAGGAATTGGTTCCCCAATCTTGTACCACTTGCAATTGTCGCATAAATGGTCTTCCCAAAATCATCTCATAGGCATGGTTCTTGCTAAAATCACAGATAGCAAACGTGTGCTCAAACTCTACACCACATGTAGTGAGAGTTATTCCTTCTAGTAAACCTAGGGGTCTCTCTATGTGACCATCAACCATCTGCAATTTCATTCTCGTTGGCCTGAGTGCCGGCTTGCCCCAACGCTTCCATAGGGAAGTGGTAGCAATTGCGACTCCTGCACCTGAGTCAAGAATTGCCTTGGTTGTGTATCCTTGATGGGTGATGGGGAGGTATGTGTTTCCTTCTTCTCCTTCACTCATGTCTCCTATCTTATCTAGAGGAATTTCTGGCACTGTCCTATGAGAACCTACCTGGGAATGAGGTTGTGATATCTCTGGTACTTGTTTGGCTACATGTTTCCATAGCTCTGGCCTTACTTTGAGTAGCTCTTTTAAAGTGAGGTTACACTGCACTTTAGTGTTCCTTATTACCTCCGTATTCCTAGGTATGACTGAGTCTTCGTTTCTTACCATGACTGTGGGTGCTCTCATACACGTGGACCTTGCTTCCCATGGGCCTGTGAAATGGGGTAGTTCATGTAAAGAATTAGACTCAAAGTCTAATCTCTCTTGAGACTGGGTGCTCTCCTGCTCTCCATAAATGGAGGGAATATCTTGTGGGAATTGATCATGTGCATCATCCACAAGTTCAATGGGAGGAGGGACTTCACTTTCTTTAGCCCATTTGTCTTATTGAATCTCTCGTAGGAATTCTGGTGTGAATCGATTCATAGAAGAAGAGGTGTCTGGCTCCGTGGAGTTAGGCACATAAGCTTCCTGGGCAGGAAGGCTTACTCTCTTACTTGTCTTGCCTTTACTTGGAGAGGTGGGTTCCTTTTCTGATTGTGGAATCAATCTTTCCAATCTTTCTAGCAGTCCCTCAAAGTGCAACTGCGTCTTAGCTGAACTAGAGATGTTAAAGAGGCGACTGGCTTCAAACATGGTTTGAGCCAATTCCACCATCTTAGCACAAATTTTGGTTCGTTCGAGCTCTAGTTCTGCTCTAGGGTAACACTTTTCATGATCGGTTACGTTTGGCCCTTCTTGGATTCTGGTCTGATATGCTTTGAGCATCATATTTAGGTCCTCAGGAGTGGGATCTGCTAGGACCGATCCTACTCTAGGGGGTGGTGGAGTAGTATGAGGCGGGTTGGGAGGGGTTGGATCGGATGGAGATAGGAACGGTGGTGGTCGGGTAGTGTGAGAGGGAGTCTGAGATGTAAGTTCAACTATCCTAGCTTTTGTTTCTCTTAGGCTTTCCTCGAGTTCACTCATCTTCTTAGCCCATTGCCTTTTCATCCTTTCTCGACTATCTCTCCAAGCTCTAGTCCTCTTCTTGGTTATGCTCTCAGTTTCACTAGCCTCTGAGCTCTTTTCCTGGCCTACCCCTTGGTTTTGCTGCAATGCCTGAGCTCTAGTGACTACCTGTACTGGTGCAATGGAAGTCATACTCCCTGTGGAGTCTACAACTAATCCAATAGCATTAATAGGAGTGAGTTTTGGCATATTATTGGGATTCCTTGGGCAATCTCGTAAGAGATGCTCTTTGCTGCAATCTTGACAAAAGCCTTGGATTGTCACTGACTGGGGTTGTGTAGGTGGAGGTAAGGGGCAATCACGAATGAGGTGATCTCCCTGACATCTGTAGCATGGTCCTCTAGGGAATGGGGGTCTTACCTGCCTAGGTTGAGGTCTTGAGTTAGGGTTTGTGTACATTACATTTGTGTACTCTGGCTCCCAACTAGGTTCACTTGGTTCTTCACTGTAGTAGGACTCACCATGTTCAGGAGATTGCATGTAGTAAGCCTGGGGACTATCAATATGTGTAGAATCAAAGCTATGGTCACTGGGATCACTTTCTAAAAGCAATGGTGTTACTGGCACTATAGCTCTATTCAAATTCTCTTCTGCAGCTGCATACTTTACCGGAATTACATTAGCTGGGGCAGGGGGTTGTTGTGCTAACACAGGCTGATGCCTTTGTTGGTTTTGGTATTGTGGTTGGTGGGTTTGTTGAGGCCTAGCATACTGCTGCGGTGGGTACTGGTTCTGGTATCTTCCTTGTTGAGGGTATGGTTGTGGGTACGTCTGCCTAACTGCTTGCTTATTGTAGGGGCAATCTTGCGCGGTGTGATTGGTGTACCTCCGTTCTATGGTGCAGTACTGGCTACTAGGATTTACTTGGGGTTGAGCCATCATGGGACATACATTCGCCATGTGGTCACCACCGCAAGTATAGCATCTCTTTACTGGGGCAAATCTTGGAATTTGTTTGCTAGAGACACCTAGTTTTTGAGCTACCTTTTCTGCGAGTTCCTCAATAGATGTAGATTGTGTGGAAGAAAAGCTTGAGGCACTATCTGAATCTTTATAGATTTTGGAAAGATCTAACTTTTTCCCTAGGTTATCCTCTATGTTGATGCACATGCGTACGCACTCTTCAATGGTCCTAGGGTCCTTCAAGTACACATATGACCTCAATTTGGTACTTAGCAATCCATCCAAGAATAATGCCACATGTTTGGCTGGTGTGGGTAACTCTGGAACAGGGCATCTCTCTAGGTATTGCTTAAATCTTCTTCCTGCAAGTCTCACGGTCTCTTGAGGGGTCTGCTTGAAGCTATGTATCAATGAGGAAGTATTATGCCTTATGCCACTTTTAGAGAATTCAGTGATGAAGGCCTCTAAGAGTTGGTCTATGCTCCTGAACTGTCTCTCATTCAATGGTTGAAACCACGTAAGGGCTGTGTTCCTAAGGGTTAGACCAAAGGCATTATACTGTGTGAATAGGTCATCAACTTGTTCAGCTCTCAAGACTTGCCTAAACTCAGCCACATGATCATATGGGTCTCCTGTGCCATTGAAGTAGTTCTTCATGGACTTAACTAGCTGTGTAGGTCTCAATGTTCTGGTGTGTTCCCTAGGCCTTGGCAGAGGGAAATCATCCACATTCCTTTGGTTCCTTGGGGCTCTAAGTCCCTCAGGTTCCACTCTATTTGTTTTCGTTCTTGTTCTTTCTCTTCCCACTGGGTTGGCAAAGCTTACCTCAGGTCTATCTCTATGTCTGTCTCTTTGAGCTCCATGAGTTTGTGATGTTCCAGCTCCTGGGTGACCAAATGACACATTCAATCTTGGTTGGGGGAAGATAAATTCACCTTTCCAAGTGTAAGCATGCCTATCATTTTCTGTAACCACAAAGATCCTCTCTGAAGCATGATCTAAGTAGGTCACTCTGCCTGGGCTATCAGGATCTTTGAACTCATAGATCATGATTGTTCCTACCTCATTCGGCTGATCAGATCTATATCTCCAAAAGGCTTCATCCGTCTCTCGGTTCAGGAGTAGATCTATGCTCTTATTGTCCTGGGGAACCCACTCGGGATGGAGGATTCTAGTAAGAACAAATTTTCCTCGAGGGGTCCTAGGCTCTCCTCCTATGTTCCCTTTCTCTAGGTCACCTATGTCCACCTCAGGGATCACATTCCCGAATTCATCGGTCCTGTATGGGTGACTAGTGACTACATATATAGTTCCTTCTTTGTCCAAGTATGCTCCGTTTTCAAACTTGACTGCTGGATGTTCCAGTCCAATGGATTGGTCAGGGTTTTTGATTTGGACCACAGATATTCCTAGGCCGTCCTCATAGATGCTAGCACCTAATCGGTTGGTCCTAAGGTATTCCAGCTGCATCTTGTAGGGGCCTTCCACCCTATGCAAATATGGCACACCTGAACTACCTGTAGGTCTTTCCATACTGTGGGACATCTCAGACTCGCTAGTTTCAGAGCTAGGGTAGTATGAGTGATGGCTCAACTACTGGGCCCAAGACCTAGCAGTATGATTAACACTAGCCTCTGAAGACCTAAGACTTTGTCTATCTCTCCCTATGTGTCATCCTGATCTAAGGTTCGTATGCTTAGCTGAGCAATCCCAATTTTACCCAAGGTACAACCTTGTTGCTGAGTTCTTTTGTATCAGTCACTTTATTCTTTTTAGTTGATTATCGTGTTTATGATCTTGTTTGATATCACATCGTCAGGAACACTTGAGTTAATTTCCGCACTTGAATGTTGATCGTCTCACGTTAGGTTCTTTTCCTTTAAAGTTGTCGGTCACACACATGTTATCTCTTGACTTGAACTTGATTTCTTAGATAGTCTTGACTTGTCTCATGCCTATCATTGCCCTGACTTAATTCTAGCACTACTCGCACTTAGCCTAAGCTAAGGATTGATAGAGTGAGTTGAGAATCTTCCAACCTTGAGTTTCTCCCTTGGTTGCCCTTGTGTGCTCAGGAAGTGTGTTCCCAAGCTTGCACTTACTCTTGCTCCGATCGCCCTTTGATGCTCTCACTGAACCTGTAAGAGTCCCAAAATTAGCTCAAGACTTAAATTCAAAAGACATAACCAAGCACTTTCATTCATGTAGCTCAGATACCAATTAGCCTTTTGTCTTTATGGAAAACAATCTAGAGATCCCTTGGCTTTGTTCCCCCTGAATATGGTCACTTTCAAAATACTATATCTAATAATCCTGATATTAATTTCACCATAACCAGTGGAAGTTTTGGTTGTACTCCCCACGAGCTTTCCAACAAGCCCAAGATCACCCCAAATGGATTTCGTATGAGAAAGTTATGACTGTTCAGGTTCTCGGTTTAAAACAGGGCTCAAACAGGCTGACAGTTCACAGGACTTTTTTTTGAAACACAAGTGTAGGGACTTCACAAATCACTAATGCTTGACAAGTATGCCCAAAATTTACCCCAACACTTGGTATAAAAAACCCTAAAAATTTGGCCGAAAAAGCCTGTCAATCGCGATCGACAGGTCTGTCAATCGCGATTGACAAAGGTGTCTGTCGAGGCCTGTCGATCGCGATCGACACGTCAGTCGCGCTTGCCAGTGTCAATCGCGATCGACAGAGTCGGTCATGGGTCCTGTCAGTCGCGATCGATGGTGTCAATCACGATCGACACGTTTTTTGAGATTTTCGCCGTAATTTTAGTCGATCGGGGATGTGTCCATCGCAATGGACACGTGGCAACGCAAGAAATTCAATCGTCAAAATTCAGTCGGTCGTGATTGACGGTGTCAATCGCGATCGACAAAGGTGTCGGTCGTGGCTTTCGGTCGCGATCGACGGTGTCAATCGCGACTGACTGGGTCAGTCGGTTGTCTCTATCGGTCGCGATCGACAGAATCTGTCAATCGTGGCTGTCGATCGTGATCGACGGTGTCAATCGTGATCGACGGTGTCAATCGTGATCGACGGTGTCAATCGTGATCGACGGTGTCAATCGTGATTGACAAAAAAAACACGGAATTTTTTAGTTTTTTCTAGTGATTTGGAATGTGCTCCTTGTGCATATCATGGTGGTGCACTTTGTTTTACCAAAAGGCGAAATTTTATGTCGATCGCGATCGATAGAGGTCTGCGATACAGAGACAGTTCCGAGTTCGTCCGTACCTACGCAGCGTGCTGGAGGGGATGATACAGCTATACCTGCAAGATCACTCAAAAAACAGGCAAAAAGAAATGCACACAATTCGCTCTCTCGCTCTCTCTCACAAGTGAAATGAGGGACATGGAAGGAAGAAGGTGATATGATCAAAACTAAAATTTTTCGCGATGGTGGAGATGGAGGTGGGAGGTGGTGAGGATGATGATGGTGATGATGATGATGAAGTAAGAAAGAGAAAAATAAAGAAGAGTAAAGAAATTACCTACAACGCCAACATCTCAAATCTACGTCTTACCATCACACGCTCGTCCTCAAAGCTCGATCCCCGGCAACGGCGCCCAAATTTGGTGTAGCTCAGTGATGAGTAGCACCTCCTTTAATGTCAATCCGGGAAGACGTGAGGATGGTATGATGACCTCGAGCAAGTGAAGGCACAAGTGCGTGAGTGCAAAGCACACTAACATGCACACACATACACACACGCGCACACAAGGCAAGACAAAGAGTGAGAAGCAATGGAGTTCTTTAGATTACTTTCAAAATGCTCATACAAGTTCAAATCAATTACAAACTAACCTCAAAAATGAGCTCTCTAGCTCTATTTATAGTTTTTGACTAGGTTTTGGCCGTGTCCAGACCTAGTGTCCGGCCTAGTTAAAAATTAGGTTCTAGGCCCCATTTGAAGGTTCAAATGGAGTCTAAAATTTATGAAAACTGGTAGGTAGATACTTCTAATGCTCCTCAAGCTCAAGGACTCCTTGGCTTGCACAAAATGGAGCTACAAAAATATGAAATGGTATTTACAATGGCTTTTAGTGATGAAAATCACTATTTTTGTAGGGATTTCCTCTAACGATTTGACATACATATCTTCGAGCTTCCTACTTGCTCCTTCTACTTATGTGTCCACCTCTTTGATATGCTTTAGCTTCCTGAAAAAATAATGGCCTACTTGCCCGATCTTCTTTGACTACTCTGTCTGCTTATACCTTCTCTTCACTCCGAGTCCCTTCGTTGGCTTCCTTGTCTTGTTAGTCCTTCAGTTCCTTGACTACTGCTAACAGTGTGTATATGTGTCTGTATGTGTGTGTGTGTGTCTATGTATGTGTGTGTATCTATGAGTATGTATGTGTTTATGTGTGTGTATGTGTCTATGTGTGTATGTGTGTGTATGTATCTATGCATGTGCATTATGTATGCATGTAAGTATGTATGTACATTGTATGCATATGCATATGCATTATGTATGCATATGTATGCATGTATGTGTATATGTGTGTATGTCTCTGTATGTGTGTGTGTATGCATATATGTGTGTGTATGTGTGTATGTGTGTGTATATGTGTCTGTATGTGTGTATGCATGTGTATGTGTGTATGTGTCTATGTGTGTATGTGTGTGTATGTGTGTGTGTCTATGTGTATATGTGTGTATCTATGAGTGTGTATGTGTTTATGTGTGTGTATGTGTCTATGTGTGTGTATGTGTCTATGTGTGTATGTGTATGCATGTATGTATGCATATGTATGTGTATGCATGTGTATGTGTGTGTATGCATCATTATGTGTGTATGTGTCTATGTGTGTATGTGTTTGTGTATATATGTGTGTGTATGTGTGTGTGTCTATGTGTATGTGTCGCTACACGTCTATGAGTGTGTATGTGTTTATGTGTGTCTGTGTGTGTGTATGTGTCTATGTGTGTATGTGTATGCATGTATGTATGCATAGGTGTGTGTATGTGTGTGTATGCATTATGTATGCATATGTGTGTGTATGCATTATGTATGTGTATGTATGCATGTAAGTATGTATGTATGCATATGCATATGCATTATGTATGCATATGCATATGCATTATGTATGCATATGTATGCATGTATGTGTATGTGTGTGTATGTCTCTCTATGTGTGTGTGTATGCATATATGTGTGCGTATGTGTGTGTGTATATGTGTGTGTATGTGTGTATGCATGTGTATGTGTGTGAATGCATCATTATCTGTGTAGGTGTCTATGTGTGTATGTGTGTGTGTATATGTGTGTGTATGTGTGTGCGCGTCTATGTGTATGTGTGTGTGTCTATGAGTGTGTATGTGTTTATGTGTGTGTATGTGTCTATGTGTGTGTATGTGTCTATGTGTGTACGTGTATGCATGTATGTATGCATATGTGTGTGTATGTGTGTGTATGCATTATGTATGCATATGTGTGTATGCATTATGTATATGTATGTATGTATGCATGTGCATTATGTATGCATATGCATTATGTATGTGTATGTATGCATGTGCATTATGTATGCATATGTGTGTGTATGCATGTAAGTATGTATGTATGTACGCATATGCATGCATTATGTATGCATATGTGTGTGTATGGATGTAAGTAAGTATGTATGTATGTATGTATGCATATGCATATGCATTATGTATGCACGTATGTGTATGTGTGTGCATGTCTATGTGTGTGTATGCATATGTGTGTATGTGTGTGTGTATGTGTGTGTATGTATGTGTGTGTATATGTATGTGTATATGTGTGTGCATGTGTATGCATTATGTGTGCATGTGTGTATGCAACATTTTTTTGTGTATGTGTGTATATGTGTGTGTATTTGTGTGTATGTGTGTGTGTGTCTATGTGTATGTGTGTGTGTGTATGTGTGTATGTGTGTGTGTATGCATATGTATGTGTGTGTAAGTGTGTGTGTGTGCGCATATCTTGCTTCAACAAGATGCGTCTCTCTCTCTCTCTCTCTCTCGCTCTCTCTCTCTCTCTCTCGGTCTCTTCTTGTCTCGTGTCCAAATCCCAGCACAAATGTGTCGGGAGAAATCAATTTTTTTTTTACATTCCAGAGCGTCGCATATGCGACGCTGTCCAGTTTGCCAACGTCGCTAGTTAGCGACGGTATTTGCGATGCATTGATTTAGCGTCGCATAAGCGATGCAAGCATCGCTTATGCGACGAATGCTCGAAAAAAAATCCGACAAACAACACCGTCGGTTATGCGATGCTAGCATCGCATAAGCGACGGTATTCGTTTTTCTTTTTCAATTCGGGGGCGTCACTACGCCCCCTATTTCTTGTAGTGGATGCAGCCATAGCATAGCAATTTGATGCAAAAGAGGCACTATGAGAGCCTGATCGAGTACGATATGACAGAGCTGCATCTAATTTGTTGTCACGCAAAGTCTGCACCATGCCTCATCACATGAAACCTGCAAAGGCTGAGAAGCTACCTCATTAGGACCAACACTAGACTTTCCACCTATAAAAAGAGGCAGCAAAGTATCATACATGTCAGCAAGAAGAAACCTCCTCATAAAAAGTACAAACCATGTCCTTCTGTAAGAAAACCAATCATCCTGAAGAGAAATGCTTCTCCAAACCCAAGAAATATGCCAACATTAGTAAGGAAAGAAGTGATAAAGAATCTAATGGGTCACCCAAAGCAACCGTTTGTAAAGAATATCTCTTTTAAAGCATCTCATTAACACTACCTACCCCATGTTGTAAACCCTTTATATGTCTTCGATCCTGTGTGTCCCAAGATTCCAAGGGATGCCATATGTCCCACACTTGGATCTCATATGTCCAACTTATGTCTAAGGATCCCATATGTCCTTAGATCCTAAAAATAAATGAAATAAGTGATCACATATATCACTAGTTCCCCACATCTAAAAACAAAAAGGGTCATCACATGGAGGGGGGTTTTGAGAGTTCCATGCTCCACCCTTTTGTCTAAACTCACTTTCATTCTCATGCAAGCTCATGTATCCCACATGCAAGGGAATTATCCCAAACTCAAGGCCTCCCTTCACTCCTCTCAAGTTCATTCCACTCTGACTCATTGCCAAGAGTGTGCATCCTCTCCTCATGGAGTCTCCATGCTCACAAAGCATCTCATGTAAGTCATTTCCATTTCTGCTTTAATTCATTCAATTATGTTTTCATATCTTTTATTTTTTCCTCCATAGTTTGTTAGTTGTCTGATAACTAGTAGATTAGTAGTAGTTGCTTTTTCATTTCAACATGGTATTAGAGCATACCTAACTAATATCACTTTTCCTTTTGATCCTTGTTTTTGTTATCTTCAAATTGGCATGTATTTCACTTTTAATCCCCCCTTCCCTCCCATATCACATCCGTATAATAAAAGTGATTCTAAGCACTATTAACATTTTCATTAGCATAACTTAAGTCTTAACCTTTTAATCTTTTCATCCTCCCTCCCTCCCATTCCTCATGATCAAGTTCTTATATCTTTATATTTTAAATAGAAGTGTTTTGATTAGTCCCTTTACTTCATCCTCATAATGATTGTGCTTCTCAATGATTAGTGCCTTTGTATCATCTATGTTTTACATGTATCTTTGAGCTCATGTACGGAGAGCTATGTTTCATTTGCCGCGAGAAAATGGATCATGGATCCCTAAAGATAGGAGCTATCGCAACCTAGAGAAAGATCGTGATGTGTTAGATGGGCTTTTCAAAGGGAAATTGCGTGCACATCTAGTTTTGATTGTGCCATGGTTGCTCTCATCTTGCACAAACCATGGAATATCCACTGTGGATTGCCATCGCTATTCAATGAGGGCCTTTGCAAGTTTTTGCATGCTGCCACATCCATTCATTATTATATGAGTCAAAGATATCTGACTCATTATCAAATTTAGCCTCTAATGGAGCTTCTTTAGAGTGAATTTCAAGACTCATGTTCATGTTGTAACATGAAAATTTTATGATCATCTTTAGAGGCACAATTAGTTTTAAGAAGCCTTTCCTCATTAAATACATCTTAGTTGCATACAATTTTCCTAAGTTGTTAAGTAGTGCTAGCTCAAATGGGTGAATCATTGGCCTCCCTTGGGGAATGGGCATGGGTTCAAAACCTATTGGCTTCACTATCAAGATGCTTCTCATCATGATATGATGAGATGTTGAAACCAACTGCCTTAGGGAGTTGTAAGCCTTCTGATACTCTAATTGGACTATGTTTGCAGTGCAAGGCGTGTGCACATTACAACATGGTTGACTTTAGCTCAAACTACTCTTCACACCTAGCCTTATGGCGATGCCTATGTTGTTCTTATCCTTAGTAGGCCTTCACGATCATTTGATTCTTGGTAGGTGCTAAGCATTCTACACCGATTCATGTGGGACTCAAGGGATCCCATAGCTACTATGCCCTTCACATTATACTTTTCATTTATTCAAGTTATCAAGAAAGAGTAGATCACAAGATTGAAAATATATTTTCTTTTTTATCATTTTTAAATTGAGGTAGCTATGTTATTGTTGCTCTAGCACAATGGTGAGAAGTACGTTAAGAAGCTCCACCTCCTTAATGTCAATCCGCGGAAGAGATAGGAGTGATATGAAGATCGTGAATGTGAGATGAAGTGAGAGTGAAGGTGAGAAGCATAGAGATGCACACACACATACACACACACTATGAAGAGACAAGCAAGACACAATGGAAGGTGAGAAATCAACTCTATTACTCAAGAACACTCTTACAACTCAAAATAGCTCTAAGCTCTTCTCTACTCCAACAAGCTAACCTCAAAAATGAGCTCTCTAGCTCTTTTTATAGATTCTAGACTAGTTTTGACCGGTTTCACATCTAGTGACCGGCATAGTTAAAAAATAGGTCCTAGATGCTATTTGAAAGGGTAATCGGTGTCTAAAAATAACCAAAATTGGTACGCTCATTCTACTTAAGCTCCTCAAGCTCGAGGACTCCTTGGCTTGCACAAAATGGAGCTATAAATTACAAAAAGGGTTTTTTCTATGTTACATATGTTACAATAGTGATGAAAATCACCGTTGGAGGTTTTGAAGAATATTTATAAAACATAAATCTTTGAAAAATTGATTCGACTGACTCTCTGCTCTGTCTTTACATGCTTCCGCGTCTGTTGTGCCTCTGGCTACTGCCAACACTCCCCTCCCTCTCGCTTCTGTCGTCCTCGACAAAACCTTGTTGTGTGGTCTGTCGGATGTAGTTCTATAGGAGGTCTTGAGCGAGGGTGTGCTCTGATATGCGAATGCCTCGGGCCAGATCGGCCTCGAGTTTCTCCCAACCGATTGGCTGCGGTTCATCTGATGGCGGGAGTCGATAGTGTGTGGAATATACCATCTATTCACAGGCAAATAGTTGCAAGAGGTGTGTAGGCCTGCTGATGAACACTTCCGAATGGTATTCCCAGAATCCGGTAAAGTACTGGCCACTAGGGTTGGCTGGCGGTTGTGTTGCATTAGGACACACATTTGCCAAATGATTTCCACCACAGGTGTAACAACGTACGTTAGTTGTTAACTTGGGCATCTGTTTACTAGAAACTCCTAGTTTTTGGGCCACTTTTTCTGCTAGGTCCTCTATCGAGTTAGACAATTTTGTGGATGCTAGAGATGAACAGTCTGAGTTCTTATAGACCTTTGAGAGTTCCAACTCATCTCCTAAGTTGTCCTCAATGTCTATGCATATTCTTACACACTGCTCTAGCGTTCTGGGTTCCTTCAAGTACACATAGGAGCGTAGTTTAGAGCTCAACAAGCCGTCTAGAAACAATGGCACTTGTTTGGCTTGTGAGGGTAGCTCTTGCATAGGACATCTTTCAACATATTGTCTAAACCTACATCCTGCAAGTCTAACTGTTTCCTGAGGGGTCTGTTTGAAACTATGAATCAACGAAGACGTGTCATGCCTGATCCCACTTTTAGAGAATTCAGTGATGAATGACTCTAAAAAGTGATGGATGTCTCTAAAATGCCTTTGTTGTAATGGTTGGAACCAAGTTAAAGCGGTATTCTTTAACATTAATCCAAAAGCATTGTATTGCGTGAACATGTCTTCGACTTTTTCTGCTCGTAGCACTTGCTTAAATTCTGCAACATGGTCGTAGGGATCTCCTGTCCCATCAAAATAATTTTTCATGGACTTTACTAACTGAGTGGGTCTTAGTATTCTTGCGTGTTCATGTGGTCTAGGTAGAGGAAAATCATCTCTACCACCTGACATTGTCTGTCTTTCCACTCTATCGGTGTCTATGGTGGTTCTATCTCTTCCTATGGGATGATTGAAGCTAACTTCCGGTCTTTCTCTATTCTTGTCTCTTTGATTAACGTGGGCTTAGGATGTTCCTGCCCCTTGTTGGCTCGCGTTTACGTTTGTTCGAGATGGAGGGAATAACAACTCACCTCTCCATGTGTAGGTATTTCTTGCGTGGTCAGGTACCACAAATACTCTTTCTGAAGTTTCATCCAGGTATATACCTTTCCAGGTGTATCCGGGTCTTTAAATTCGTAGATTATGATGGAGCCTACCTCGCTAGGTTGTTCTGTTCTGTATCTCCAAAATGCTTCTTCAGTTTCTTTATTTACAAACAACTCTATGCTTCTGTTATCCTGAGGGGTCCAATCTAGAACTAGTACTCGTGTCAGTACAGATTTCCCTCTAGGTGTCCTAGGTTCTTCTAATGGTTCTTTTCCTTGGGATTTAGCTTCTGTCTCTAACTGAATTACGCCAAACTCATTCGTATTGTTTGGCTTAGTACTTAAGATGTACATCGTTCCTTCTTTGTCTATGTATGCGTCTCTTTCGAATTTCACCACTCGACGTTCCAATCCAATGGGTTGATCAGGATTGTGCTTTTGCACCACTTGTCTTTGCAAACCATCCTCATAGATGTGAGCACCTAAGCGGTTGGTTCGGAGAAATTCTAACTGAGTTCTATAGGGTCCTTCATGTTTTTCTAAATATGCTACATTTGACCCTCCTTCTGGTCTTTCTGTGCTAAATGCCATTTCTAATTCACTCGTGTCCGAGCTCTCGTAGGGCTAATTACTATTCAATTGTTGTGCCCACGAAAGTGCAGTAGTGCCTACACTTGCTTCGGATGATCTAAGGCTTCGTCGGTCAGACTTACCTATATGTTTGCCCGATCTAAGGTTCATGAATTTACTTGGCGGCAATTCTTTGATCGTCACTGGTTCTTTGTTCTTTTAATTGCTTGGTTCTTTTTAAAGTCTTTTAAGTTCTTGTCCAGCTGTATGCGTCAGGAATTGACTTTCCGTGGTACTTTGAGTTCTCGTTCCGTCAGACTTAAGTCCTTTCCCGTTAGGTTTTTGTATCACACACCTTTACTTTTAGTCTTAGACTTGATAAATTATTGTCTTGAACTTGATTGTTCCTATCGTCGTTAATCCACAAAGCTACCGTTTAGCCTAAGCTAAGAATTGATTGAGGGGGTTGAGTAATCTTCCAACCTCAAGTCAGCTTTGGTTTCTCTGATGCCCAAGAAGCTGTCCTTCCCAAGCTTTGCGTCCTTCACTGCCTTGCCTTGATTGCCCTTGCTTGACCTTGCTAGACCTGCCAAAATTCAATGTTTAGACCAATTCACAATGGATGATCAAGCACCTGAATATATACACCTTTTAATTTCCTTTCCCTTTTGCCCAAAATTTTTATGCTGCCCCCTGGCTTTCTAGTCCCAACTATGTCAACCTCAAATTAGCTTATCTAAAAAGACTTCGGATGAAAAAGATATGACCGTTCAGACCCTGGGGGGTAAAAACTGACAAACATGTTTTTCTCCAAATATGAGCTAAGGGGTCTCCTATGAGTCTAATCACCCAAAAACTTGCCAAAAATAGCCCCAAAATTGGTCAAAAAATCAAACCCTAAAATTTGCGTTTGGGGTGGACAATCGCAATGGTCTGAGACAATCGCAATGGTCTGGGACCGTCACGATGGTCCATGTGAACCGTCGCGATGGCGTGGCACGATCGCGATGGTCCGAAGGAGCAATCGCGATGGTCCAAAGGAGCGAACAGTCGCGATGGTCCAAAGGAGCGAACAGTCGTGATGGTCAGAAAGTGGATGATCGCGATGGCGTGAATGTGAACTGTAGCGATGGTCTGAAATGAACGATCGCGATGGCCCAAAAATGAACCGTCGCGATGGCGTCAGTCAATGGTCAACGCGAACTGTCACGATGGTCCAAAGTGAACCGTCGGGATGGTCACAAACGCGATGGCGTGAGCCAATCGCGATGGTCCAAATGTCGAGGTGTCGCGATGGTCTGAGGGAGCGAACTGTCGTGATGGTCTAGCTTGCCACGTGGCAGCGTCGGCGCGATGGCATGCGCCAATCACGATGGCGTGGGGTCGACGGGATCGTCGCGATGGTCCAAGTGAACCATCGCGATGGCTCAAGTGAGCCGTCGCGATGGTTTGAGACCGTCACGATGGTCTAGCGAGCCGTCGCGATGGCGTGAGCCAATGACGATGGTGTGACACAATCGCGATGGTCCACCAAAGTATGAATTTCGTAAATGCATTTGTGGATGCGTGTATGCGCGTGTGTCGCCTACCTCGTGGTGAACTCGCTTACCAAAAATTCCGAAGTTGGCAGACCATCGCGATGGTCTGACACCTACGGCAGATCTCTGACAGAAAGTGAAATTTTACCTTTTTGCAGCCTTCCTAATGCTCTGGAGTACTGTACCTGCAAGAAAACTAAAAAACACAGTATCACATGCAAGCACAAAAGCTCTCTCTCTCTCTCTCGCACATGCACAAATGAGGGGAAATGAGGAGAATGGGTGGATATGGTGAATTTTTTGATTTTTTTTTTGGAGATGAAGCTGATGATGCGGTGATGAAGATGGAGTGTGGGGGAGGTGAAAAACACTAAAAACTAAGTAAAAAAAACAACAAAAACTGAAATTTTTACCTTCCAACGCCACTTCTTGCTATACTCTTACTATCACACATTCGTCCTAGACTCGATCCCCGACAACGGCGCCAAATTTGGTGTTGCTCTAGCACAATGGTGAGAACCACGTTAAGAAACTCCACCTCCTTAATGTCAATCCACGGAAGAGATAGGAGTGATATGAAGATCGTGAATGTGAGATGAAGTGAGAGTGAAGGTGAGAAGCATAGAGATGCACACACACATACACACACACTACGAAGAGACAAGCAAGACACAATGGAAGGTGAGAAATCAACTCTATTACTCAAGAACACTCTTACAACTCAAAATAGCTCTAAGCTCTTCTCTACTCCAACAAGCTAACATCAAAAATGAGCTCTCTAGCTCTTTTTATAGATTCTAGACTAGTTTTGACCAGTTTCACATCTAGTGACCAGAATAGTTAAAAAATAGGTCCTAGACGGTATTTGAAAGGGTAATCGGTGTCTAAAAATAACCAAAATTGGTACGCTCATTCTACCTAAGCTCCTCAAGCTCGAGGACTCCTCGGCTTGCACAAAATGGAGCTATAAATTACAAAAAGGGTTTTTTCTATGTTACATATGTTACAATAGTGATGAAAATCACTGTTGGAGGTTTTGAAGAATATTTATAAAACATAAATCTTTGAAAAATTGATTCGACTGACGCCCTGCTCTGTCTTTACATGCTTCCGCATCTTCTGTGCCTCTGGCTACTGCCAACAGTTATATAGCCTAGTTCACTTTCGTCATCACCATAACACATGTGGTAGATTTTCTTTTAAAATTCTTAAATTGAGGTAGCTCTATTCTATAGCCCAGTTCACTTCCATCACCATAACCCATAAGGTAACCTTTAATGGAATTTTTATCTAGCGTACTTCTAAATTTGGTCTTATGTGTACGCATGAATCATAATTAAAGATGCATAGGTAGTCATATAAAGCATTAGAAATTGGAATTACTTGGTGTCACTCTAGCACCATGGTGAGTACCAACGTGAGGAGATACACCTCATAAATGTCAATCCGTGGAGACGTGAGGACCGGTATGAAGACCGCGAGCAAGTGATGGCACAAGTGCATGAGTGAAAGCACACAAGCATGCACACACATACACACACACGCGCACAAGGTAAGAGCAAAGAGTGGAACAATGGAAAGCTTCGATTACCAAAGAGCTCTCTTACAAAACTGAAATCTACAACAAGCTGCCCTCAAAAATGAGCTCTCCAGCCCTTTTTATAGTTTTTGAGTGGTTTTGGCCTTGTCCAGACCTAGTGTCCGGCCTAGTTAAAAAATAGGTTCCAGGGCTTATTTGGGGGCTCAAACGGAGTCTAAAAATTATGAAAATTGGTAGGATGGTAGATCTAATACTCCTCAAGCTCGAGGACTCCTCGGCTTGAACAAAATGGAGTTACAAAAATGGAAAATGGTATTTACAATGGGTTTTAGTGATAAAAATCACTATTTTTGTAGGGATTTCTTCTGAAAATTTGACAGGTGCTTCTTGGAGCTCCCTACTTGCTCCTTCTTCTTGTGTGTCTACTTCCTTGATGCGCTTCCATGCTGTGTCCTTGACCTTGAGCTTCAACACTCCCCCCCCTCTTGAGTCTGTCATCCTTGACAGACCCTTGTTGTCGTGGTTGTTCCATGTAGTACATTGAGAGGTAGTGTCCGTTACGTTCAACAGGGGCGGTCCCTCTTCCCAATGTATCCTGGTCATTTGTCTGGGTCTTCACTTTGCCACTGTTATCTCTTGCAGTTTGTAGTCCCTTTGTACGTACTTCTGCCTTATACTCCATCTGGGTGGTGCATTTGTAAGTTTTCCAAAACTGCTAGCTGCTCAAAGGAGGTGGTCAATGTTGATTGGGAGCAACTCTCGGTGGTGGATGGCTTCCTTGCTCTTGTTGTTGTCATCTTGATGTCGTCTGGTTCTTCCAAAGATGGCTTTTCATAGTTTTCATGCCAAGTACTTGTAACCCATAATGAATGGTGGGTAAGTGCATTAGTGCATGGGTTGAACAAAATATGTGCCTTGTGCATGGCCTTGTAATGTGGCCCTACATATGCGTACTTGGAAAATGCATGGCAAGAAGTATGGTGCAAGAGGTTGGGTCTTGAGCTAAGTGCTCAAGGGTATGCTGACGAAGAGGTTTCCTAATCTGTCATGGTTATAGTGTTGTTGAAACATACACGTCTTACCATGGTGAAGGGTCCGTTGATCTTCATCTCTTCGTGTTGTGGTTCCCTCATGGTGTTTGACCGTCGGCTTGTCCTTTTTGTTGAGGGATGTCCTTGCTGGAAGTTCGCTGATGAGCATTTTCAAGCACATAGTCTTCTCTCTCTCTTTTTTTTTTTTTTTTTTTTTTGGAACAATGGTGGCCGCCAACAAGAAGAAAGAGGTTAGTATCAATAACATATTTTGCCTGTGAAAATTGTGTCTCATGTGCCTGGGATTTCTCAATTGTGTCTATGCACGGCCCTGTAAGGTGGCCCTATATTGATGCATACTTTGGAAATGCATGACCTGAATGGTGCAAACGACAAGGTTATGCCAAAGGCACATGGTTGCTGCTGGTCGAGGCTTTTGATGTTACTTGTATACTTGATGAATTCTTTGATTGGAGGTGTCTATCGGATCTCGAAATGATGTAATCCTCCGGATTGGAACCCATTTTGGAATAGGGTTTGGTACTGTAGAGATCACCTCAGGCCAGTTCTTCTTTGGATGCAGTCCAAACTTTGGTATCCAGTGTGGTTGGCCCCTTGGTTCTGTGGATGTTGCTTGTGCTTTTGGCTTCCAAACCCATATCCTGGGTGAGTGCCTACCTTTTTTTGTAGAAGGGTTGAGTTTAGCTTCTTTTGGTCTTTGTGCTCTGTTCTTACCCTTTGCTTTCCTTGGCTTCTTTGTTGAGGCATTTCGCATGGCGGGGAGCATAGGTCTTTGTACGTGTAAGAGCTTCTTGGGTACCCACATCTGTAATCTCCCTTGTTGAGCTGTAACTAATTTTTTAGGCATCCAAATTTGTACCTGATTGTGGTCGGCCTTCATTGATAGCTTCGGTACCCAAATTTGATGGATTCTTTGTGCTTGACCCTGTCGTAGGTGCTTGGTCCTTCTGTTGTCATGGTCGATCTGGTTGGGTGGGAGTCTTTGAGGTAACATCGATGGTGGTACTCCTTTCTTTACCCAGATCTGTGTCATGCCCAACACTTCTTTCCTCTTGAAGGCTCTTTGTCTATTTGATAGACTAGCTGTCTTGCACTGTTTTGCTTGCTTCTAAGGTTGAACTACCGTGGACGCTTTACTCTTGGAAAAACAAGAAGAAGGTTCATCTTGCCTTTGCGACTGTCCTTCCGTGATTGCGTCCGTCTGGATCATAGAGCTTTTGACATCTACGACATCTTGTTCGAGAAGATTAGCCTTAGAGGAACAAAGCGAGTGTGTGGTGTCAGTTTCAGTGGACATGCGATTCTCCAATTCTAATGTAATGCATTGATCATATACCCAAACTTGAAGAAGTTGACTTCTTAGGTTCAAGTTGACAGCATGGTCGTAAATCCAATCTTGACCCAAGACAAGTGGTTCTGTGAGGTCCTCATCATGACACACTAGCATTTTGACTTTTATTGGAATATCTTGAAGGTAGATGGGAAGTTCCACCTCGCCCAAACAGGGTGTTTCCACGCCTCCTAATCCTATGAGATAGGCTTCTATGGGCTTGATGTCCAAATGCAGGTCTTGGCAGTATGAAAGTCTAACTGCACTAGTTGCTGCTCCTGAGTCAACCAATGCTCTCACAGTCCTTACGCTCTTTCCTTGTCCTACCTCTATAGTCACAAAGGGCCGTCGATCAATTATTCGAGAAGTAGTTATGCCCGATTTTTGGCACATGTCCATGTGATATTTTGGAGCTTTTGTGTTGACATCTAGGCCTAGCCGCCGTAACTTATTTCTTCTGATGCGCTCTCTAGCCTCTGCTTGTGCTTCTTCTCTAACCCTTAACTCTTCTTCTTTTCGCTTCTTAGCAGTGTTGAGTCTCATGAGCATTTCCTCTGTAAGAGGTTCTTGATATAATTTGACTCGGCATCCACTAATATAGTTTGGTAAGATATCACCTTCTAAAGTGGCCAATTGAACTGCACCGCTAGTGGAGAGTCTATTAATGATCATGGGTCCATATCCTCGTTTCTCCAATTTGCGGGCATGTTGCTTTAGCGTATAAACCAGCACTAGATCTCCTTCCTTCAATCCTTTATCCTTTACATGGGCATCAAAGTATGCCTTTTGCCTTTTCTTTGCAGCATAAATGCCTGCTGCTGCCCGTAGCCTCGTCTCACCTAAGCATTCTAGATCAAAGATCCTGGAAGACAACTCATGTCCATTCCACTCATGCTCTTGTGCTACTTTCAAGGCTGGGATTAGGTAGTCCAATGGTAGCACGGCATTCTGTCCAAAGACCATCTGAAATGGGGTAGCATTGAGTACCGTTTTGTAGGCAACTCGGTATGCCCAAACAGCATGATGAAGTTGTTTGTCCCAATCGGAGCGTTTATTATTTACAAGTTTCGTCAATACGTTACATAGGATCTTATTCGTGCTCTCGGCTTGTCCGTTAGCTTGTGGGTGATAGGGGGCAGACTTCTTATGTATCACCATGAATTCTTGAAGGAGATTTTCAATGACCTCATTCAAGAAGTGCGTACCTCTATCACTAACCAACTCTATTGGTAACCCATATCTAGTGAACACATTTTCGAATAAGAACTTAGCCGTCGTTTGAGCATCATTCTTTGTCGTGGCTTTTACTTCCACCCACTTTGTAAGGTAATCTGTGGCTACAATAATGTATTCTGCATGGGAGTTTCTAGCTGGGGGGTTAATAGGACCAACAAAGTCTATACCCCACTTTGAAAATGCACGTCCTCCCATCATTAGCCTTAAAGGCATCTCGTCTTTTCTTATCGGATATTGGGCACGTTGGCATGTGTCACATTTCTTCACATAAGTATGTGCATCCATATGAAGAGTGGGCCACCAAAGTCCTGAGAATAGAATGGTCTTAATTACTCTGTCAGGCCCAAAGTGTCCACCTGCAGCACCGCTCTGTGCAGTTTCTAAGACTTTCAAATAGTCTGATTCATGAACGCACAGCCTTAGGTAACCATCCTTGCCTCTTCGATATAGGTTGTCTCCTACTAAGGCATAGTCTTGAGCCTCTTGCTCCATGCTCCGTTTTCTTGCAAGACTAGCCTGATTGGGTAATGTTCTCGATCTCATGAACTCAACCAATGGAGCACTCCAATCTGGGATTAATGACACATGATAAAGAGTGGCATGCTCCACTGGGGGTCTCTTCTGGCACACTGGACAATTCTGGATCCACTCCTGTATTTCTTTGTCCATGCTAGGCCAATACACTCCTAAACGTTTTAGATTCTGCAATGTTCGTTGTTTAGAGTAGTGATTTCCTAGCAATCCCTCATGGGCTTGTTGCATCCAACTAGTATGTTCGTCGTCCTCAACACAACAGGCTAATACGCCCTCGGTATCTTGCTTGTACATACTTCCGGCCAATATTTGATACTTTTGTGATTTTACAATTTCTTCTTTGCTTGTTTTCACATTCTTATTTGCAGGACCGAAGGTTAGGACTGGTACCAACTTGTTTGCCCATTTAGGAACAACTTCCAAATTGAACAGATAAGCATCGGGCAATTCATCAGACACTTCTTGCGGTGGCTCTCCTGAAGTGATGCGAGAAAGATGGTCTGCCCTAAGATGGGTTCTACCTTTCCTGACAACCACTTCAAAGTCGTATTCCATTAGTAAGAGGAACCATCTCACCAAGCGGCCTGTATTGCAAGGTTTATTGACCAAATATAGTAAGGCTTGATGATCAGTGAAAAACTTGAACTTATTGGCCAATAGATAGTGTCTAAACTTCTTCACAGCGTATACCATGCCTAAGCCTTCTCTCTCCGTTGTGGTATAATTTCGTTCAGCTGCATTTAATTGCCTACTAGCATATGCTATCGGCAAATCTAGGTTTCCTTCACCTGTTGGTTGTGCTAGCACACATCCTATTGCATGATTGGAGGCATCGACATGGACATGGAATGGTTTGCTCCAATCAGGAGTGGTCAGTATTGGTGCTGAGCACAAGCGTCTTTTTAGCTCGTTGAAGGAATTCTCGCATTCCTCGTTCCACTCAAAATTTGTTAACAACCCATAAAGAGGTTTAGCTATGATGGCATACATGTGGATAAACCTACGGTAATATCCACAATGGCCCATAAAGGCCCGTACCTCTTTAACATTTCTTGGTCTTGGCAACTCTGCTATCGCTCTTACCTTGTCTTCATCTGTTGAAATTCCATTCTTAGAAACAATGTGACCTAAGATTTTACCTTGTCGTACCATGAACACACACTTCTCTGGGTTCAGACACACTCGATAATCTCTACACTTGTTGAAGATTTGTCTGAGCTCAGGGATGTGGTAACTTCTCTGTTGGGAATGCGCACATAAATCATCCACATATACTTCTAAGCTCTTCCGCAAGAACTCTTTGAAGACATGACACATGAGCCTTTGGAATGTTGCAGGTGCGTTGGTGAGCCCAAATGGCATCACACGAAATGCAAAAATTCCCCATTCTGTGGCAAAGGCCGTTTTGTGTTGATCTTCGGGGGCAATGGCTACTTGGTTGTAACCTGAAAATCCATCAAGGAATCTATAAACTTCCTTGCCTGCAACACGCTCCAATAGATGTTCGGTGATTGGAAGTGGATAACTATCTCTGATCGTAGCGGCATTAACTTTTTTAAGGTTAATGCACACGCGCAATTTCCCATTCTTCTTGGGCACCACCACAATGGGGGACACCCATTCAGTGTGCTCAATCTCATAGATGAATCCAGCTTCAATCAGCCTGTCAATTTCCTCCTTTATTTTGGCTGCATAATTGTCATTATATGTGTAGGGCTTTTGTTTGGTGGGCTTGGCATCAGCGGTCATCGGAATCGTATGAGAGCAAATCTTTGGATCTACTCCTTTCAAGTCTCTATAGTGCCATGCGAACACATCCCTATATTCCCTTAATAGAGCTACAAGCTCTGCTTCTTCTTTTGCACTTAGGTCATCTCCTATGTACGTACATCGTTCTTCGTTCCCTTCAATGGTCACTACAATTTTTTTGGTCTTTTCTTTATTGTCATATGCTTCTCCTATAATGGCCTCTCTCTTAGGCATCCGTACCAAAATTTTTCGGTCTTCCACTTCATATTTCTTGAAATTATCTGGTACTTCAAACAATGATTCTTCCTCTTCTTGTTTCACTGCTTTTCTTTTCTTTTTCTTTTGACCTCCTTCACTTCCTTCCTTTGAATTTATCGTTTTAATACTCGTGAGGGGTTCTTCTTCTTTTTGGGTTAACACTCCTATGTCTTCTAAATAGTGTTCCTCTGAGTCAAAGTAAGTATCCATCACAATGGATTCTAGATCATCGTCATTCTCTTCTTCTTCTATGAACTCACTAGGATCACACTCTTCCAACAGGGGCTGACACATGAACACTGAAATATCATAACCCTCCTCATCACAATGAGGTGTCCATTGTTCTTCATTGACTGCTATGTCCATGGTAGCTAAGATTTCTGCCCAACCATGAGGTTCAAATTCCTCATCTGGAAATATCATCGGTGTATAGGCTAGGTCTTTTATTGGTCTATCTCCTGGGGGAGTTCCTTCTTCTCTCGCTTTTAGGCGCTTGTCCTCTTCCTCTGCGACCTTGCACATCCACAAGTGAGTATCCTCATGCAGCCATGATGGATCAGGTGAACTTCCAGAATGCACGGAGATTGAATCTTCTTTTGCTTTGTGGATAGGATTCCACTGTAGGGGTGGTACATCTCTGAAGGTGTAATCCTTCAGATTGACCTTGGTGGTAACCCCTAAGTGCTGTAAGTACAAGGAGTTGGTTCCCCAATCCTGTACTATTTGCAATTGTCGTAGGAAGGGTCTTCCTAGGATCATCTCGTAGACATTATTTTTCTCAAAGTCACATATAGCAAACGTATGTTCAAACTCTACACCACATGTGGTTAGAGTTATCCCTTCAAGCAATCCTAGAGGTCTTTCAAAATGACCATCTGCCATTTGAAGTTTCATTCTCGTTGGTCTTAAGGTGGGTTCGCCCCATCGCTTCCACAAGGAGGTGGTCACAATAGCAACACCATCACCTGAATCTACGATTGCTTTGGTTGTGTAACCGTGATAGGTGATCGGAAGATAAGTGTTACCTTCTTCACCTTCGCTCATGTCTCCTATCTTGTCGAGAGGTATCTCTGGAACTTTTTGCTTAGAGCCTACTTTTGGCATATTGGATTCAAGTTCTGGAACTTGATCCTTCACATGATTCCAGAGCTCAGGTTTTGCTTTGAGCAGCTCTTCCACAGTGAGATGACATTGAACCTTAGTGTTCTTCACAACATCAGTGTTTCTTGGAATCACTGAGTCTTCATTTCTTACCAATATTGTGGGGGCTCTGATCTGGAGAGATTCAGATTCCCACGGGCCTGTGTAATGAGGCAACTCTTGTAAAGAATTAGATTCAAAATCTAATCTTTCATCTTCTTGTTGCTCTGCTTGGTCTCCATAGATAGACGGAATGTCTTGGGGAAATTGGTCATGAAGATCATCAATCTCAGGAATAGGAGGGGAATTACCCTTCTCCTTGGCCCATTTCTCTTCCTGTATTTCCCGCAAGAACTCTTGAGAGTATTGTTGAATTGAAGGAGGTATTCCAGCATCCGTGGAATTAGGAACATAAGCTCCCATTGGTGGTGAGCTTCCTCTTTCAATAACTGGTTGAGCCTGTGGAGGTAAAGAAACTTGTGGTTTGTTTACCAACTGCTCTAATCTTTCTAGTAAGCCTTGGAAATGCAAATCTGGTTTGATAGAGTTTGTCTGATTGAACTTTTGACTAGTCTCAAGTATAGCTTGAGCTTGTTCTACCATTTTCATGCACATTTTCATCCGTTCAATCTCTAAGTCTGCTCTAGGGTAACTCTTGTCTAGGTTTGCAGCTGTTGGCCCTTCTTGAAGACGAGCCTGGTAGGCCTTGAACATCATGTCCAAGCCTTCTGGGGTTGGATCTGCAAGAACAGACCCTGATTGCGGTCTATTTACAATGGGTGGTGGGGTGGAATGAGGTGGAATGGATGGAGCTTCGGCATGCGAGGGGCTTTGAGATGCAATGTCTTCTATTTTTGTTTTGGCATCTTTTAGACTTTCTTCTAGCTCGGATAGCTTTTTGTTCCACTTGCGATTAGCCTTCTCTCTGGTATCCTTCCATGTTCTTGGTTTCCTCTTACTAGGCTCTCCTGCCTCACTTGACTCCGACTGCTCAGATGGTTTTGCTTGTTGTGTAGCATGTGCCCTAGTAACTGCCTGTATAGGAGCCACATTATTGTTACTTGAACTTGAATCTGCCACTAAGCCTACCACATTGATGGGTGTAACCTTGGGTACACTAGAGGGATTCCTGGGACACTCTCTAGGAAGATGTTCCTTGCCGCACTCAAGACAAAAGCCTTGTATTGTGATGTTCTGTCCTAGTCCCAGAGCTGGTTGGTGGGGACATTCACGAATGAAATGGTCGCCCTGACATCTAAAGCATGGTCCTCTAGGGGCTTGTGGTCTTTCCTGTCTCAATTGGGGCCTAGGATTTGGATTCGTATACATGACATTGGAGTATTCTAGCTCCCCATTTTGTTCTATAGGTGGTGTCCCATATTGATACTGAGAAGTCTCACTTTGCTCACGTGACTCTATATAATAAGCCTGTGGACTATCTTCATGGAAGTAGTCTGAACCATGAACGTGAGAATCATTTTCTGAGACCAATGGGGTTAGTGGCACCAATGCTCTATTAAGGTTCTCCTCCGCCATCGTATATTTAACTGGGATCACATTGGCCGGAGCTGGCGGTTGGTTTCCTAGGACTGGTTGTGGCCTATATGGTGCCTGATATTGCTGCTGGTATTGAGGTTGATATTGTTGTGGCCTATAATATGGCTGTTGGTACTGATTCTGATACCTACCCTGCTGGTAAGGTTGCTGATAATTTTGTCTAACAGCTTGCCTGTTATACGGACAATCTTGGGCCGTATGATTTGTGTATTTCCTCTCAATGGTGCAATATAGAGCATTAGGGCTTCCTTGGGGTTGAGTCGTCAATGGGCAAACATTAGCCATGTGATCTCCTCCACATGTATAACATCGCTTCACTGAGGTGACCCTTGGCATTTGTCTATTTTGAACTCCTAGCTTTTTGGCCACCTGCTCAGCTATCTCATCTATCTCAGTGGAGGCTCTAGAGGTATGACTTGTAGAACTATCAGAGTCCTTATAGAGTTTGGATAGTCCTAACTCCTCACCCAAGTTGTCTTCTATGTCAATGCATATCCGTATACACTCTTCTATGGATCTAGGATCTTTCAGGTATACATATGACCTTAATTTTGTGCTCAATAGGCCATCTAAAAACAGTGCCACCTGTTTAGCTGATGTGGGTAATTCTGGTACAGGGCATCTTTCCAAGTACTGTCTAAACCTTCTTCCTGCAAGTCACACTGTTTCTTGGGGTGTCTGTTTGAAGCTGTGGATCAAGGATGATGTGTTATGCCTGATACCGCTTTTGGAAAATTCCACAATGAATTCTTCTAGCAGCTGACCTATCTCTCTATAGTTGCGACTGTTTAGAGGTTGAAACCAAGCTAAGGCAGTACCCTTAAGAGTCAACCCAAATGCCTCGAACTGGGTGAATAAGTCTTCAACCTGTTCAGCTCTTAGCACTTGTTTGAACTCCGCCACATGATCATAAGGATCTCCAAATCCATCAAAGTAGTTCTTCATTGTCTTAACCACTTGAGAGGGGTTCTCGTGGTCTAGGCAATGGGAAATCATGATCATCTCTTTGATGTCTATGAACTCTATGTCTCTCCCTTTCAAGTCTTTCCGTTCCATATCCTGATCTGTCTCTGCCTATAGTGTCTGCAAAGCTTACCTCCGGTCTCTCTCTAGTTCTTTCTCTCTGGGTTTCATGAGCCTTGGATGATCCGGCTCCTTGGAGGCCCTGGGAAACATTAGATCTTGGTGGAGGGAAAATTGATTCACCTTGCCAAGTGTAAGCATGTCTGTCATGATCTGATACCAAGAATAATTTCTGAGATGTGTGATCTAGGTAGACAGCTTTCCCTGGTGTCTCTGGGTCCTTGAATTCGTAGATGGTGACTACTGGGCTGGGTTGATCTGGCCTAAATCTCCAAAAGGCTTCCTCCGTTTCTCTATTCACGAATAGTTCTATGCTTTTATTATCTTGAGGAATCCATTCTGGAGTGAGCACTCTGGTTAAGACTGACTTACCTCTAGGGGTCTTGGGTTCTCCTGCTAGGTCTCCTTGCTCTAGGTCTCCTATCTCATTCTCAGGAATGATATTTCCAAACTCATCTGTCCTATCTAGTAAGTTGGTAACCACATACATGGTTCCTTCCTTATCAATGTAAGCACCCTCTTCAAACTTGACTACTGGGTGTTCAAGTCCAAAGGGTTGGTCAGGACTTTTGAGTTGAACCACTGATCGCCTTAGACCATCCTCATAGATGCGAGCACCTAATTGGTTGGTCCTGATATACTCCAATTGGGTCTTATAGGGACCTTCTGGTGTTTGTAAATAGGCAGTGCCAGAGCTATGTGTGGGTCTTTCCATGTTAAAAGACATTTCCGAGTCACTGGTTTCTGAACTTCGTGTGTAAGGATAACCACTAAGCTGTTGAGCCCAAGACTTGGATGTATGGTTGACACTAGCCTCAGATGACCTAATGCTTTTTCTATCCTTGCCTAAGTGTCTGCCAGATCTCAGGTTCATAAGCCTTGGCTTCTAGTCCCAAAGTTCTCTTATATTGCTCAAAATCCTTTGGAACACCTTGGTTTTCCAATTTTCCTGAGGGTCAACTTCAAAATACCCTATCTAATAATCCTGGTATTAATTTAACCATAACCAGTCGATGTTTTGGTTGTATTCCCCACGAGCTTTCCAACAAAACCAAAATCACAGCAAACGGATTTCGTATGAGAAAGTTATGCCAGTTCAGGGTTTTGGGGGTTAAAACAGGGAAACAGGATCTCTCTGAGAACTCAGAACAGGCGATACGATACCAGATTTTCCACGATACGATACCTTTGTCTTACACGATACCCCTTCAGACGATACGATACCACTAGGATAACTGCGATCGCGATACCAACCTCACGATACGATACTGCTCTCTTAGGCGATACGATACTGAAAGTGGTCACGATACGATATCTCTAATTTGCACGATACGATACCAGAAATTTGACGCGATACGATACTAGTATAGTCCATGACACGATACCTCAAGGTGCACGATACGATACCAGAATCTCAGGCGATACGATACCACTTGGTCAACGATACGATACTGTGACCGTCGCGATACGATACCACTGAGGCAACTACGATCGCGATACCAACACTTGACGATACGATACCAGAATGGTATCGCGATACCTCAAGTGGGCATGCACGATACGATACCACTTAACCTCGCGATACGATACCACTTAACCTCGCGATACGATACCAAAATTTAGACGATCGCGATACCAACTTGGCCGGCGATACGATACTGCACGGTCGAAGATACGATACCAAGACTGGCACGATACGATACCACTGGGGCGACCGTGATCGCGATACCAGCACTTAACGATACGATACCAAAATGGTATCGCGATACCTCAAGTGGGGCATGCACGATACGATACCTCAACAAGTGTCGCGATACACGGGAGTTCTGGTATCGCGATACCACAACTCAACCGGACACGATACTTGGAGATTTTGACACCCAACTTCAAAAATTTTTGCAGATTTGTGTACCTTGTGTCCTCCTTGTCACTTCTATCAGCCTGTAGATGCAAAGTCACTCTCCAAAGTCACGATACAACGCTCGCGATACCAGGCACTGTTCCTCTCACGTCGCGATACCACCGCTCAGATTCTAGTGTTTTTGAGAGTTTTTCAGTGTTTTTCTTCAGCGTTTTTGGTTCTCAGCTCCTCCTAAGCTTGTTCCTCACAGCCACGAGTAAAAAACGAGTGAATGTAGTGACGAAAATGGAAAAAATCAGAGAATACGAAGAGGGAAGAAGATGGAGATGATGACGAAGATGAAGAAGGAGAAAAACTCAGAAACTGAACTAGAAATTGTGATTTTTTTACCTTCCAACGTCGCTACTCTACGTCTTACCGTCACACGCTCGTCCTCCAAGCTCTCTCCCCGGCAACGGCGACAAATTTGGTGTCACTCTAGCACCATGGTGAGTACCAACGTGAGGAGATACACCTCATAAATGTCAATCCGTGGAGACGTGAGGACCGGTATGAAGACCGCGAGCAAGTGATGGCACAAGTGCGTGAGTGAAAGCACACAAGCATGCACACACATACACACACACGCGCACAAGGTAAGAGCAAAGAGTGGAACAATGGAAAGCTTCGATTACCAAAGAGCTCTCTTACAAAACTGAAATCTACAACAAGCTGCCCTCAAAAATGAGCTCTCCAGCCCTTTTTATAGTTTTTGAGTGGTTTTGGCCCTGTCCAGACCTAGTGTCCGGCCTAGTTAAAAAATAGGTTCTAGGGCTTATTTGGGGGCTCAAACGGAGTCTAAAAATTATGAAAATTGGTAGGATGGTAGATCTAATACTCCTCAAGCTCGAGGACTCCTCGGCTTGAACAAAATGGAGTTACAAAAATGGAAAATGGTATTTACAATGGTTTTTAGTGATAAAAATCACTATTTTTGTAGGGATTTCTTCTGAAAATTTGACAGGTGCTTCTTGGAGCTCCCTACTTGCTCCTTCTTCTTGTGTGTCTACTTCCTTGATGCACTTCCATGCTGTGTCCTTGACCTTGAGCTTCAACACTTGGCAGAACTTTTTTCTAGGCATGTATCCAAGTTCTTTTTGCATCTAGCTTGGGAGGTTCTCCCCAAGAAATTTGACTAGCTAATGTGTGCAACCAACTAGTTCATCTTGTAGGCATTGTTTCTTTATGTTTAGGCATTTATTTGGAGTGAAATTTGTCTTTTTGGAAAGCTCTTTAAGGTATTATAGGCTGTAAAATCTCATAAGAGTTCTCTGCACAACGTCTAAGAAAGAGAAATTTTTTATTACAAAGGTACAAAGAAGTACACCTATGGAGATCATTCAAAAAAGCTAAAGACTTTATTACAAGTTTTTGAGATCATATAGATATTTCACACATCAAGAAGCCAAAATAAAGAGGTTTCTCTATTGACAAATGATTAATTTGAGATTTTTGTGGTAGCATTAAAGATGGAGGACAAAAAATTCATTGGAATGGAAGCATGAGAGGAAATTATCGACTTCATGAAAAGTGGAGAACCACCCAAGGACAAAAACAAGGTAGAAAGGCACAAAGTAGCAAAAAAAGTTCTATAGAATTAGCCTATAAAGTATAGTCTTCATGAGAAATCTAAGGAAATTATTCTCAAAATAATCTCCTTATGAGATGAAATATGGAGTATTTTGGAGTCATGTCATGGTCATACATGAGGAGGACATTCTCACGTTAAAAAAAAAGTAAGGAAGGTACTCTAAGCAATGTATAGATGTCCAAACCTCCATAAAAAATGCTCAGTATTAGTGCAAGACATGCAATAAATTTCAAGTTATGGGGTGTAAAATCTTATGTATGAACCAAGAACA
Organism: Ceratopteris richardii; assembly: GCA_020310875.1. Lineage (NCBI taxonomy): Eukaryota > Viridiplantae > Streptophyta > Polypodiopsida > Polypodiales > Pteridaceae > Ceratopteris > Ceratopteris richardii. The sequence goes on from CM035412.1 coordinate 165,542,168, forward strand.
TCAGTCTACCTTATGGACCGTTCCAAAAATGGGAAATTAATGCAATTGTTGGACTCCTACCAAGGATAAGCTCAAGGAAGAAATATAGAATGGTAATGGTTGATTACATGACTAGATGGCCAAAATAAGCTAGCACCAAAAGAACCACAACGCGAGATATTGGAAAGTTCATTTATGACTTTGTATGGGATTTAGAAAAGATGTTTTGAGTTATCTATTAAGAATATTAAATATAAGGGTTAGTTATCTGACAACTTATATTGGTCTCGATGTAATGGTCTAGTTGAAAATACCATCTAAATCATCATAATTCATCAGTAAAAATGTGAAGAGGAATCCAAAGGAATGGGATAAGAACTTCACAATAACCTTATGGGCATATCACACATCCTTCAAGAAATCCTTAGGTATTAGTACTTTTCATTTGATCTATGGGAGAAATGGTTCTACCAATAGAGATTGTTTCAACTCTCCATGTACTACTAGAGGATGTGGCAAATCTGAGCAAAAGATAATCCAAAATAGGCTTATGGACCTACAAAATTTGAGTATGAAAAGATCTTCATGGCCGGCCTTCAACCTCCTCAGTCAACACACCTTACCTCCTCCTAAGATGGTCATCCTACTCATCTTCTCTAATCCTCTGTGCCTTCATTTGTCCTTCTCCACTGCATCACAACTCACCATCTTCTTGAGCTTCCCTAATCCTCCTATCCTTTGATGTGTATCATTTATCCTCTCATATGTTCCCTGACCCTCTTCCTTTGATTTTGCATCCTCTATGTCTCTCATCTATAGCTTCTGAATTGGCATGCATCTGTTCACGTGTGTCTTGTTGTGCATCAAGCAAGGGCTATTCTATCTGTAGCATGTTCCCCTTTGCCTCCAAGAGGATGACCAGCTTCCCACACCTTGCACTTCCCTCCACTCCCATGAATGCTTCCCTTGCTCCCTTCTCGTGCTCTTTCTTTAGTAAGTCTTTTATGCTTCTCTTCCCTCCCTTCGCATGTGGCTTGCATATATAAATATATGACTAAATGTATGCACCTTTCTCTGTGTAACTCCCCTTAGTCTTCCTTCCCCTCTATGTGTATCTAATGATGATGCTCGCCTCCTCCAAAGGCATCCTCATATATTGGTGATGCTTGGGTTTGCCTTATTGCATCATAATGACCTTGTTTCCCTGATTTGTCCATTTGCATGCATGAGGGATACTAAGATCTTGGATTTACACTCCCAGAATGATGTTACAGATGGTGACCATATGTTGGCAACAAGAATGTTCCCTGCAATTAATGCCCCTCTCTTCAATGCTTCTCCAACGTCTAAATTCTCACAGGTGCCTTTGATGGCACTTTGGACTGGCCAAGTTGGCACTTACTTTTAGAGACCGTAGGCACGTTTCTTTATGGTTGCTTCCAAAATTTGAAGGCCAGGTTGCTTCTAGACTCCAAAGAAACAATTCTCCCAAGTTGGTTACTCTATTGCCTCAGGTGGTTGGCCCCAAACTTCCCAAAGTTGCATGACTACAGAATTAGCCTAATACCTTGAGAGGAAGGCCTTTCTTGCAAGAATCAATATTGTGAACATCCGCCTCATGACAACATGTTTCAAATAACAAATAATGATGCATATCATTCCATTTGCAATGCCGATTTACATAAGGCACTTGTTGATGAGAGGGATAACATAGGGGAGGGAGAAACTATGTCTAAATGGTTGGTGCACACCTCGAGAGATAGCAAAATAGATGCATTGTTTACATATCATACTCATTCAAGCTCTCATAGTGCTTCTCTTTGCATCAGAATCCTATGCAATGGATGTCTCTAGCCTTTGTGATGAGAATGGGCCTATTTCTTTTGATGAAGCACAAAACTAAAAAAACTAGATCGTTGTTATGCAATACAAATTTGATGATATTATCAAGAATGGTACTTGGTTTTTTTGTGATTTTCCTCTAGGAAAAAAGGCCATTGGCACTAAATGAATATACAAGCTGGAACATAAGCCTAATGGAATAGTTGAAAGGTATAAAGGGAGGCTTTTTACCAAAGGTTATGCTCAAGAGAGAGGCATTGATTTTGATGAGATGTTTGCTCCCACATGTTGAAGGACCACTGTTCATAGCATTTGTGAACTTGCAGTTCATCATGGTTTAAATGTACATCAATTGGATGTTAACTATATTTTTGAATTGTGATTTATATGAAGAAGTGTATGTATTTCAGCCCTATGGTTTTTTGCAAAAAGGAGCACCACGTGCTTGGTATGAAAAGATAATGCCTACTTGGTTGCACATGATTTTGAGAATAGTCCAACTGATAGCACGTTTTATTTTAGGCATGTAGATGATGTACTTATGATCATTGTTGTATATGTTGACAAAATGTTACTGCTTACAACTAATAAGAAGTGTATTGTTGAATTTAAGGTTGATTTGCATGCCTCTTTTAATATGTCAGACTTGGAGCATTTGCATCATTATTTGGACATTCACTTTATGCAAGTTGATGGGGGAATAGCTTTGTGTTAAGAAAAATATATTGATACATTATTGCAGTGGTTTGGCCTTAAATATTGCAATGGCCTATTCGCACTCTCATGGAAATAGGTTTATGATTGAGTCTTCATGATGCTACAGATGCATTTGATGTTGTTAGTATCATCAAGTTGTTGGATGCTTGATTTACTTATGCATAACTCGGGCTCATTTTTAGTTTTTTGTTTCTCAAATGAGTAGGTTTATGCATTGCCCAGGTGTCAAGCATTGACAAGCAATTAAGTGCATCTTTTTCTACTCTACCCAATTACTTGGACATTTTTATCCCAAGGGTAGATCATTAGCACCAGATGTTTATGCTTTTTCTGACTCAACGTAGGTTGGTTGTTATGACACTTGTGTGTCCACCAGTGGTTTTTGCTTCATGATTGGTAAATCATGCATATCTTGGTTGATGAAGAACCAAACTATCAAGGCCACCTCTAGTTGTAAGGTTGAGTATCGGGCACCTCTCATGGTGATAATTGAGTGTGTGTGTCTCAGATGTCTTTTGGTTGATTTGGGTGTTGGTCAGTCTTCTGTGACTACCATATTCATTGATAGTCAAAGTGCATTGGTAGTTGCGAGGAACCCCATGTTCCATGCTCACATAAAGCACATTGAGGTGCACTATCATTATGTCAAGGAGAGGTTCTCTATTGGAGATATCAATTTGTCTTATGTGCCCACATAGGATACTCTTGCATATCTTTTAAGAAAGGCTCTACCTAGGGAGAAGTTTGAAGTTTTTTGCAAAGGTTTGGGCTTACGTCCTTTTATGGATTGATCTCTTTCCACATAGCTTGTGACTTCCTTATACATGAGTGCAAGATCCTTGTACAATACATCTTTCCCAAGGCAAATTTGCTAGTATATTTTGGCACTGATATGTGTGAACACACTTAAGACCGAGAGGGCACTTTTTTTCCTCTTTAGGATGTTTTTTTCCACCAGATATGCCTATAAACCTAACCAAACACCTATCTTTGTACATTCACTTGGTAATACATTCAGTATGTGCTCCAATTTTCTTCTTCTTCCTTGTGTTGTTCATGTGCTTCCGCAAACCTTGAACTCCAACAGTGCTAGCAAGTAGGCATGTTTCTTTTCATACCAATAATGTGGTGCTTGCTTCAAACTATATAATGCCTTTTTCAACTCACACAATTTATTTTCATGCCTTTTTTGAAAAATTCACGGAGCTGAAATACATACACCTCCTCATGTAACTCATAATTCAGAAATGCAATTTTAATGTCAAGCTAATGTACATTCCAACCATGATGTATGATCAATGTTCTAGTCACTTATTCATCACCATGGGTTTAGAGACTTCAATACATCTAATGAATCAGGGTTTAGAGACTTCAATACATCCAAGAAGAGTTATCACCTACAAGGAAAAAACCATTTTAAGATTTGTAAGTTCGATGGCACTAGCTTCTTGCTATGGAATAATTAAATTCGTGATGTCCTAATGTATAGAAGACAATGGAAGCTGATTGGTGTTCATACAAAGAAATGTGCTGATATGGATGATGATGATGATTGGGAAGTGCTTGATCAGATATCAATGTCCATGATTCATATACACCTTGCAGTTAGTGTTTATTTCATTATTTTGTACCGTGAGACAATAGAGGATGTGTGGAAAAACATACATTTTTTATAGCCATAAGTAACGATGCGTATGGAGGCAAGCCTGTTTATAATGACATATGTTGTGCACTTCTTTGTGAAGAGATTTGTAGGAAGTATAAGGTTGCCACACATAGTGGAAATGCATATATTGTTCATGATTCTTATCATGGAAATAATCAATCACATGGAAAATGCAAGAATAGAGACAAGAATGGTCAACGTGGAAAGAGAAGAAGAAAAGAGATGTGTTTAAGGACTTCTTGAGGAAGAACTTGGAAGTCCATGTGGATTATCTATGCACCCAATCCCACATAAGATAAACACACATCCCATAACTTAAACAAATACTTGACAAGTGTAGAGAATATCATGTACTTGAACCCAAAAAAAGTGTGTCTTCATGGTTAGGCAAGGTAAGAGTTTAGGTCATATAGTGTTAAAGAAAATATCAATTGATAAAGACAAAGTAAGAGTGATAGCTGAATTACCCAGACCTAGGACGATCAAGGAGGTACAAGATTTTATGGGTCATGGTGGGTACTATCAACAAATTATTCATATGTACACTATTACTATCAAGCCTCTCTATATCCTTCTAACAAACTTTGAGTGGAATGAAGAATGTGAGACATCTTTCAATGAGTTGAAATGATGATTGTGCTCAGCCCCTATCTTGAAAAAACCATACTAGAATAAACCATTCCACATTCATGTAGATGCTTCCACTTTTGCAATTGGATGCATGCTAGCACAACCAACAATTGAAGGAAACATTGAGCTTCCCATAACATATGCAAGTAGGCAATTTAATGTTGTAGAGAGGAATTACATGACTACTGTGAGAGAAGGCTTAAGCATGATATATGCAATCAAGAAATTTAGACATTACTTTCTTCCAAATAAGATTGAATTCTTTACATACCACCTAGTGAAAAAACCTTGCAATATAGGCAAATTTGTAAGATGGTTTCTCTTATTAATGGAGTACAATTTTGAAGTAGTTGTTACAAAAGGTAAGACCAACCTTAGGCGGATCTCCTTTCATGACTTACTTCAAATCACCACAAGGAGTATCAGATGAACTTGTTGATGCTTGTTTTTCAACCTAGACATAGTTTTGAATTGTTCAAAACAACTAATGCATATTCTCACACTTGGACATGAGTCCAATAGTAAGAACAAAAGATGAAGAAATCATCAAATCACAAAATTATCACACAATCACAAGGAGTATTTACAAGAAGAATGATCAAGGAATCTTATCTTTTTGAGTGGAAGTGGAATAGCATGATAAATGGTTGTGATTAGCACATGAAGGTGCATTAGGGAAGCATAATTGGAAGCATAAAACCCTACAGACACTAAAGATATTAGGTGTATATTGGCCAATGATGGAAGTAGATGTCTATAAGTTGCTTAAGGATTATCCAAATTGTATAAGTAGACCCCTAGTTGAACATGCAACTGTGTATCAAGTGTGTCTAATGCCTCATTGGAGTAGTCCATTAGTTGACTTTCTAAGGATGAAAACATTCCCTCAAGAGATGACTTCAGCACAACAAAGGAGTCTAGAAGAAGAGGCTCAAGATACACAATCATTGGAGATAATTTGTACATCCATGGATGAGATGGATATTTGAGTGTATGTGTACATGAAAGTAAATATTTGACGATATTCGAACTACACACCAAGGTTATGTAGGTGGACACTTTGGACCTAATTGCGCGATCAAACCAATTTTTTTCTCAGGTCTTTGGTGGCCCACTCTTCATATGGATGCACATAACTATGTGAAGAGGTGTGAAACATGTAAAAGAACTCAATATCACAAAGATGAGATATGTAACAAAGTAAGTCTATGATCTAAGGGTCTAGCCGATTCAAACATATATAAAATCAGACATCGTTTGGTCACTCATGTGTATGGCCAAAGATCTCAAGACTAGACTTAAGCATAAGGTCATGTGCTCTCTTAAATGAGTAATCCACTTAGCCTAGTGGTTAAGTCTCAAGGTTTTGAAGGACGAGGTCTTGGTTACAACCTCTATGGGTAGCATGGGGATAGCATTTTTCCCAAGGTGCTCCAGAGACTTCTACCTCAAGTTAATGTGAGTTAACTTGAGTCCAAAGAGGCTTAAATCAAGTAGCAAGTACACCAACCATGTGGAATCTAGTGGAAGGTACTAAAGTAGTGGTTGAGATGACTCCAACCACGAGTAGACTCTAGTGGAAGATATTAAACGAGTGGAGGAGATTTCACATGCACTTGTGGACTCTAGTTATATTTGTGGTCCTCATTGATTCAAGCAGCTATATATATAAGCATAAGATTTGGAGGAAAGTCATCTCTGTAGGATGTAGTGGTGGTAATTTGTCAGTCTCTTGCATTGGTATCAAAGCCCTAGGCAAAGCTCCCATGGTGACCTTGTGGCTCATCATCTTCCTTAAAAACATCCATGGAGGCTCATTTCCTTTATCTTTATGATTGTACATAATTTTAGTGTGATTATTTCTCTCTTGCCAAGATATTCATGTGTTTTTCTCTTTCCCTTACAACGGAATTCGTGTGCATCTATCGCATCTATCTCTACCTCCTGAGTTCTTCCCTTAGCCAAAAAGGAATATAGTCCTTTGAGCACTAGAGAGTGTGGATACATGCCTGAAGAAATAAGCACGCATTTCATGCCACTGTGTTACCACTCTATGCTTGATTAAATTCACCATGCTATTTCTTTACGCCTATTTTCCCAACATAGATGAGCCCTAGGTCCGACAAAAGGACTACTATGGTTGACAACAGGTGATTGGAACCCATGATTAGATGGCATAAAGACTGAAGACTATCAACTAAGCGAACTATTTAGTATTTATGTCTGATAATCTTATCTTGCATGTATTCTTGGATGGAAATATAGTATGTTATGTAGTGAAAATAACCATACTATGTATCCATAATGTCCTCGTGTTGCATGGAGGAATTGAACTCACACCGTAAGAATTATCCTCATACATGGTATTTGACTATCCATGCATGCTTGACATGGAGCTTCTTAAAGCTCAAGTTTTGGATCTGGAAAATGCCTTTGATAGTGCGAAAAAGAGTTGGCTACAAGCACTAGGAATCGAACTCAAAACCTTCACTTCATAAACGTTCCACCCATCGAGAAATATATCATCTACGTAGCAGGAATCAAATCTTCATCAAGAGCATGAGATGGATGTTGGCTATCCATGAATGCTACAAAAGTTATGTAAAACAATATGTTTCATGATCCAATAATGTCTTTCCCAGTCAATGGGAAGGGCCTCAGGATTCGAACCCGAATCCTTGCTAGAAGAAACTTTTGCTCGATCCAAACAAGCTACATACATAGATGTTGCACCTATATTCTCCTAATCCACAGAGAAGGGTGAGTTAAGTTCATGCATGTGGAGATGCCAAGGATGGAGAATGGCTCTTTCCAAAGACCAAAGAGTGGAGGATGGCTCTTCTCATGGACAATGGAAGGGTGTAGCTTGATCTTGAGCTAAGTGTTTTCTAAGTTGATATTTTCATCTCAATACTTGTTTTTTATCTTGGCTTTTATGAAGAGTGCATTTTATTATCATTGAAGCATGGTAGAAATCTTCATTTTTTATAATATTGATGCAAATTAATGAAAGCTATATGGGAGAGCATAGACGTATTGAAACATTTATCAAGCACTGGCATGCATCTATGAATCATCACATGGAAATGAAAGAATGTTGGTGCATTTTTTCTTCTAAAAGAGTGTTTTATGCACAACACATGCTTTCTTCTTATTTGAGAAAAGGTATTTGATTCACTCAATTTTTTGCACATGCATGCTTTATATTTTTGAAAGGTGGCAAGTAGAATGATTGTGCATGGAAGCATTGCAAGCTCAAGAACTGCTTGAATTAAGGTTAGGCATAAAAGGAACAAAATCATTAAACCTAACTTCATGTTAAAGAAATTAAACATCCAAGATATAGATGTTTATTCAAGAAGTTATCTAGAAAATAACTTTTTTGCATGCTAATGTCTAGAAAAGAGTGGGAAGCCTAACCTTAAAGGTGGTTGTAGTTGTAGCATGCCCAAGTGATGCTTAGACTTAAGAAGTAGAGATTCCTATAAAGTCCTAGTCTGGGTAGCTTTTTGAAACTTCAATAAGAAAGGAACCTAAAGGAGAGAAGTATAAAGCTCTTGCCACTACAAATTGGTTGAGTATAACCAATCGGACACAAACTGGGGAAATTCAAGTACTTGAAATTATAACCAATTTTCTTTTGAAAACCCTAATAAAGAATGATGGATCTTCCATCCAAAGGTTTTCAAGTTTCCAAGGAAAAGGCACAAGATCGTGAGACGACCGTGTGAAGGAATCAAAACCTAGAAAATCTAGTTAGAGGAAATGCCTGAAACTTCAAAGTTCTTTTCACTACAAGGAATACGGGTGCATAGTGATGGTTAAGGTGACATAATTTCATCGCTATAAATTTGAGAAAAGCATCGCAAGAAGCGTCAAGCACGGACCATCGATTAAACGACAAGCTAAACGATGTTTTTTCGATGTGTGGCACAACGGGGTGTGCGACGCTCGGAGAACATATCAATATGGTATTCTTTAGAGTATTGGAAAGAGTTAAAAGTATGTCATCTTCTTGATCCTATGCATATATTCAAGAATATTGGTTATCCACTATGGAAGCATCTTCTTGGACTTAAATATACCATAGCATCAAGGAATGATTTGAAACATCAAAACTCAAAACCAAAGTTATGGCCCGTTTTCGATAGACATCGATAGGAAACGACTTATGCACCTGCTCCTTGGGTACTTACAACAAAAGAGATACAGATTATCAACAATGGGATTCAATTGATTAGGACTCCTACAGGATATGGAACATCTTTCCAAAACATGTTTACTATGGATGATAAGAGCTTATCTGGGTTAAAGACCCATGACTCGCATAACTTTTTGAAACATATTTTACCTTTGGTTATCGATGGATGTACAACAAAAGGAGTACGAGATGTAATCTATCATCTTGGATCGCTTATAAGGTAATTATGATACTTTTATATGTATGAATATTGGATATCTTTTATTTTTGAATTAACTTCTTTATAACTTTTTTTATGATATGTATAGGTGGATTACATCAAAAGAGATTGACAAAAACTCGATCCCACAAAAAAAAAATGTGAATGCAAAGCGCTACTATGTTTGATGGAGAAAGAGCTTCCTACTTCATTTTTTAATGTTCAGCTCCATTTATTAGTCTATCTTGTAGATGAAATATAAATTTCAGGTGTTGTCAACACTCGATGGATGTTTTGGGTCGAGCAATTTATGGGAATATTAAAAGGTTATGTGCGACAAAGATCGAAACTAGAAGGATTCATGGCAAAGGGTTGGATGCTTGAAGAGTGCATGTATTACATTAGTGAGTACCTCGAAAGAGTTCATGAAGAAGCTCCATGTGCATGGATCAACGAGTCTTCTTCAAAAATAATAGATGAGGTATTATCAGGTAAGGGAGTTCCATTTTTATTTACATTTCAAGAAAAAATGATGTTTCTACTTTTGTAGCATATAATAGCGAATGGATGCAAGCATTCCTTAGCGAGTTAGTTATTTTTTTAGCACCTAATAATGGGTTTTTGTTTTTATATATTTTGATAGGTCATTTTGAAGGTTGACTGGTTTCGAGCTGAGTATAAAGGTAGTAATTCCACATTAAGAAAGGAATTATTTAGGTTTTGGGCAATTGATTCTTCCAAGGTAATGCGATCTACTAAAGAACCATATATTCTTCCTAGGCATATTGAACAAGGATTTTTTTATAAAAACCCAGATGCTCACCCTTGGTGGCAACTCATTCATGTTCAACCTAGAGGTAGGTCATTGTTTGAACAGTTTATTGTTAGAGAGATCGAAGAAAGTCCTCTTGATGATTCACCATCAGATACTGATACATCAACATTTGAAAGAGAAAATAGAATCATTATATGTGATGATGATACTAATCTTTTTGATGAAGAGGATAATACTCTACATGTTGATTCTACTGATGAGGAAGAGGAATTACTAAAAGTCGATATTAATCCATCAATAGATGATGTGACTCATGAGAACACAGATTCTACAATAGAAGAAATAAATGAAATCAATAAGGATAATGAAGATGAGACTATATTGATGTCTTACCAAAATGATGGCAATAATGAAAACATATGAGCAGATTAGATAGTAAATTCTACTCTAGTTATCGATCAATAACTTGAAGCTTCTGAATGGATATCAAATAATAGATTCTTTATTCGACTTGAATAACGATGAATCCTACTAGAGAGATGAAATCATGTTCTTTTAAGTTAGAACATGAAGCTTGGGGATATGCCTAATTATTTATATATAGCTTGATCTTCGAGGAACAAATTTTTATCATGTATGTATGCATATGTGTGTGTATTCATGTGTATTATATGTATACATGTGTTAGTATGCATATATATGTATTTCATGTATATGTATGTGTGTGCATATGTGTGATATAGGTATACATGTGTTAGTATGCATATGTGTATATATGGATATGCATTTGTGTAAAATATTCATGTATTCATGTATTCCTGTAATATATGCAAGTGTTTATAATTGTGTATGCATGTATACATATACATTTGTGCATGTAGGCATGTATATGTGATGTGTACATGTATATATGTATATGTGTCTATGTGTAAATGTGTACATGTAAATATGTATCCATGTATATATATTTATGTGTGCATTTAGGCATGTATGTGTGATGCACAATGTATCTACTCCATTTTATATTTATGTATGCGTATCTACATGATGTGTATATATCTTTATATATATTATTATCCTCGTTGATTGGAGTAGCTATATATAGAGGCATAAGGTTGGGAGGAGAGACATCTCTCTAGTAGGACGTGGGAGGAATAGATGCAATGTGTACATATACTTCAATCATATGGCTAAAAGGCTAAATTAGGGTTTCTAAATTAGGGGTTTTAAAAACCTAATATCAAAATTAGTGTTTTCGAATTAGGATTTTTGAAATAGGATTTATGAATTAGAATATTTATAATAGGGTTTTTTAATTAGGATATATATATATATATATATATATATATATATATATATATATATATATATATGTATGTATATATATATATATATATATATATATATATATATATATATATATATATATATATATGTGTGTATGTATGTATGTATGTATGTATGTATGTATGTATGTATGTATGTATGTATGTATGTATGTATGTATGTATGTGTATCTATATGTGCATATGCATGTGTGTGTATGTATGTGTATCTATATGTGTGTATGTATGTGTTGTGTGTGTGTGTGTATATATGCATGTGTATATGTATATATGCATGTGTATATGTATATATGCATGTGTATATGTATATATGCATGTAAATATGATTATGTGTCTATGTGTGTGTACATATGATTATGTATGTGTATGTGTATGTGTATGTGTATGTGTATGTGTATGTGAGTATGTGTATGTGTCTATGTGTATTCATTATATGTGTGTAACTACATGCATGTGTATGTGTGTGTAAAAATGTGCATGTATGTGTGTGTATGTATAAATGTGCATGTATGTGTATATGTGTATAAATGTGCATGTATGATGTATATGTGTGTGTATGCGTGTATTTTTACCTCTAGTCTCACTCTTTTCTCTATCTCTCTCTCATATACATACATACATACATAAACACACATACTCATATCCACGTATATATACATAAAAGCAATGCGTATCGTGCATTACCGCGACGATGAGCCATAAGTGTCCACATCTCTTTTAGACACCACTTATGCAACCATCCTGTCCCAAACTGTGTCTCAAGTGAACTAAGTACATATTTTTTATCCCTCTCATCATGCTCACTACAAAAATAAAAAAAATCATGTAAATAAAACATAAGATGTTTATTTCAATTTATATGTAAAATTTATACTTACTTCCAATGTAAGTGGACAAGGTGTGGGTAAGAGTCGCATAATGCTCGCATTCTTCTCTTGAACTCCAATCCATTCCCTATGTACACAATGTTCCCCTCTCCCTCTATATCACACTCTAGCCCTAAGGTGCCTATGCATGTCATCATAGGCACCTCTGCTCTGCTATCATGATCTGGAGGTGGTATAGGTGTCTTGAAAATAGATAGATAAAAATAAATACAAATATGTGTTATAATATCATTAAAAAAATTTATGAAAAAAACATACCTATGAGCAGATAGTTGTCTTCCTGCATGTGGAGCCGCAGAAGAGCCCTCCTCTGATCGCTGGGTAAGTATCTGGATCATATAATCCAGCTCATCATCAGGCATCTCTGAGTACTTATGCATGATGATCCCTAGAGTATCAGGCAGAACTCTTGCTCTCATAAGACTTTTTATGAGTGAGTTTCGCCTTTCTCTCTCTACTAGGATCCATAATACCTGTACATATAAAACAAAATGGGTTAGAAATCAATATATATACGTGTACATATGTATGTGTGTATATGTGTATGTAGGTGTATATGTGAGTGTGTGTATGCATATGCATGTGCATTATGTATGCAAATGTATGCATGTGTGTGTATGTGTGTGTGTGTATGTGTGTGTGTGTATGCATGTAAGTATGCATGTATGCATATGCATATGCATTATGTATGAATATGTATGCATGCATGTGTACGTGTGTGTGTGTGTATGTGTCTCTATGTGTGTGTATGCATATATATGTGTGTATGTCTCTATGTGTCTGTCTATGCATATATATGTGTGTATGTGTCCATGTGTGTATATGTGTGTGTGTCTGTGTGTATATATGTGTGTATCTGTATATATGTTTCTATGCATGTGTATGTATGTGTGTAAATGTGTGTGGATGTGTGTATGTGTCTGTGTAAGTGTGTATGTGTCTATGTGTGTATGTGTGTGTATATGTGTGTTTGTATGTGTGTATATATGTGTGTATCTGTATATATATATATATGTCTATATGCATGTGTGTGTGTGTAAATGTGTGTGGATGTGTGTATGTTTGTGTGTAAGTTTGTATGTGTCTATGTGTGTATGTGTTTGTTTATATATATGTGTGTGTAAGTTTGTATGTGTGTATGTGTGTGTGTCTATGTGTGTAAGTGTGTGTGTGTGTGTGTCTATGTGTGTATGTCTGTGTGTATTCATGTGTAAGTGTGTCTGTGTATGTATGTGTCTATGTGTGTGTGTCTATGTGTGTGTCTAAATTTGTGTGTGTGTGTCTATGTGTGTGTCTAAATTTGTGTGTATATGTGGGTGTATGTGTATATGTGTATATGTGTGTATGTTTCCATGTCTGTGTATGTATCTATGTGTGTGTATGTGTCTATCTGTGTATGTGTATGCATGTAAGCATATATCTATGCATATGCATGTGAATTATGTATGCATATGTGTGTGTATATGTGTGTATGTATGTGTATGCATGTAAGTATGTATGTATGCATATGTATGCATGTATGTGTATGTGTGTGTATCTCTCTTTACGTGCATGTGTATGCATATATATGTGTGTATGTGTGTGTGTCTATGTGTGTATATGTATCTGTGTGTATGTGTGTGTATGCATGTAAGCATGTATGTATGCATATGCATGTGCATTATGTATGCATATATATGCATGTGTGTGTATGTGTGTGTATGTGTGTGTGTGTGTATGTCTCTCTATGTGTGTATGTGTGTATGCATATGTATGCATGTGTGTGTATGTGTGTGTATGCATGTAATTATGTATGTATGCATATGCATATGCATTATGTGTGTATGTGTCTATGTGTCTATGTGTCTATGTGTCTATGTGTGTGTGTGTGTCTATGTGTGTGTGTCTATGTGTGTATGTGTGTGTATGCATGTGTATGTGTGTGTAAATCTGTGTGTATATGTGTGTGTATGTATGTGTATGTGTCTATGTGTATGTATGTGTCTATGTGTGTGTATGTGTATGCATGTATCTATGAATATGCATGTGTATTATGTATGCATATGCATGTGCATTATGTATGCATATGCATGTGCATTATGTATGCATATGCATGTGCATTATGTATGCATATGTGTGTGTATGTGTGTGTATGTGTCTATGTGTGTGTATGTGTATGCATGTATCTATGCAGATGCATGTGCATTATGTATGCATATGTATGCATATGTGTGTGTGTGTATTCATGTAAGTATGTATGTATGCATATGTATATGGATTATGTATGCATATGTATGCATGTATGTGTATGTGTGTGTATGTCTCTCTATGTGTGTGTGTATGCATATATGTTTGTGTATGTGTGTATGTGTGTATTTGTGTGTGTATGTGTATGTGTGTGTGTCTATGTGTGTATGCATGTGTATGCATGTGTATGTGTGTGTATGTGTGTGTATGTGTGTGTATGCATGTAAGCATGTATGTATGCATATGCATGTATGTGTGTGTATGTGTTGTTGGAGTTAGATGTCTACGAAAGCACCTGAACAGCACAAGGAAGAAGAAGCTTGGAGCACAACACACAATACTGAATGTATTACTAGAGAATGTACAAATATAAGTACCCCATTAGGGCAATAGGCGTATATACAAGCCGGGTGGAAAAAAACCTCCTAAAGAGGGAAAAAAGTGCCCCGGTGGTCCTAGTGTGTTCACACACATCACTACCTAAATATATCAACAAATCCCCCCTAGGAGTGATGCAGTGAACAAGGAGCTGGCACTCATGTATAAGGAAGTGCCAAGCTATGTGGAAATCACTCCACAAAAGGAAGTAAGCCCAAAGCTTTGCGGAAAGCTTCAAACTTCTCCCTAGGCAGAGCCTTTGTGAAAAGGTCTGCAATGTTCTCCTGCATGGGCACATATGCCAAGCTGATCTCCCCAGCAGAGAACCTCTCCTTGACATTGTGATAATGCACCTCAATGTGCTTAGTGCGAGCATGGAACACATGGTTCCTCGCAACTGTCAATGCGCTCTGACTGTCAGTGAAGATGGTGGTGGCAGAAGTCTAACCAACACCCAAATCAACCCTAAGGCGTCTGAGCCACACACACTCAACAGTAGCTGTGAAAGCTGCCCTATACTCAGCCTCACAACTGGAAGTGGCGAGAGTAGGTTGCTTCTTGCTCAACCAAGATATACATGAGCTACCAAGCATGAAGCAGAAGCCACTAGTGGACACACGAGTGTCATAGCAACCAGCCCAGTCTGAGTCAGAAAAAGCATGCAAATCTGGCCGTAGTGATCCCCCCTTGGGATAAAACAACCCAAGTAGCCGAGTACCACTCAAGTAGCGAAAGATGCGCTTAACCGCCTGCCAATGCTTGACACCTGGGCAATGCATAAACCTGCTCATTTGTGAGACAGCAAACTAAATATCTGGCATAGTAATGCATAAGTAAATGAGGCATCCAATAGCTTGCTGATAGAGGACAACATCAAATGCATCTCCAGCATCATGAAGACTCAATCGTAAACCTGTCTCCATAGGAATGGCAATAGGCTTACAGTCTTCAAGGCCAAAACGCTGCAATAATGTGTCAATATATTTTGTTTGACACAAAGCCAATCCACCATCAACTTGCATAAATTGAATGCCCAAATAGTGATGCAAATGCCCCAAATCAGACATCTCAAATGAGGCATGCAAATCAGCCTTAAAATCATCAATATGCTTCTCAATAGGACCAGTGAGCAGCATGTCATCAACATAGACAACAATGATCAGAAGCACATCATTAGCACGCTTAACATATAAGGTGCTTTCAGTTGGACTGTCCTCAAAACCATGTGCAATCAGATAGGCATGTATCTTCTCATACCAAGCACGTGGTGCTTGCTTTAAACCATATAATGCCTTCTTTAACCTACACACCTGGTTTTCATGCCCTTTCTACACAAAGCTACGGGGCTGAAAAACATACACTTCTTCATGCAACTCATTCAGAAATGCTTTTTTAATCCCAGCTGATGTACATTCCAACCATGATGGGCTGCAAGTGCACAAATGCTCCGAACATTAGTCATACGGCATGTAGGTGCAAAGGTCTCATCAAAACCAATGCCTCTTTCCTGCGCAACCTTTTGCAACAAGCCTAGCCTTATACCTGTCAATTGTACCATCAGGTTTTATGCTTCAACTTGTATACCCACTTAGTGCCAATGGCCTTCTTGCCAGGAGGCAAGTCACATAAAGACCAAGTACCATTCTTCATTATTGCATCATATTCAGATTGCATAGCAGCCATCCAATTTTTTGAATTTTGTGCTTCATTAAACGAAACAGGCTCATTCTCATCACAGAGACTAGATGCAACCATAGCATAGCAATCTGATGCAAAGGTGGCACTATGAGAGCCTGAACGAGTACGATATGACAGAGGTGCATCTAATTTGCTGTCACGCAAGGTCTGCACCAGCCATTTTGGCATTCTTCTTGCCTGCTCAATATCAGCTCTCTCATCAATAAGTGCATCATGTACATGTGCATCAGAAATGGAATTATCTGCATCATCACATGAAACCTGCAAAGGTTGAGAAGTTGCCTCATTGGGACCAGCACTAGACTGTCCACCTGTAAAAAGAGGCAGCAAAGTATCATACATGTCTTTGGAGCTAACAGATGTCTCCTTAGTACATGAAAGCAATGGCTGAATAGCGTCTTCCACAAAAACAACATCACGGCTAACCAAAATGCGTTTAGTCTGTGGATGATACAGACGATAGCCTTTACTTTCAGAACTGTACCCAACAAAAATACATTTTACTGCTTTATCATCCAATTTTCTGCAATGTTGTTTAGGCACTAATGCATATGCCAAACAACCAAAAACACGCAAATGAGAAACAGATGGCTTGCGGTCATGCCAAGCCTCATATGGAGTGATAGATTGCAACGCTTTAGTGGGACACATGTTCAGTACATATGTTGCACACATGACAACCTCAAGCCACAAACTATGTGGTAAAGCCTAACTCTTGACCATACACTTCGTCATCTCCATGAGTGACCTGTTCTTTCGTTTAGCAACTCCATTATGTTGAGGTGTATACGGCATCGTACACTGGTGTTTTATCCCACATTCAGCCAGGCTCAAGTGAAGAGAAGAAACTGCGCTCCGAGGTAATATGTTTGGTCGCCCCACTGTCAAAGTACCAAACATCTGAGTCTACTGCAGACATGCACTATATATGTGTGTGTGTGTATGTGTGTGTGTGTATGTGTGTGTGTCTATGTGTATGTGTGTGTATGCATATGTATGTGTGTGTATGTGTGTGTGTGTGTGCGCGTACTTGGCTTCAAGGAGTGTGTCGATCTCTCTCTCTCTCTCTCTCTCTCTCTCTCTCTCTCTCTCTCTCTCTCTCTCTCTCTCTCTCTCTCTCTCTCTCTCTCTATGTGTGTGTGTGTGTTGTGTGTGTGTGTGCGCGCGTCCAAATCCCGGCACAAATGTGTCGGGAGAAATCGATTTTTTTTTTAACATTCCAGAGCATCGCTTATGCGATGCTCTGGAACACATGATGTCGCATATGCGACGCTAAAGCATCGCAACTAGTTTTCCAACGTCGCAAATAGCATCGCTAGTTAGCGACGCTAATTGTGATGCATAATTTTAGCGTCGCATAAGCGATCCACCCAATTCACATGTTCATGCCTATCTCACACTTAGTAAAGTAGTGAATTGGCCAAATATGTTTTTAGATCCACCCTTATTATTCATTTACTACTTTGTACTTTGATCAGGTTCTCAAAGTGCAGAGCAAGATGGTAATTTGAATCATTTGGGTAGGGATCCCACCACAAAGATCAGACATGTTCTTGTTTTAGAACATGAGGCTTGAGGGTTGCCTATGGTTACTCTATATAGCTTTATTTTTTAGGATAAAAATCTTTCCCAAGGGGGGGAACAATGTAGTAAAGTAGGTGTATGATTTAAGGGTCTAGCCGGCTCAGAAAGATCTGAAATTACACATTGTTTGGTCACTCATGTGTATGGCCAAAGATCTCAAGACTAGGCTTAAGTATTTCATGTGCTCTCCTTAAAGTAATCCACTTAGCCTAGTGGTTAAGTCTCAAGGTTGTGAAGGAGGATGTCTTGGGTTCAACCCCCGTGGCTAGCATGGGGAGAGCATTTTGCCCAAGGAGCTCTAGGGAAGCTCAATTTAACATAAGTTAACTTGAGTCCAGAGAGACTTAACTCGAGTGGCAAGTACACCAACCAATAGTGGACACTAGTGGAAGGTACTAAAGCAATGGTTGAAATCACTCCAACCACTAGTAGATTCTAGTGGAAGATATTAAAGGAGTGGAGGAGATTGCACATGCACTTGTGCACTCTAGTTACATGTGTGGTCCTCATTCATTCGAGCAGCTATATATATATAGGCATAAGGTTGGAGGAGATTCATCTCTCTAGCATGTGTTGTTTGTAATTTGTGAGTCTCTTGCAAGATGCCACTGAGACCCATGATGGGAGGACGTGCATTCACAAAGTGGGGTATAGACTTCGTAGGTCCTATCTGTCACGAGGAAGGAGATAAGGAAGAGATCTCACTCACACACTCTCACACTCAAAGAGGATCACACACATAGATTGAGGCAAGGAAAAACGATCTTCTTCTTCTTCTTCTTCTTCTTCTTCTTCTTCTTCTTCTTCTTCTTCTTCTTCTTCTTCTTCTTCTTCTTCTTCTTCTTCTATTACATGAAAGGAATATACAAGAATGACTTAATACAACAATACATCTAGTGCAATATATAAAGAACAAAACATAAGGAAAATCCTCATGTCCATGAATGTGAGCTTGCAAGAAACAAAGGTTCCATCACTCTCCGTAGGTAAATCCACACATGAATTTCCTTTTGTACTATGTTTTTCGTTTAATCAATACAGTAACAACCACACATATTCTACTATTATATTTTGTCACAGTTAGCAAGAGGTGGATGCATGACACCTTAAGAGAGAGTATTAGAAAGTAATCCACAACCATCGCTTTTGCGGCAAGTGGTCAGCCCATCATACTCCTAGGTGGGAGTTTGTGAGTTCGATTCCTAACATTGGTATCAGAGCGTGGTTGAAAACTTGAGCCTTATGGAAGTAAGGAGCCTCAAATGTAGGCACTTGGGAAGTGCTTGACCATGGATGAGTCTGAAACTAGCCAAGAATGAAGGCACATGGAAATTTGGACACCAATGATTGTTGGATAGATCTAGAATCCATGCATTGAAATTTGAGGCTAGTGGAGCCACTCAACCTTGGGAAGGGGTCTACCAAGTTACTTAGAGGTTCCATAAGTGAGCATTGAGGACTACGTTCGATCTAAGGGAAATACAATGTCCCATAGTTCTAACAAGAGGTGAATGAACCATATCTTAATAGAAAGGATTAGAAAGTAATCCTCAACCATGGCTTTTGGGGCAAGTGGTTAGCCCATCATACTCTTAGCTAGGAGGTTATGGGTTCAATTCCAAACATCTCCCTTATGTAGGACTTGCACATAGTGCTAAACTTATGTGCATAAGTGAAAGCAAGATAGACAGAATGAGGGAGATCAGATTGAGATATCTGGGAACTCGTGGATATAATAAAGTAAATCTATGATCCAAGGGTCTGGCCGGTTCAGACAAATCTGAAATCGGACACCGTTGTATGACCAAAGATCTCGAGTTTTAGACTTACTAGGAGGTCTTGTGCTCTTGTGAACAAGTGATCCATTTAGCTTAGTGGTTAAGACTCAAGGATGTGAAGGAAGAGGTCTTGGGTTCAATCCCCATGGGGGACATGGGAAGAGTATTTTGCCCAAAGAGATCTAGAACCTTCTAGAAGCATCCACTTGAGTTAACTCGAGTTAACTGGGACACTTGGCACATATGTAGTTACATGGCTGACACTTGGATGGTTAGTATCCACCTGCCCAAGAAGGCAGTCCCCTGGAGAGAGCTATATATGGAGGCAGTTGGTTGGGAGGAGAGTCATCTCTCTAGCATGTGGTGGTCGTAATCCTTGCTCTCTTGCAGTTCCATAAGATGCATTATTTTTCTCATGGCATCCATCCCTCCAAAGTTGCACCTCCTCCATAGGAGCCAACCAAAGAAGCCATGAAGTAAGAGCAACCACCTTTGCACCACTTCTATCATCTTGAAACTCTTGAAGAAGTTATGAATGAGAGGAAGTCTTGCGTTCAAGTCTAGGCTGGACATGTCCATGAGTCTCATATGATGGGTGCCTCTACCTTTCAAGGTTGGGTGTGTGAGTGTGTGTTTCCAATTCATTGTACTCTCAAAAAAATAATAATAATAATAAACTATATTATTCTACAAATAAACAAGTCCTCTTCTGAAAGCATCTTAAAAGTCGGTACAATCAAAACAGAAAGGACGAGATGAGTCACACCAAATACATCTTCGATTTTCAAGTGGTAAACGTTGTGCTTATGCTTGCGGTGGAGCTGTGGATTTGTGAAGCTAAGGTTGCAAGGGACTCAAACCCATGCTGCATATTCAATTTTAAATCACTAAATTGTTGCAAGGGACTCAAACCCATGTTGCATATTCAATTTTAAATCACTCAAACCCATGCTGCATATTATCATACAGACAAACCAAGTTGGTTCAGTATGTTTGGTACGATACATACAATACATGTATGGTACGGGAACGGTACATGGCAAGGAGGTTTGGTATGGTATGGTATGGTACGTATATATATTTTTAAAATTTTATATATAATAATATATTATCCATGCATGTATTTACATTGAATTACTACACGGGCACTTGAATCTCATAGCATAGTTAACCATGAATTGTATTGCTCACATAATAAATTGCCAAGTTCAAAATCATGAATGATACATTTTTTATACAGAACAAGTACCATACGTCTACGGTATGTTCGGTACGTACCATATGTATACCCAAGAGGTTTCGCATGTGAATTTTTCCAACCTTCAGACGGACTGGTTCAAAGCACATTCTCTCGGCCTCATTGATGTTAGGACGATGTATCCTCCTGTCTTTTGACGGCTCTCCAAACTTTCTCTCCGTCTCCATCCTTGCATACATAGTGTGTTTCATTCCTACATGCTTCCCAATGAAAGATTAAGCATTTTCCCAATCCTCATCTATGTAACTTTCAAAGCTTTCATCATATACAAATAAGGATGCGATTCTTCATAGAATTCTCGATCAGCTCCTTGTGAGATCAGTGACACTTACTCAAGAACACCCATTTTCTGCTCAAATGAAGTCAATTCATCAAACTGACTTTCAAATGAAATAAGAAGCTCCATAATCAACAAGCGCTTTGGCATATCGATCCACTTTAGTACGTGCGACTTTGCCAAAATTATCATATGCAAATTCCTTCAATAAAAAGTTTTTCGTATTCCTATGTTTCTGCAAATTATTTAGACATATGAGAACCACACTGTGGTGCACAGATGAAAAGAAATTGATTGATCCTGTCTTTGTCAGCCATCTCATCCAAATTCAGATGGAGAAGCATGCAGCTTGACTCAAACTCCTTGAGATAGCAGGTGACATGCATCCCTTCGTAGAAACTGAAGCATTGCTTGCTCGGCCATAGTCGCCCTCCTTCACATTGGGTTTACCCAATGTCAGAAGGTTCATAAAGGAGAGCAAGAAAAATTGCTTCAATCTCCAAACCTTACATATTTGCACATGTATATTTATGTCCCTTCATCCACTTTCGACAGATACTTTTAAATTCCACAACAAACTTGAATATGATTGTAAAATCATAGAAACTCGAGTTCGGTACAAGCTGTGATTCAAGAAGATGAACATATTGAATATAAATGACGAGTAGGGTAAAACAAGGAATAAGTTCTAGTAACCCAAGTTTTTGTAGCAAGGCAATATAGACACGATTAGTTTGAGGGAATCTAATGTAGTTGCAAAAATGGGAGTGCCAAAGAGGATGGGAAGAAGGATAGTTAATAGGCTTCTCTAAGTAGATGCAGATTAGAGAACTGTTGAACAAAAATCATGGTGTATAGATGTGATGAGAAAGGCACTTTAAACCAGCAATATCAATGAAGCAAGATAGGATGGCAACAAGAGTCCTCTTGTTCTGAACACATTTGATGGCATGACTCTCTGTTGATGGGATTCCTGAAGTGTGCTACCCACTTTTGCGCATTTCAAAAGTTTTGGGATTCATATTTCAAAATGAAGCACGTAAGTGCATACATCAATCCAACATGACCCTATTCTCAAAATTTCATCAGGTTTGAACCAGCATTTGACCAAGAAGAAACATTTGTACCCAAAACGAAAATGCTTCTTTTAATTATAATAGCGAATCTTGGCCAATAAAAGCAGTTCTTTATTTTTACAGTGGAAATATGCAATTTAAAAAAATCATGAGTGAAAAAATTCATGCCTAATAGTAGATATTCTGTTAAGATCCAAATTTTCACAAGTAAAACCCATGGGAGGCTCCATTATCATAACTTCAATCATCAAGATTGAGCCACCTTGGAGTTCAATTCAGCCTCTATAAAAGGATTTCTATAACTTTCTTCAAGAGATGTAACATGGAGAAAAAATTCCAAACCTAAATTGCAGCTTTTCAACCCCAGTTTGAGCCACTCTTTATGGAGTTTAACACTTAATATCAGGCACTTTTGATGAGTTATTTGATTCAACTCTCAACCTCTATTCTGGAGAGGATTTTCGCTTAGTGTCAGCTTCTATTTTGGAAGAATTTTAGCTCCAACTTCAAGTCTATCCTTGGCAAACTATTTTCAGCTCACATTCGGCTTGCATATGAACTCGGCCTTACTCAATAATTCTGTAAAGACCATTCTGCATTACATGGTCTCATGTCTTGTGAATTTTAAGAGCTTGGGTGAACAAACATATGATATAAGAGTGGAAGAAAAGGGAAGAAGACTACTGTCAATCCATATTTTAACCTAATCCTATAATCTATCATATGAGGGACAATCATCTCATCATCACTACTTTTAGAGTAGTTGCCACAAAGCCATCAAAGTGACAATCCACTG
Organism: Ceratopteris richardii; assembly: GCA_020310875.1. NCBI lineage: Eukaryota > Viridiplantae > Streptophyta > Polypodiopsida > Polypodiales > Pteridaceae > Ceratopteris > Ceratopteris richardii. Next base: position 165,565,481 of record CM035412.1, read on the forward strand.
AATGGACTCAAATGAAAGTTCTTGAGCTACTTCAAGTGTACATGCTACTTTGAATGGTGGACAAAATCATTTACCATTTATTAAACAAAATAACAGAGCCCTTATGAATCGTAAGCCTAAGCATAAGCGATTATCATATTTCTAGTGTGATGAATCATAAGCCTAAGCATAAGCAATTATCATATTTAGGTAGAGAGAAAGACAGAGAGACAAACAGACAAATACATATATACACAGACAGATAGATAGAGAGACAAATAGATAGATAGAATCAAGATTCTTTATTGATTTTATTATATTGGCCTAAGATGAGGGAAGACCATTTTGTTTCTAATCAGATATTTTACATGGCTAGCTTCAATGGATGCTCTCTGATTCCTAATGACACAGCTCTGTAGTTTAAAGGAAACTTACCTCCATCATATGATATTCTAGTTAGGTGCTTCAAAATTTTCTTAATCAAACCTTTGAGGCATCCTCCTTCACTACAAAAAAGAAAGTAAAAAAGCCTCTAGGGTGAAGTTAACCAAAAAGAATACCTTGCAAACATTGTAGTAAAACAAACGACAATTAAGTCTGAATGTTTCAAGGTTCATCCATGCAAATTATGTCTTGAACATATATTATGTAAAATGAACATATATTATGAAGTCTTGGATGTACGGAATCAAGCTCAATTGATCCACAACATGACCCACTATGCTCGCACCAAATCTATGTGGAAAACGTGTAATAAACAAGACTCCCTGAGCTTTGGTGCTAGAGAGAGAGAAGGGAGGGAGAGAGGCCCTTCTAGTGATGGCCTGCCTCCTCTTGCCCTCCAGTCCGAGCTATCTTCTACAAGCCCATGAGCTGGAGTATGAAATGCATGGTTCAAAGTTTCATTGCACAAAACTCACCTTCTCATAGAGCTGAGCATCCTGTTAGAATTTTCCCCTGTCTACCCTGCTCAGAACATCTCAGAATAGGCTTTTCTTTGTGTACTTCTGCTACTACTGCAGCCAGATATGTTCCTTGCTTATCTTCTATCAGACAAACAGCAAACCTAAATGCAGGCTAGTGTGGAATAAACACTCCAACTGAGCTGCAAACACAGATGAAAACCTAGAAAAATGTGCCTCCTGTTCTTGCTTGCTTTCTCTCAGATAAACAGCAGATGTACATGCAGGCTGGAGCAGAAAAGATGTCAAATCTGAGCTGTGAATATAGATGAAACCCCAACACATGCCTGTTCTGTCCTTGCAGCCAAGTCAGACACAGAAAGGGAAAGAGGCTGAACTTTAAATAGAGCCGCTAAATTACACTGAGTATCAGACCCAAACAGACACCAAAGAAAATCAATAAGATTCTACAATAACTGGATAAGGCTCTTACACTTGCACAAGCTTTGATAACATACATTCAAATAATAGAATCTCTCCTCTTTTTGGGGATGAATAGCTTCCCCTCCACTTTCCATTCCTTTTTGCTCCTCTCACTCTTACTGACTCTGCTGGTCACTTCTTAAGCCCGAGTGGGATTAGTACACTAACTACCCATACTCTAGAAACCTTGGTTGACTTTGCTTGCTTCATGAATGCTATCTTGTCTTCCATTTGCCAATATCTTGCCCTTGCTCGAATCCCAATAGAGATGCTCAGTCTTCAGCATCAAGAATCCCTGAGACCAATGCTTAGAGCAAAATTAATCACACAGGCTGAGGCCACAGGCATAAATTTCACAGCAGGTTAACTAAGACTGATGAAAGTACCATACAGTTCACACCAAGAACTAAAATAATCCCAACATCATTGGCCTACACAAAATTGGGGCAAAAGAAAAAACCCATCCACAATACATTCCCCATTTGATTGACTGAAACTTATTTCCGATGCTAGGAAAAAATTAACTGCTATGCATGCATGCATGCGTGTGTGTGTGTGTGTGTGTGTGTGTGTGTGTGTGTGTGCGCGCGCGCGCGTGTGCGCGCTATGTATGCATGTATGTATGTACGTAGCTATGCATGCATGTATGTATGTGCGTGCGTGTGTGTGTGTGTGTATAGTGTGCGTGTGTGTGTGCACGTGCACGCACGTGTGTGTGATTTTTCTTCTCATTTCCTTGTACACAGATTATGGAAAAACATATCTCTATGTATAATGCACTGAACAAGATCTTCAATTCTCAAATAAATCCAACTGTCAAAAATGAAACAACTTCACACTTGAGTAAAACAATGATAAACTAAAGTCTTTATTTAAATTGAAAATAACGGCGATACCCTACAACCCCTAAAAAGTTAGTCAACAAAACAGAAAACAAAAATGAAAAGAATTCTACTCTAAAGCATTGAAGTCTGACGTTTAGAGAAAGAATCAATATAAAGCACTGTTCACTTTTTCCTTTTTTTCCTTCACTTTTCTCTGCCACAAAATGGGAAGCAAAATACAGCAATGAGCAAAACAAAATAACAGCCAAGAAGAACAATGATTTGAAACTTAGATGAGGCCAAAACAAGTTAAACACTTGATGAGTGAACAAGCATACTAAATTATGATTGAAAACCATGTGTGTTGATAAAATAATTCCTCAGTTAGTTATAATGTCAATGGCCTCCATAACATTGATCTATACAATCTTCCATCTCAGAATTGTACATTACATGCATGGAAAGCTCACAGAAAATGTGCATAAATGTCCACAGCCTAGATGCACAGGCGATACTACTTGCAATTACAAAAAATGGTCTAAATGTCCGCAAGACTTAGCAGTTTCTTTTGTTATAGAGAAAGGTATGGTTTTTGTTACTGAATACTGTGCTAGGAGGTAAAACTTCCGTGAGTGACAGCATTCAGTAGATGTGTTTTCTTTTTGGAGGGAAACGGGCATGAGCGAGGGAGAGAGGAAGAGGGCTGCAGGGCGGGGGGGGGGGGGGGGGGGGGGGGGGGGGGGGGGGTGGTAATAGGAGAGATACAACCCTTTAGTTGGTCTGCAAAAATGTAATTACATGCCAGTGATATCAAAAAACAGTGATTCAAAAATAAGTTTCAGAATTCCTGATTGATCACCGTCACTCTTCCTCAAGTATACAAGAAACTAAGCTTGTATTAAAGGATATTGTGCATTAAATCAAGGAAATATACTACACCACAATAGAACATGATGTTGTGGAAGAATTGTGTTACACTTGCATCAAATAAAAAACGACTATTTATGTGCACAGAGGCATCCCTTAGGAGGACCACCCAAAGCATAATGAAGATTCTGATGCTAAAGCTTGAAAATTCAATTATACATTTTTCCATTCAAGAAGCTATTCAAGAGTGCATTGAATCTGCATGGCCAGCTTCTCCTTGGAAGTGACTTTACCTGAAATATCTTTCCTGGAATGCATGTATTGCAATATATATGTCACTGTCTTGTCATTACAACAATTCCATATGTAGATGTTGATTTCAACTCCACAGATGAATGCCACCAGGCAAAATTAAGAAAGACTTCAGACATCCTGTGACTAGTATGTTATCCGCCTGACCTTCAATCCATGTCCATCAAAGCAGTATCTGCCTGAAAAGGAGGAAAATAAATGGATGACAGTGGCTACTTTAAGCTGGCATGCAATGCAGTATGAATAGCATGCACAAAAGACGAGCATTCACCTGTTACAAGAACGATGTAATATCATGGTACAAGGGTGTTCGATTCCCTCAATGAAGATAAGGGTCAACAGCTCCATTGCTGAGGGGAAGCAGCCGCTCTTTGCTAGCATGCCTGAGATCATGGAGAAAGACTACTGTCAGGCATCTTATTCTGCACAGCTTTCACTGCCGCCACTCTAGCAGCCATCGCTGCACGGTTTGCTGCAGCAACAGCCTTATTCACTCTGTCATCAACATGTGGCACTTCGTAAGACTTCGCAGCTGCCCTGCGAGCTTCCTGCAAAAATATCAGATCTTGAACTGTTATAAAAGAAACTGTGGGTGATATGGCTAGAGAGAAACACAGTAATTGAGAAGTTGAAAGAGAAGAGTGCACAATGTGAATGATAAGCTTAGAAAGTGAAATGGAAAATGACAATAAGAAACAGCTTGTAATAACTATAGGCACATGCTTCACCTGAACAACATGCAACACCTCAGAGTGGTTCACCGCTGTATTAGCCCCCACTGCAGCATTATGTGTGCTAGGAGTCTGAAGCATCCCAGCATGCCAGTACCCTGCTTGTATTTCTCCATTTCTAAATGTGTACATTCCCAACCCTTGCCTTTTTCCTTCATGCCATGCACCTTCATAACGATGACCATTTACAAACTGATAGACACCATATCCATGCATCTTGTCAGCAAAATACTCTCCGGCATAAGTATCACCATTCCTGCGTGAGATTTCTGTGCGATTAATTCTATAGTCCCATATGAACTCCTAGATAGAAACAGACTAACGATGCCCAAGAGTGAATGTTTCAGAAGATTATGTCATGCCTACACTGTGCACGTAGAAATAGTCCCCTTAACATTAAAAAAAAAACAATGTGAGCATAAGCTTAAGTCCTGCGTACCGGAAATGGTAATAACCAAAACCATGCTTCACACCCCATTTGAATTCACCAACATATCTACTTCCATCTTCACATGTCTGCACTCCACAGCCATGACTTTGCCCATTTGACCACTCTCCAGAGTACAAATCACCTGTATAGAACCTATACACCCCATACCCTTCACGCAGCCCTTGCCTGTATTGACCCCTGTATCTGCTACCTCGAGACCATGTCTCAACACCATACCCATCGTACTTGCCATCCACCCAATCTCCTTCGTACCTCCCACTCATATAGAAATAATACACACCGCTTCCAGAATAACGACCCTGATGGAACTCTCCTTCATAAACGTCACCATTACTATAAACCTGCACTCCTTCCTTCGCAACTTTAGTTTTGTGAGTCCTGCCCTTGGCACCGATTGTCCAAGTCACAGAGGAGGCTTTTCCGAATGGCTTCTTATCCCATACACCAAATGTCGACAACCTTACAAGACTCTTGGGGCACAAGGATGTAAAGCAACCTCGACTCTGAGTCAATAACGTTCTGAGTTTGTAAATGATGTTGAGGCGTGGATAGGCGATTCTTACCGAAATGAGAACTGCACTAAAGAAAAAAACCATTGCAATGTAGTCAAAACGGTCTGGATCAGGAGGGAAAGGCAAGCGTGATCCATTCTCTTGTGGCGATGATCTTGCGTAGAAATAGATACACGGAAAGATGATCACCACTACAGGGGGCAACAAGAGCCGAAAATCAAACCTCTTGGTTCTGCCCGAGATGAAATGTGGGCTCTCTTCCCGACCATAATGCTGACCATCAAATCTCCTATGAGGGCTCTCTGCACGCCCACCAAAGTGATGCCGAGGAAGGCTGTTGCTACGACCTTTAAGACGTGAATGTGGACTTTCGGGACGCTCATGGAGAGGACTTTCTACACTTGGCTCTTGTGAGAGCTCTTGTTGCCAGATCCTCTCTGTGCGCGTTCTTCCGGGATGAACTCCCTCTTCCAGGCAAGCAAGACTATCAATCCCGCCTTTCCATGTGGGTGATCTTGATAAAGAAGAAGATGAGTTCCGAGTGAGCTTGAATGTTGTCATCCTGTAATCTGAAAACTTCAGCGCCCCTTTGCCAAAAGACTATCTGGGTACGAACAGAGCCTTCCATCAGCAAAGAAAGCCCTCCGATTTGATTATGAACACGTACGCCGCTCTAAACCCCATCTACAAAAAGCAATTCTACACCGCGACGAAACGCACGCTTCGCTTTCAGCTAGAGTATCGATACAAATAAGACCTTTGTAAAACCTGTAATCGCGTGCGCTGGAAGCGAGAAGACGTAGACAACAGAAGAAGCAACGCAATATTCAAGAATTTAAACTCACTCGAATGATTCTGAAGAAACTCAAGAACCGTGCATTAATCTCGCAGAGAACCGACCTAGAACCATGAACAGAAGAAGCTTCTTCACAAAAGGATAGCGACAAAAACGGAGGAATTCGCTAAGGTCCAATAGCTTCTAAGTAAGCAGACGGGCGAAGTACGAACAGAATGGCGAAGCTGAGGAAATTTTAAGGGATTCGATCACGATTGATGAACTGTGTCGAGAACCCACACAGGCTGCGAGACCATAAATCAGTGCAAATTTCAGGTGGTCAGGCGGGATAAAATTGAACGAAAGTTGGGACGATCCGGCCCAGCCAGGAGGCCAACGGGGAATCCGAAAGGAGGCTGAAAGCTGCTGCTAATGCCCTTCTGGGAAGGACGCCCACATATGCTTCTAACGGGGGAGACGCTCCTGCAACCAGATTCAGCCAGTTGAGCCTACGAGAAAGAAGTCGTAGAACTCTGTCCCGTCTCCCTCGCTCCTATCGCCCATGAACCGACAAGCTCAAAAAGTGTTCAGATTCATCATAGTCAGCTTTCCATCTCACGCCAAATGCAATTCCTCAACTATTGCCAAATTTGATCATCTCTCACCTTGTAGTCTTTCTGCCTAGGGAACCAAATTGTACACAACTATACATGCACAATCACACCAAATTGTACACAACTATACATCCATTGTGCACAATCACACCACTATACAGGTGAAAGCTTTAGGAGCACTACCACCCCATATAGTTTAATACAATTTGGTTTTGTAAGCCATATCCCACGGACACCAACATGGGCTAGGGCTAGAAAGAAGCACAAAGTGAGGGGGATTTGGGTTGTGACACATGGTACCCAACTCCAATGAGTGCAAGTGTCTTCTGGATTTGGTTTGACTATTGGGTCATCCACCTTGCCATTTGGGGACCAAACTGATCACCATGGGTTGTAATCAAGCAAGGATGTCTACTTGTGGCCTATAGGCAGAATTGTGCCTTCAAACATGTACCTTTGGCCTACAAGAAGTTATCTATGCCTTATTTTCCAAGGGTCATCTGGTGACCTCTGGGAAAGTTATCTTTGTGGAAAGTGCTCTGATTTGTGGTAGAAATTCTAGTTGATTTTCAAAGTGGGCCTTTGAGCCATTCTATAGCTACTTAGCATGCCTCCAAGGAGTCTTTGGTTCTCCCCACCGAATAGTAGCATGGTTCATGGATGCGCCTACCATTGTTCCATCTCTCTAGCTTCAAGCCTCTAAAGCCCCTCCTCTTTGGAACAAGAGGGAACCTATGGGTAGTAAGCCCATTTCCTTGTACAATTATCATTTCAAGCTCAATTCCAATGGGAAAGTTATTGTAAGGTGAACTCCAAAAAGGATAAAATAAAGTGACTACACCTAAGTTGCTTCCATTATGGCACTAATAAAGTCAATGGTCATAGTCAAGCTTTGATGTTCATAGTAAGAGAGTTATAGCCATGGTCAAACTTAGCAAACTTTTGCTACTTTGATTATTTCTATAACATGTAATATATGTACATGTTGATGGATTTACTACCACTTGCTTTACATTCATTTTGAAGGGGGCACTCAATTCTCTTGTAGTCCTAAAAATGCATTTCATGCTGACATGCAATGAGGATATGCTCCACATGAAGCTGAACTAAAAAATGGGTGATTATTCTCTTTATTTTTGGATCCACCTTACTTATTTTAACCTAAGTAAATCTCTCATGGTAACCATACTTATTATGGTATCAAATGTCTCTCTCAATACTTATTATGGTATCAAATGTCTCTCTCAATTGGGTTGGTTGTGTCTCGATATGAGATTGGTTTGGTTGTGTTCTCATATTAAAATAGGAAAACGCATAAGAGGCATCTCTCTCTCTCTCTCTCTCTCTCTCTCTCTCTCTCTCTCTCTCTCTCTCTCTCTCGTCATACACACATGATGTTTTCTTTGCTTTTATTCTTTCCAATCGTGGGTTATGGAAACTATTGAAAAAAACAAAGAACAAGAGACAATGTAGTCAGTAGTTTTATAAAGTATCAAGCAATGAGAAGCATCACGATGAAATTATGATAATGAGATTTGTTAGGTTTTCTTTTGCCTTTTGCATGATGTCAACCCTCATAAAAAGGCGGATCTCTCCTTGTTATATTGGTAAACTATGGAAGTATTGGTTGCGGTAATGCTGTGTATAAATATATATATATATATATATATATATATATATATATATATATATATATATATATATATATATATATATATAATGTGTGTTGTGATTTTTTTTTTCCTCTCATGTGTTCAAGTTTATTTCGTTGTTCCTTATGACATGTATAACCACATGTTCAAACAAGGAGTAGTTTGAGGTCCTATACACATACATTAGTTTGTGCAAAGTATTGGTTTATGAGTGGTTTTAAAAAGATTGTGATAACTCGATACATGTATATGTATATGTGTTTGTGTGTGTGTGTGTGTGTGTGTGTGTGCAGATTACTCCACCTTGTTTCCTTTTGTAATGCATGGTTAAGAACAAATAGATTGAGAGCCACCTATCTTATATTCTTCTTTTAGATGATTTTCAAATGCTTTCAACATTGGCATACCTTTATATACGCTTTCACCATTGCCAATCTAGTAAATCTTTTCAAAGGGACAAGGAGAAGATTTCTCTCAGTGTCTTTGTATATTACACACAAAGGACAAACGGATAAAGCACTCCCACTTGAAACCCATGGACGAGTCGAGTGAAAAGTAATGATTTCTTAAAACTTCCCCTACAAGTGATCTTTACACTTTTGAGTTTTGAGTTGTGTGATGGTGATATATTTCGAAAGACATGTTCTCTTCAAAAATGAATGTCACCACCTCTCCTGATATCTTTGTTTCAAACACGTGATCAACGTTCAAAGAAGGCTCCATCCTAAAGGTCATGCAAAAAACTAAGTTTAAAGCGTAATGGTTATTGTCCACGTTCCGTAAGTGGATTGGTAAGTGTTGTAAAACTAAGTCTAGCAAGACTAAAAGAGAAGTATCTTAACAAGACTAAAGCTCACAAGGGGTGAGAGATGCATGCATCCACCCAACCAACTCCACCCATATATATACCTCAAGGCCAAGGGGGGAAATGTGAGGAGAGCTTTTCAAGTGTCCTCTTCACATGGATGCTAATCCAAGGCCTTCTAACCTTGGAAATCACATGGAATCACATGCCTCTCACATGGATTCTAAAAGGATTTCTCCTAAGCTTGTACGTACAAGTCTCAAGGCTTGAGAGGCCTCCCTAAGGGTTAAATACCATACCCTTAGGAAATATCAATCCTAAGGGTCACAACCCTTCAATTGATAGTAAATAAATCCAAATAATTCAAGGGTTCAAACCACACTCTTGGAACACTTTCCCAAGGGTTTCCCAATAGAATCCAAGGGTTCTCCAAGTGATTTTGGACCCTCAAAACCCATGTCTTTGGTCACTTTGACCCATAGTTGTACAACATTCTTCCCCCCTTTAACATTTTCGTCCTCGAAAATGTGTGTAGGTATATTATGTGGAGTATTCCCCCGTGCCCCATGATCTTTTCTATAGATCATGGCTTTTTTTCATCTCTCTGATTTGCTTCTTTATCAGAAGGAGATTCTATCTCGTACTTGATCTGAAAAGAAAGAAATCCACTTGTGGGGCTAATCCCTATCCAAATCATTACTTAACTTTGCATGTGAAACACTAAATCAAATGCTAAGTATGGATGACAAGGGTGGATTAAAACATCCTTGCCTACTTCAATGTTTCCCTATCTATGAACTCCGCATCCATAGTACAAACATATGAAGTAGGTGGATTGTAATAGTCTCCAACTAATTTGCTATGCAGATCCATTTCTATGCACCACTCGGGTGTGGACCTACAAAATAGATGGATCTCTTACTAGTTCAAGGCTTTGAGAAGTCTCCTTAAATTGAGGTTGATCAAAACATCTAAATAAGATGTTTCTGACTATTTTCTACTTCTTAACCAACATCTACTGATCCTTTTCCCAAATACAGAACTACCATGTCCTATTGTACTTTAGAGTCAAGGTAGAATGTAGGAAAGAAGTGATTCCATTCTTTAGGCAACGAACCTCAAAATGATTTTTCCAAGACTTTCTCAAAAGCCTTGACTTGTTTGGAAAGGTTAGAATCTATAAACGATTCCTAAGAGTTTTACTTCAAACTCTTTTAAGAGAACTTTTTAGATTCTTCATCCATTGATCTTAAGCAACATTAGATGGACGAATGAATTCTCTTAAACTAAAGTTGCTTCTGAAATTGAAAGGGTTCTATACAAAACATCCATCTTTTCATGTTTAATTTGGTTATCCATTCCATCTAGCTAAAGTTGATCTAGGAGTGACTTTGAAGATTCCTTTCAAGTCAAATCCAAGGTCTGGAAAAGCAAGAAGGAAAAACCAAAACTTGATGTAACCACTTTAACTTCTGAAACACCAAAATGATTTGAGTCAAATCAAATGAGACTCAAAACTTTAAGGATTTAATCTAGCTAATGGTTTGAAGCATTGTTTCTATCTTTATGAGATTGAATCTAAATTCTCAAGAAGATCCTTTGGGTAAGGTTAAACCATCATCCATTTACCAAACTCTAGTGGTATAAAATATCGGTGTCTCAAGCCATTGAGTTTTGATGATGTTCAACTTTACTCTCAAACTATGATGCTTCAAATATCCTAGTTAAGAAGTTAGTCCTTTTCAATCTCTTAAGACTCCTATAGATTGGAATACCAAGTTTAATATAAATCTCTTACTTTAAGAGATTGGTTACCTCATTGAACTATCAACAAGATGTTTTGGAGTAACTTAGTCTAACCCCAATTAAGTCAATCTTTTTTCAATATCTCTTGATACATCTTTATTTTAAAAGATATTAACTCACTTAGTTGTATTTGTCAACTAAGTGTGTTATCCTAGATTGACTCAGTCAGACTTACCTTTCTTGAAAGGATCTTTCCAAGTTCTTTCTCTAGAAATCCATGTAGCATTTCTGATAAAGAACTACAAAAATTTTAACGAGACACATGAAAATATTTATGAAGGTGTAGAAAGTGATTTCATTTCATGATCTTCAAACTTTCTTAGTTACTGTGATATCTTCATATTCTTGATCAACCTGTACTTCATTCTTTCGGATTTCTCTTGAAATCCCTTTAGGAATAGGTGAATACGAGTTTCTCCTTCCCCGGACTTAAGTATCATTTATCAAAGTTTGCAGACTCCATGTTGTAGCTCAAGCGTAAGCACCACCTCCTTTACTTGTCAATCCGCGGAGACGTGAGGACCGGTATGAAGACCACGAGCAAGTGAAGGCACAAGTGCGTGAGTGAAAGGACACAAACATGCACACACATACACACACACGCGCACAAAGTAAGATCAAAGAGAGGAACAATGGAAAGCTTAGATTGCAAAAGAGTTCTCTTACGAATGCTCTATTCTCTAACAAGCTAACCCCCAAAAATGAGCTCTCTAGCTCTTTTTATAGTTTTTTGACTAGTTTTGGCCCTGTCCAGACCTAGTGTCCGGCCTAGTTAAAAATTAGGTTCCAAGGCTTATTTGAGGGCTCAAATGAAGTCTAAAAATTATGAAAATTGGTACGATGGTACTTCTAATACTCCTCAAGCTCGAGGACTCCTCGGCTTGAACAAAATGGAGGTATAAAAATAGATAATGGTATTTACAATGGTTTTTAGTGATGAAAATCACTATTTTTGTAGGGGATTCTTCTGAAAATTTGACATACACTTCTTGGAGCTCCCTACTTGCTCCCTCTTTTTCTATGTCCACTTCTTTGATGTGCTTCCATGTTTTATGCTTGACCTTGAGTTCCAACACTCCCCCCCCTCTCAAGTCTGTCGTCCCTGACAGACCCTTGTTGTAAGGGTTGTTCCATGTAGTGCTTTGAGAGGTGGTGTCCATCCTTTGTATGAGCTTGTTCCTTGGATTCCAGCAAGAATGTGTCGTTGTGAGCTTTCAAAACTGCAAGTTGCTCAAAAGAGGTTGTCAAGATTGATTTGGAGCAACTACTGGCTTCAATTTGCTTCCGAGATATGGATGTTGTTCCCATGACGTCCACTAGCTCTTCCAAAGATGATGTTGAGAGCAGTCATGCCAACTACTCATAACCCATAATGAGTGATGGGTAAGTGTGTTTGTGCATGGGTTGAAAAAATTATGTGCCTTGTGCACGGCCTTGTAATGTAGCCCTACGCATGTTTACTTGGAAAATGCATTGGAATAAGTATGGTGCAAAAATTGCGGGTCTTGAGCTAAGTGCTCAAGGGAATGCTGACGAAGAGGTTTCCTAATCTATCATGGTTATGGTGTTGCCAGAGTAAAGATACTTACCGTGGTGAAGGGTTGGTTGATGTCTGTCTCTTCATGTTGTATACGCGGCATTTGTGATGGAACATTGGCGATGAATGTCCATGTTGCTGGTCCACCGAAAAGTGTTTTGAGTGCCTGGTTCTATCTTCTCGTTTCAAAGCAATGTTTGCCAAATACTGAGAATTGAATTTCTTTATATTCTTTGACAAACAACATTGGGTAACTACACCAAGCATAGTTTCACATATTCTCTTTAGTTCACCATAAGTAGGAGTCTGCTCATCTAGTATACAGACAAGGATTTTCGGGGTACCAAACAAACTCTTGCAAATATCTCCTTGGATGCTCTCATACATACAGTAGTTAAGCATCACTCAAGTTGTGGACCTTCAAGATCTTCACTTCCACCATGGTAAGGGGAAACCATAGGTGTGGATGCCATGTTCATGCTAAGTTCTTGACATCTACCAGATAAGGCAGCAATTACATCATCTGCTAGCCGAGACACACTTCTATCCAAACTGATAAATGCCCAGTAATCGATGGTTCAGTCTTCAACTAAGCATGACTCATTCATGTTCCATGAGCGAAACCTGGGAACAGGTTCTTCCTCTCTCTCTTTTTTTTTTTTTTTGGAACAATATCACAAAACAAGAAGACATATTTTAGTATCAATCAATAAAAATCTTTGACATATGTCAATGTGCTCTTGTGCTTGGGATTCTCAAGTGTGTCTATGCACGGCCGTGTAATGTGGCCCTATATAATGCATACTTTAGAAATGCATGACCTGAATGGTGCAACAGAGAAGGTTGTGCAAGGAGCATACGGTTGTCGCTCGTCGAGGCCTGATGTCACTTGCAGATGTTGGTGTCATCTTTGTTGGAGGTATCCATTGGATCTCGAGATGACCACTGATCCTTCCTCTTTATAGGGATCCATTGTAGAACAGCCTTCGGCACTGTAGAGATTACTTTAGGCGTCTTCCTCTTTGGATGCATTCTGAACTGTGGTATCCAGTATGGTTGGCACTTTGGTTCGATGGAGGCTACTTGTACTTTTGGCTTCCAACTAATCCTTTTTGCACGTCTTCCTACTATTGTTGAAGAGCTGATTTGATCTTCTTTCGGTCTCTGTACGTGGTTCTTACCCTCTTCTCTTTTTGGCTTCTGTGTTGAGACCTTTCGCATGTGGGAGAACATAGGTTTTTGTAGATGTAAGAGCTTCTTAGGTACCCACATCTGTAATCGCCCTTGTTGGGCTGCAGCTAATTTCGTAGGCACCCAAACTTGTTGGATACCTTGTGATTGAGCTTGTCCGAGCTGCTTCCTTCATCTTCTGACCTGGTTGGCTTGCCTGGATGGGATTTGTGGGGGCAAGGCTGGTGGTTTCTCTCCTTTGCGTACCCAGATCTGCGTCATGCTCGGAACTGCTTTCTTATCGAATGGTGTCTTTCTGTTTGATGTAGCAATTGTCGTGATCGGTTGTGTTTGCCTCTGTGGTGGACTTACTAGTGTGGCTACTTGATTCTTTGGAGAAGAAGAAAGATCCACCCGCCTTCGAACCTGTTCTTCCACGATTGACTCCTTCTGCATCATAGAGCTTTTGACACATACAACATCTTCTTCCATATGATTAGTCTTAGAAGAGCTAAGAGAGTGTGTGGTGCCATGATCTGGGAGCATGCAGTTCTCTAATTCTAATGTAATGCATTGTTCATGTACCCAAACTTGAAGAATTTGACTTCTTAGGTTTAAGTTGACTGCATTGTCATAAATCCAATCTTGTCCTAAGACAAGTGGTTCTGTAAGGTTCTCATCTTGACACACTAGCACTTTGACTTTCATTGGAACATCTTGCAGGTAGATGGGAAGTTCCACCTCGCCCAAACAAGGGGTTTCCACACCTCCCAATCCTATGAGATAAGCTTCTATGGGATTGATGTCAACTGCAAGTCTTGGTAGTAGGAAAGTCTAACTGCACTACTTGCTGCACCTGAGTCAATCAATGCTTTCACCGTCCTTGCACCCTTCCCTTGTCCTATCTCTATGGTCACAAAGGGTCTTCGGTCAATGACTTGAGAAGTCGCTATGCCTGACTTTTGGCACATATCCATGTGATATTTTGGGGCTTTTGAGTTGACATCTAGGCGTAATCGCCTTAACTTATTTCGCCGAATACGCTCTCTAGCCTCTGCCTGTGCTTCTTCTCTCACTCTTAACTCTTCTTCTTTTCGTTTCTTAGCAGTGTTGAGTCTCATTAGCATGTCCTCTGTAAGAGGTTCTTGATATAACTTGACCCTACAACCACTAATATAGTTTGGCAAGATATCACCTTCTAAAGTAGCCAATTGAACCGCGCCGCTAGTGGAAATTCTGTTAATGATCATGGGTCCATATCCTCGTTTTTTCAACTTACGGGCATGTTGTTTTAGTGTGTAAACCAACACTAGATCTCCCTCTTTCAGTCCCTTATCCTTAATGTGTGCATCGAATTATGCCTTTTGCCTTTTCTTTGCAGCGTAGATGCCTGCAGCCGCTCGTAGCCTTGTCTCACCTAAGCGTTCTAGATCAAAGATCCTAGATGACAATTCATGTCCATTCCACTCATACTCTTGTGCTACTTTTAAGGCAGGGATTAAGAAATCTAATGGTAGCACAGCATTCTGTCCGAAGACCATCTGAAATGGGCTGGCGTTGAGTACCCTTTTGTAGGCAACTCGATAAGCCCAAACAACATGATGAAGTTGTTTGTCCCAATCAGAGCGTTTATTATTTACCAGTTTTGTCAAAACGTTACAGAGGATCTTATTGGTGCTCTCGGCTTGTCCATTAGCTTGTGGGTGATAGGGGGCAGACTTCTTATGTATCACCAAGAATTCTTGGAGAAGATTTTCAATGACCTCATTCAAGAAGTGTGTGCCTCTATCACTCACTAACTCTATTGGTAGCCCATATCTCGTGAACACATTCTCGAATAAGAACTTAGCCGTAGTCTGAGCATCATTCTTTGTTGTGGCTTTGACTTCTACCCACTTTGTAAGGTAATCTGTGGCTACAATGATGTACTCTGCATGGGACTTTCTAGCTGGGGGGTTAATAGGACCTATGAAGTCTATGCCCCACTTCAAAAATGCACGCCCTCCCATCATTGGCCTCAAAGGCATCTCGTCTTTTCTAACTGGATATTGTGCACGTTGGCATGTGTCACATTTCTTCACATAGGTATGTGCATCCATATGAAGAGTGGGCCACCAAAGTCCTGAGAATAGAATGGTCTTGATCACTTGGTCAGGACCAAAATGTCCACCTGCAACACCACTGTGTGCAGTCTCTAAGACCTTTAAATAATCTGATTCATGAACGCACAGTCTAAAGTAACCATCTTTGCCTCTTCGGTATAGGTTCTCTCCTACTAAGGCATAGCCTTGAGCCTCTTGCTCCATGCTTTGTCTTCTTGCTAGACTAGCCTCTCTGGGTAACCTTCCCGACCTCATAAACTCTACCAATGGAGCACTCCAATCTGGAATTAATGACATTTGATAAAGGGTTGCATGCTCCACTGGGGGTCTCTCTCTACACATTGGACAATTCTTAATCCACTCATGTATTTCTTTGTCCATGCTAGGCCAATACACTCCTAAACTCTTCAGATCTGCAATGTTCGTTGTTTAGAATAGTGATATCCTAGCAATCCTTCATGAGCTTGCTGCAACCAACTACTATGTTCATCATCCTCGACACAACAAGCTAATACACCCTCGGTATCTTGTTTGTACATGCTTCCTGCCAATATGTGATATTTTTGTGATTTTACAATTTCTTCTTGTGATGTTTTCACATTCTTATTTGCAGGGCCAAAGGTTAGGATTGGTACCAACTTATTTGCCCATTTAGGAACAACTTCTAAATTGAACAGATAAGCATCGGGTAGTTCGTCAGACACTCCTTGTGGTGACTCTCTTGAAGTGATGCGAAAAAGGTGATCTGCCCGAAGGTGGGTTCTACCTTTCCTGACAACAACTTCAAAGTCATACTCCATTAGTAAGAGGAACCATCTTACTAAGCGTCCAGTATTGCAAGGTTTATTGACCAAATATAACAAAGCTTGATGATCAGTAAAAAAACTTGAACTTGTTGGCCAATAAATAGTGTCTAAACTTCTTCACAGCATATACCATGCCTAACCCCTCTCGCTCAGTTGTGGTATAGTTCCGTTCAGCTGCAGTGAGCTGTCTACTAGCATATGCTATGGGCAAATCTAAGTTTCCTTCACTTGTGGGTTGTGCAAGCACACATCCGATGGCATGATTGGATGCATCCACATGGACATGGAATGGTTTATTCCAATCAGGGGTGGTCAGTATTGGTGTTGTGCACAAACATTTCTTCAGTTCATTGAAAGAATTCTCGCATTCGTCGTTCCACTCAAAATTAGACAACAAGGCATAAAGGGGTCTAGCTATGATTGCGTACATGTGGATAAACCTACGGTAATATCCACAATGGCCCATAAAGGCTTGTACCTCTTTAACATTCCTTGGGCGTGGCAGCTCTGTTATGGCTCATACCTTATCTTCATCTGTTGAAATTCCATTCTTAGAAACAATATGACCTAAGATTTTACCTTGACGCACCATGAACACACACTTTTTTGGGTTCAGACACACTCGATATTCTCTACACTTGTTAAAGATTTGTCTGAGTTCCGGGATGTGAAATCTTCTTTCTTGGGAATGAGCACATAAATCATCCACATATACTTCTAAGCTCTTTCGCAAGAACTCTTTGAAGACATGACACATGAGCCGTTGGAATGTTGCAGGTGCATTTGTGAGCCCGAATGGCATAACACGAAATGCAAAGATTCCCCACTCTGTGGCAAAAGCTGTTTTGTGTTGATCTTCTGGGGCAATGGCTACTTGATTGTAACCTGAAAATCCATCAAGGAAGCTATAAACTTCCTTGCCTGCAACACGCTCCAATAGGTGTTCTGTGATTGGAAGTGGATAACTATCTCTGATCGTAGCGGCATTAACTTTTTTAAGGTTAATACACACTCGCAACTTCCCGTTCTTCTTGGGTACCACTACAATGGGGGACACCCATTCAGTATGCTCAATCTCATAGATGAATCCAGCTTCAATCAGCCTATCAATTTCTTCTTTTATTTTGGTTGCATAGGTATCATTATATGTGTAGGGCTTCTGTTTGGTAGGCTTGGCATCAACAGTCATGGGGATAGTATGAGAGCAAATTCTTGGATCTACCCCTTTCAAGTCTCTATAGTGCCACACAAACACATCCCTATATTCCCTTAATAGAGCTACAAGCTCCATTTCTTCTCTTGCACTTAGGTCATCTCCTATATATGTGCATCTCTCTTCGTTCTCTTCGATGGTCACTACAATCTTCTTGGTCTTTTCTTTATTATCATATGATTCTCCTATGATGGCCTCTCTCTTAGGCATTCGTACTAAAATTTTGCGGTCGTCAACTTCATATTTCTTGAAGTTTTCTGGTACTTCAAACAATGATTCCTCCTCTTCTTGTTTCACTTCTTTCCTTTTATTTTTCTTTTGAATGCTCTCACTTCCATCCTTCGAATTTACCATTTTAATACTTGTGAGAGGTTCTTCTTCTTTCTGGGTGAACACTCCTATATCTTCTAGATAGTGCTGCTCCGAGTTAAAGCAACTATCCATCACAATGGACTCTATATCATCATCATTCTCTTCTTCTTCTATGACATCACTAGGGTCACATTCTTCTAGCAAGGGCTGACACATGAACACTGAGATATCATAACCCTCCTCATCACAATGAGGTGTCCATTGTTCTTCATTGACAGCAATGTCCATGGCGGCTAAGATTTCTGGCCAGCCATGAGGCTCAAACTCCTCATTTGGATCATCGGTGTGTAGGCTAGGTCTCTAACTGATCTATCTCCTGGCGAAGTTCCTTCTTCTCTTGCCTTCAAGCGTTTTTCCTCTTCCTCTGCGACCTTGTACATCCACAAATGAGTATCTTCATGCAACCATGATGGATCTGGTGAACTTCCAGAATGCACAGAGATGGAATCTTCTTTCGCTTTGTGGATAGGATTCCACTATAGGGGTGGTACATCTCTGAAGGAGTAATCCTTCAAATTGACCTTGGTGGTGACCCCTAAGTGTTGTAAGTACAAGGAGTTGGTTCCCCAATCCTGTACTATTTGCAATTGTCGTAGGAAGGGTCTTCCTAGGATCATCTCATAAACATTATTTTTCTCAAAGTCACATATAACAAATGTGTGCTCAAACTCTACACCACAAGTGGTTAGAGTTATCCCTTCGAGCAATCCTAGAGGTCTTTCAAAATGGCCGTCAGCCATTTGAAGCTTCATTCTAGTTGGTCTTAATGTGGGTTTGCCCCATTGCTTCCACAAAGAGGTGGTCACAATAGCAACAGCCGCACCTGAATCTATGATTGCTTTGGTTGTGTAACCTTGGTAGGTGATTGGAAGATAAGTGTTACCTTCTTCACCCTCACACATGTCTCCTATTTTATCGAGAGGTATCTCTGGAACTTTTTGCTTAGAGCCTGTTTTTGGCATATTGGACTCAAGTTCTGGAACCTGATCCTTCACATGATTCCGTAGCTCGGGTTTTGCTTTGAGCAGCTCTTCTACAGTGAGATGACACTGAACCTTAGTGTTCTTCACGACATCCGTGTTCCTTGGAACCACTGAGTCTTCATTTCTTACTAGTATTGTGGGAGCTCTAATCTGGAGAGATTCAGATTCCCATGGGCCTAGAAATTGAGGCAATTCTTCTAGGGTATTAGATTCAAAATCTAATCTTTCGTCTTCTTGTTGTTCTGCTTCATCTCCGTAAATAGATGGAATGTCTTGGGGAAATTGATCTTGAAGATCATCAATCTCAGGAATAGGAGGGGAGTTACCCTTCTCCTTGGCCCACTTTTCTTCTTGTATTTCCCGCAAGAACTCTTGAGAGTACTGTTGAATTGAAGGAGGCATTCCAGCATCCGTGGAATTAGGAACATAAGCTCCCATTGGTGGTGAGCTTCCTCTCTCAATAACTCGTTGAGCCTGTGGAGGTAAAGAAACTTGTGGTTTGTTTACCAACTGCTCTAATCTTTCTAGTAACCCTTGGAAATGCAAATCTGGTTTGCCAGAGTTTGTCTGATTGAACTTTTGACTAGTCTCAAGTATAGCTTGAGCTTGTTCTACCATTTTCATGCACATTTTCATTCGTTCAATCTCTAAATCCGCTCTAGGGTAACTCTTGTCTAGATTTGCAGCTGTTGGCCCTTCTTGAAGACGCCTGGTAGGCCTTGAACATCATGTCCAAGCCTTCTGGGGTTGGATCTGCAAGAACAGACCCTGATTGCGGCCTATTTACAATGGGTGCTGGGGTGGGATGAGGTGGAGTGGATGGAGTTTCGGCATGCGAGGGGCTTTGAGATGCAATGTCTTCTATTTTTGTTTTCGCTTCTTTTAAGCTTTCTTCTAGTTCTGATAACTTTTTATTCCACTTGTGATTGGCCTTCTCTCTGGTATCCTTCCATGTTCTTGTTTTCCTCTTACTAGGCTCTCTTGATTCACTCGACTCTGATTGTTATGCTGGTTTATCCTGTTTTAAGGCTTGTGCCCTGGTGACAGCTTGTATAGGAGCCACATTGCTACTACTTGAACTTGAATCTGCCACTAAGCCTACCACATTAATGGGTGTAATCTTGGGTGCACTGGAGGGGTTTCTCGGACAATCTCTAGGGAGATGGTCTTTGCCACAATCAGGACAAAAAGCATGTATTGTGATAGCATGTCCTTGACTCGGAGATGGTGGGTGGGGACAGTCACGAATGAAATGATCACCTTGACATCTAAAACAAGATCCTCTAGGGGCTTGTGGTCTCATTTGTCTCAACTGGGGCCTAGGGTTAGGATTTGTGTACATGATATTGGAGTATTCTGGCTCCCAATTTTGCTCCATAGGTGGTGCCTCATATTGATACGAGTAAATCTCACTATGTTCAGGTGACTCTGTGTAATAAGCATGTGGACTACCTGCATGGGAATAGTCTGAACTATGAGCATGAGAGTCATTATTTGGTATCAATGGGGTTAGTGGCACCAATGCTCTATTTGGATTTTCCTCTCCCACAACATATTTGACTGGAATCACGTTGGAAGGAGCTGGTGGTTGGTTTCCCAAGACTGGTTGTGGCCTATATTGTGCCTGATATTGCTGTTGTGGTCTATAATATGGTTGTTGGTATTGGTTTTGATACCTACCTGGTTGGTAAGGTTGGTGATAATTGTGTCTAACAGCCTGCCTATTATAGGGACAATCTTGAGCCGTGTGGTTCGTATATTTTCTCTCAATAGTGCAATATGGAGCATTCCTTTCTCTCATGTTCTGGTTGTGCAATGGGCATACATTAGCCAAGTGGTCGCCTCCGCAAGTATAACACCGATTCACTGGAGTGACTCTCTGTGTTAGTTTATTTTGGACTCCCAGCTTCTTGGCAACTTGCTCAGCTATCTCCTCTATTTCCGTAGATATTTTTGACGTATGACTAGTAGAACTATCCGAATCCTTATAGAGTTTGGATAATCCTAACTCCTCACCCAAGTTATCTTCTATGTCAATGCATGTCCGCACACACTCTTCTATGGATCTAGGCTCTTTCAAGTATACATATGATCTTAACTTTGTGCTCAGTAAGCCATCTAAGAACAAAGCCACTTGTTTGGCTGGTGTGGGTAGCTCTGGAGTAGGGCATCTTTCTAAGTACTATCTAAACCTTCTACCTGCTAGTCGCACTGTTTCTTGGGGTGTCTGCTTGAAGCTGTGGATCAAAGATGATGTGTTATGCCTGATACCACTCTTGGAAAATTCTACAATGAATTCGTCTAGCAGTTGACCTATATCGCGATAGTTGCGACTACTCAGTGGTTGAAACCAAGCCAATGCAGTGCCCTTAAGAGTCAAACCAAATGCCTCGTACTGGGTGAACAAGTCCTCAACCTGTTCAGCTCTTAACACTTGTTTGAACTCGGCCACATGATCATAAGGATCTCCTGACCCGTCAAAATAATTCTTCATTGCCTTGATCACTTGAGTGGGTCTAAGGGTTCTTGGGTGCTCACGGGGTCTAGGCAATGGAAAATCCTGTTCATCTCTTTGTTGCCTGTGTGCTTGATGTCTCTCTCTTTCAGGTCTTTCATTTTCAAATCCTGACCTATTCCTGCCCACGGTGTGTGCAAAACTTACCTCAGGTCTCTCTCTAGTTCTTTCTCTCTGGGCTTCATGAGCGTGGGATGATCCTACTCCTTGGAGGCCATGGGAGACCTTGGATCTTGGTGGAGGGAAAATCAATTCACTCTTCCAATTATATGCATGCCTATCATGTTCTGTTACCAAGAATATCTTCTCTGATGTGTTATCCAGGTAGACAACTTTGCTTGGTATCTCAGGATCTTTGAATTCATAGATGATAACTATGCCCAATTGGCTAGGTTGATCTGGCTTGAATCTCCAAAAGGCTTCCTCTGTTTCTCTATTCAAAAATAGTTCTATGCTTTTGTTGTCTTGAGGGATCCAGTCTGGTGTGATCACTCTGGTCAGAACTGACTTACCTCTAGGAGTCTGGGGTCCTTGTCCTACATTTCCTTGTTCTAGGTCTCCTATTTCATTCTCATGAATGACATTTCCAAACTCATCGGTCCTATCTGGTAGGTTGGTGACCACATACATGGTTCCTTCCTTATCAATGTATGAACCCTCTTCGAACTTGACCACCGGGTGTTCAAGTCCAAAGGATTGATCTGGATTTTTGAGTTGGACCAATGATCGCCTCAGACCATCCTCATAGATGCGAGCACCTAATTGGTTGGTCCGAATATATTCCAACTGTGTCTTATAGGGACCTTCTGGTGTTTGTAGATGGGCAGTCCCTGAGCCACCTACAGGTTTTCCCATGCTAAAAGACATTTCTGAATCACTTGTGTCTAAAACTTAGTAAAAGATGACCACTTAGTTGTTGTGCCCAAGACTTGGATGTATGGTTGACACTAGCCTTAGAAGATCTAATGCTTTGTTTATCCTTGCCTAAGTGTCTACTAGATCTCAAGTTCATAAGCTTTAGTCAAGAGTCCAAATTTTTCCTTTGGTATGGTTCAAAATTCTTTGGAGCCCCCTTGGTTCCCTAGTCCCACTTGAGGGTCAACTTCAAATTATCCTATCTCAAAATCAATGCGTAGAGCTTTCCAACGTGTAGGATTCGAAACGAGCTTTCCAACGAGCTATAGAGCTCAAAAAATGGACTTTGGATGAAAAAGTTATGTCAAATCAGGCTCCTGGGGGTCAAAACAGGCAAACAGGACCTTTGGAGAAAATCGCGATTTTGTGAACTTTCAGATAATCGCGATTTTGTGAACTTTCAGAGAATCGCGATGCTGTGAAGTCAAAAAATTGCGATGTTGAGCACAAAAATCGTGTTTTTGAAAATCGCGATTTTGAGCAGAAAATCGTGATTTGAAAATCGCGATGTTGAGCACAAAATCGTGTTTTTGAAAATCGTGATTTTGACTCAGAGAATCGTGATTCACAAAATCGTGTTTTTGGCTGAAAATCATGATTTGTGAGGATCGCGATTTTGAGCCCGCTAAAAATCGTATTTTCTCAGAATCGTGTTTTTGACATGAAAATCGCGATGTTGAGCACAAAATCGTATTTTTGAAAATCGCGATTTTGAGTAAAAAAATCGTGTTTTCACAGAATCGCCTTTTTCACAAAATCGTGTTTTTGGCTGAAAATCGTGATTTGTGAGAATCGCGATTTTGAGCCTACTGAAAATCGTATTTTCTCAGAATCGTGTTTTTGACATGAAAATCGCGATGTTGAGCACAAAATCGTGTTTTTGAAAATTGCGATTTTGAGCAAAAATTCGTGTTTTCACAGAATCGCCTTTTTCACAAAATCGTGTTTTTGGCTGAAAATCGTGATTTGTGAGAATCGCGATTTTGAGCCCGCTGAAAATCGTATTTTCTCAAAATCGTGTTTTTGACATGAGAATCGCGATGTTGAGCACAAAATCGTGTTTTTGAAAATCGCGATTTTGAGCAAAAATTCGTGTTTTCACAGAATCGCCTTTTTCACAAAATCGTGTTTTTGGCTGAAAATTGTGATTTGTGAGAATCGCGATTTTGAGCCCGTTGAAAATCGTATTTTCTCAGAATCGTGTTTTTGACCTGAGAATCGCGATGTTGAGCACAAAATCGTGTTTTTGAAAATCGCAAATTTGAGCAAAAATTCGTGTTTTCACAGAATCGCCTTTTTTCACAAAATCGTGTTTTTGGCTGAAAATCGTGATTTGTGAGAATCGCGATTTTGAGCCCGCTGAAAATCATATTTTCTCAGAATCGTGTTTTTGACATGAGAATCGCGATTTTGAGTAGAGAATCGTGTTTTTACAGAATCGTATTTTTTGGCTGAAAATTATGATTTGTGAGAATCGCGATTTTGAGCACAATCACAGAATCGCGATTCTGAGAATGACCACAGAATCGTGATTCTTTCAGCCAACTTTTAGGCGGGAAAACAGAAAATCGTGATTTTTCAAAAAATTTTGAATTTTCACAGAATCGCGATTTTCATCACAGAATCGCGTTTTTTGGCGGGAAATTCAAATTTCTGAGCGCCGGCAATGGCGAGCTCCGTATGAGCAGAAAATCATGAAAAAAACACACCGCTTGCTCTCCCTTGCACCTCCTAACTCCTTCCCACACAATAATGCATGAAAAATGGTATGAAAATGGTGAAAATGCACTAAAAAACAAGAAATTTCTATGAAGAAGAAGATGGAAGAAGGTGGAGATGATGATGATGATGAAGATGAAGAGGAAAAAACAGAAAATGAACTGAAATGACAGTTTTTTTACCTTCCAACATCGCAAATCTACGATCTTACCATCACAACGCTCGTCCTCGAAACTCTCCCCCCGACAACGGCGCCAAAATTTGGTGTAGCTCAAGCGTAAGCACCACCTCCTTTACTTGTCAATCCGTAGAGACGTGAGGACCGGTATGAAGACCACGCGCAAGTGAAGGCACAAGTGCGTGAGTGAAAGCACACAAACATGCACACACATACACACACACGTGCACAAAGTAAGATCAAAGAGAGGAACAATGGAAAGCTTAGATTGCAAAAGAGTTCTGTTACGAATGCTCTATTCTCTAACAAGCTAACCCCCAAAAATGAGCTCTCTAGCTCTTTTTATAGTTTTTTGAATAGTTTTGGCCCTGTCCAGACCTAGTGTCCGGCCTAGTTAAAAATTAGGTTCCAGGGCTTATTTGAGGGCTCAAACGAAGTCTAAAAATTATGAAAATTGGTACGATGGTACTTCTAATACTCCTCAAGCTCGAGGACTCCTCGGCTTGAACAAAATGGAGGTATAAAAATAGATAATGGTATTTACAATGGTTTTTAGTGATGAAAATCACTATTTTTGTAGGGGATTCTTCTGAAAATTTGACATACACTTCTTGGAGCTCCCTACTTGCTCCCTCTTCTTCTATGTCCACTTCTTTGATGTGCTTCCATGTTTTATGCTTGACCTTGAGTTCCAACACATGCTTCCTATATTCTCTCCTTCTTACTTCCCTTTAGAGAAGTATAACCTTTGGCATGCTTTATTCGAGATCATGGTTTACAAACACCATTTTTCAAAATCTTTTTTGATTTTGATGGGATCCCAATGCTAGATTTAGCATGCCATGAAGTTGCCTTCTGAGCAACTCATTGTTTGCCAAACATCTTATATCTAAAAAGATGCTCTTTTATCTCATCATCTATATTCTAAGTTTGTATTTGTGGAATTAATTGTACCAATTCTTGATAAGTTTGGTACTTTCTTCCCCCCTTTGAAGAGTTTTCTTCCTCGAAAACTATGAAATCTATGGCTTCATTCACAACTAGGGAGTCAATACTATGACTACTCCCAATATTGGACTATTCAAGGAATCTTATACTTGTGTAGAACCTGAAGTTTTGGTATCTTTTAGAACATCTTCTAGAGGTAGCTCAGCAACCACCTGTCCTAACTTGCTCATGAACTTCCTCTTGACTTTATGGGAATGCTCATGAGCTCTCATGTTTCATGAAAATGTAATATTCATGCCTATTTGTATTAGGAGAGGTGGCTTTAATTTTCAATCCTAATCAAAGTATAAGAGTTTTGAAGGTACTATGACATAAAATATTTCCATTTCATCATTGTACCTAAAGAGCTTTAAGTTCCTTCCATTAGTAACCATTGCATCTCTTCAAGAAAACCTTACTTGGTTTTCTTCTTGATTTGCAAAAAATCTTGAGTGAATGAAGCCCTAAATAAATTATGAAGTTCTTCTATGAGGAGGGAGTTTTCAAATTTTCATGATGGCTTGAATAATTTTCACCATTCCTGTTGGTGAATGCAAGCTTTGTTTATAATTGGTAGTGTCATCCTATTTCAGATGTGTCATGAAGAACTCTTTTAGAACCTTTTTCAATTAACTATCTCTAAGTATGTCTCAAATGTAGAGTATTATTATAGGTTCTATGAAGTAGTGTAAGAATGTGCTCAATATATATATATATATATATATATATATATATATATATATATATATATATATATATATATATATATATATATATATATATATATTCTAGAGATAACATCTATGTCTTTGATGACATTTGATGTATTCGGGTGTCATCTTCTCAAGATATCTCATCAGAAGCTTGTTTTGGAACCATCTATAAGTATCTGTTATACTTAGAGTTAGCATTGAAAATGCTAGGTTCTTCAATAGTTGTGCATACATGATATTTGGATTTTGTCAAAATAAAAACTTTGCCTTGTTGATCAAGTATGCCATGGGTTTTATGGAATTTAAAATTCCAGAAGAGGGATTTTTAACCTTAATTCATTCTATTAAGGTGGAGTTTATTTAACTTAATTCAAGAAAATAGGAATTTATTGGGTTAGTAGGCCAATTAGCTACATCACCCTTATTTCTATGTTCTTTCAAAGCTAAATTGTACTTAATGAACTTTCTCTTATCCTAAAAAAAAAAACCATGCAGTCCATTTCATGTATACATACTGTATGCCAACAATGTTCACATCTTTATGGGAAGAGGTGTAGCATGCATAAGGTTCAAAACTGAACCCCTCTTTAAAGCATGCAAAGTTCCCCCAATTCAGAATTTTTTTTCATTTAGGAGATGGTGCAAATTCCAAGTCATTTAGCCCAAATGTATTAAATGCAATCATCCTAACCACAACCATGTTTATGCATAATCCAATCTTTCTTTTCTTAAAGCATATACATGAATTTGATGCATAAATCCAACCTTTCCATGACCAAATATATATGCATTCATTTCCCAAATTCATGCCCATACATTTCATGTACTATGCTTTTAAAAAGAAAGAACTTGGCATAAAACTTATCTGAAAATTATGCTTTGTCCATCCCTTGACTTTGTTTAAGTGCTTCGATGGTGAAGAAGTCGGCTTGAGCCATTCCACCTCTCCCATTGTTAAAGTCCTTCTTGGGTAGTTGAATACTTACTTGTGAGCCCATTAGGTACCTCAATATAATTTCATACAAATGCATATACTATTGTGCATCTAAAATTGTTTCTCATCACTAGATATACTATTGTGCATCTAAAATTGTTTCTCATCACTAGAAAGCCTTGGAGCTGAACTTGTGCATTCGAAAGAAAATGCACGTCCAATCGTTCTTTTCCTTGCAATAATGCATGTAAGTGCTTAGAATTTATTTTTACTTTTCCATGATTATGTATTTGCCTTTCATTACCTTATCCTCCTATGTGCACTTCACATAAAAATTTAAACTCTTAAAAATATCAAAATTGAAGCTTTTATTCATGCTCCAGTGATGGGTTAATGCAAAAGTAAGGAAAGATTTAGCAAACATGTAATAAAACCAAACATAGATGAAGAGTACCTATCTTTTAGGTTAAGTTTCATCTTTCTTTTCTGAAGAAAAAATTAATGACGTTCTTGTCATAGATTAAGTATGCATGGTTCAAGTGACTATAAAAAATACTACAATGTGAAAAGAAATTGTCTTCTCTACCTCCTCTCTTACTTCTAATAATGAAGTAAGATGAAGGGAGGGTACGTAAAGAATAATCGTTCATCTCATACATAATATATGAGACTCAAAACTTCTATATTCTATTTCAAAGAGAAGATTCCTTCTCATAAAGGTGACATAGAAAGTGTGAGTAATCGAGCATGCAAGACGCTATAGAAAGCGGGAGTATGAATTTGTGCAGGATAAATCCCATATGCGAGAATTTTGAAAGCAAAACATTGTATATAAGACCTAGAGCTTCCCTATTTTTTTGAACTCTAGAGTGGAAGGAAAAGAACACGCACACTGTGGAACTGATTTCATGTAGAACTCGGCACAATGGACACTAGTTGTTCCATTGGTGATGCGCGATCATCTATATTACGAAATAAATAAAGATGTTTTCATGGCTCATATGAATTGACCTTTTGGTAAGGAAGCGACGGTGCAAACGGTAGCCAACGAACTCTCATTCGTGACAAAAAAAATCTCTCTCTGTTTCGAGATTAGACCGATGCCCTTCGATCACCATGGATCTTCGAGATCCAAGATCTGATAGCCAATGTTGTAAAACTAAGTGTAGCAAGATTAAAAGAGAAATATCCTAACAAGACTAAACCTCACAAGGGGTGAGAGATGCACTTCGATCACCATGGATCCCAAGCTCTCATTGCCAATGTTGTAAAAGTAAGTCTAGCAAGACTAAAAGAGAAATATCCTAACAAGACTAAAGCTCACAAGGGGTGAGAGATGCACTTATCCACCCAACCAACTCCACCCATATATATACCTCAAGGCCAAGGGGGGAATGTGAGGAGAGATTGCCAAGTATCCTCTCTACATGGATGCTAATCCAAGGCCTTCTAACGTTGGAAATCACATGGAATCACATGCCTCTCACATGGATTCTAAAAGGATTTCTCCCAACCAACTCCACCCATATATATACCTCAAGCCCAAGGGGGGAATGTGAGGAGAGCTTCCCAAGTATCCTCTCTACATGGATGCTAATGCAAGGCCTTCTAACCTTGGAAATCACATGGAATCACATGCCTCTCACATGGATTCTAAAAGGATTTCTCCCAAGCTTGTACGTACGAGTCTCAAGGCTTGAGAGGCCTGTTAAATACCATATCCTTAGGAAATATCAATCCTAAGGGTAAAAACCCTTCAATTGGGAGTAAATAAACCCAAATAATTCAAGGGTTCAAACCACACTCTTGGAGACACTTTCCCAAGGGTTTCCCAATAGAATCCAAGGGTTCTCCAAGTGGTTTTGGACCCTCAAAACCCATGTCTTTGGTCACTTTGACCCATAGTTATACAACAGTAAGGCACTGGCTTCTTGAGGCGAAGATCAAATGTTCAACCCCTGAGCTAGACGATAAGGCTTGGTCAGTTTAAACTAGATGTAACTCAATTGTAACCTAGTCTAACCCATGCTTTGTGGGATACAAGGGGGGTCCTCGAGGTACTCTTCCCATTCATCAGTTCAATTGTTCTTTCAAAGTTAAAGCGAGAGGAGTAGGCACTTGCCGAACCTCCATTAAAAAAAATGTACCAGTAATTGGAGACCCATAGTGTAGTGGTAAAACCATTGAACATTGGCCTTTGAATTCTAGGGTTCAAACCTGGGGAACGACCTAAAAGTATCACCCTTGAATTAAAGTGAGGAATAAGGGGGATTCTTGACACGTGTGTGTGTGTGTGATTTTTTTTTTTCTTTTTCAAACATAATAGGAAGAGTAGCTCGATGATTCAACTTCTAAAACCTAGAAAAAAAAAGGTATAGGTTGATTTGAAAGATCGTAGAATTTATGTCTCCATGTTTTTGTGAGACCCCTTGTCTTCGCGCACTTGATCTAACATGCATTCTGACTTTCGTTTTTGGATCTTGTCCTTGATGTATGTATTTTCATATCCCTTCCCAATTCGACAAGCAATTATGATGCACTTCCTTTGGTCTGAGCAACCATGTTTGTGACAAAGATCAAAGTAATGGTCAAGCTACTACTAACTTACAGCAAGGGTCAATAAATAATCCTTTCCTATCCATCACCTCTTAAGTACCTCCTCACATGTTCTAGTTGTTCCCACTAGTTCTTTCTCTTTTTACGACGTGAGCTCCTCTCAAGCTTTTTCCTTTGGTTCAAATTGATCTACCTTAGTTTTGGTCTTGAGTTGAGCTCCCCATCGCACTATGATTCTATCTATTAGGCCATCTCCATATGGTGTTTCTTCATGAGCTTTGTGTTGGAGATAAGGTTCATGTGATCCTCCCCTTGCTTCACACACACACACAAATATATATATATATATATATATATATATATATATATATATATATATATATATATATATATATATATATATATATATATATATATATATATATATATATATATATATATATATATATATAAGGGTTGCACACAGTACTCCGCACAGAGGCTACATAATACACAAAAAAACGTAGTACACAGGGAGCATGAACACAAATTTCTTGGGTGTTACAAGCGCAGCCGAACTTACAGTCGGTGACTGCAAAGGCCACTATATATTTTATTAAAGAACATATACAAAGAAGTGTCTAGTGGCCATTTGGCCTTTCACATGAACACTAATGGTAACAGTCTCCCACTAAAGGCCAATATGGCCAAAGTAACTATGGGAGAAAAATAAACAATGATAAAGAATACATGAGTGTAAGTATACAAAATATACCTCCAACCTGATGGGCATGTTACACAATATACAAGTGATTGTGTAAGGTCATGAATCAAGTAACCCCCATCAAGTGATCGAAAGCTATCCTGTGGTAGAGCTTTAGTCAAAGCATTTACAACATTATCTCGAGTGTGAACCTTCTCAAGAGTAATATGCTCAATGGCTAAGCAATCTCTAATGAAGTGATACCTCACCTCAATGTGATTGTTCTTTGCATGATAGATTGGATTCTTAGCCAATGCAATTGCACTCTAACTATCACTGAGCAAATGAGGTACATGCTGAGGTAAACCCATATCACAAGCAAGACGAGAAAGCCACAATGCTTCCTTACATGCCTCACTTGCTGCAACATACTCTACTTCTGTGTTGGAAACAACTGTACTTTCTTAAAGACGAGATCTCCAAGAGATAGCACCTCCAACAAAATGAAAAATGTGTCTTGATGTAGACTACACAACCAACATAGTCAGAATATGTGTAACCAATAATGGATGCTTTCCATGTACCTAAGCATAGACACTTGTCCTTAGTGCCACTCAGATATCTCAAAATCATCTTGACCACTTCCCAATGTTTCTTGCCAGGATTAGACATATATCTGCTCACAACTCCCACTGCAAATGCAATGTCTAGTCTCATAGCTACCATAGCATACATGAGACTACCAACAACAAACTGATAGGGAATTTTGGTCATGAATTCCTTCTCCTCATCTGATTTAGGGTAATCATCCTTGCTCAATTTCACATATGTGGGTAAAGGTGTACCCAATGCCTTTTCACCCTGCATATTGAACCTATGAAGTACTTTGGATATGTACTCACTTTGAGATCCTTGCTTAGATCCATTGTGGCTTGCTTGTGATCCTTGCTTAGATCCATTGCTAGCATGATGACTTGTGGTTTTGCCCTTATTGAATGGGCCTTTGGCCTTCATGGAAGACTCTTGGGAGGAAGTCAATTTGGCTCGCGAGTCATGAAGGAGCAATAGTCGACGAACCTCTTCTAGAGGATCACAAAATTCAATTGTAGAAGAGCTACTCAAAGTAAAACCAGAGCTATGGAATCATGTGAAGGATGAGGTTCCAAAACTTGATTCCAATAGGCCAAAAGCAAGCTCTAGGCAGAAAGTACTAGAGATACCTCTAGACAAAATAGGAGACATGAGTGAAGGTGAAGAAGGTAATACTTATCTTTTGATCACCTACCAGGGTTACACAACCAAAGCAATCGTAGATTCAGGTGCTGGTGTTGCTATTGTGACCACCTCCTTGTGGAAGCGATGGGGCAAACCCACATTAAGACCAACTAGAATGACGCTTCAAATGGCAGATGGCCATGTTGAAAGACCTCTAGGATTGCTAGAAGGGATAACTCTAAGCACATGTGGTGTAGAGTTTGAGCACACCTTTGCTATATGTGACTTTGGAAAAAATAATGTTTATGAGATGATCCTAGGAAGGCCCTTCCTACGACAATTGCAAATTGTACAAGATTGGGGCACCAACTCCTTGTACTTACAGCACTTAGGGGTCACCCCCAAGGTCAATTTGAAGGATTACACCTTCAAAGATGTACCACGCCTACAGTGGAATCCTATCCATAAAGCGAAAGAAGATTCTATCTTTGTGCATTCTGGCAGTTCACCTGATCCATCATGGCTGCATGAAGATACTCACTTGTGGATGTGCAAGGTCGCACAGGAAGAGGAAAAGCGCTTAAAAACAAGAGAAGAAGGAACTCCCCCAGGAGATAGACCAGTTAAAGACCCAGCCTATACACTGATGATATTTCCAGATGAGGAATTTGAGCCTCATGGTTGGGCATAAATATTGGCCACCATGGACATCGCTGTTAATGAAGAACATTGGACACCTCATTGACGATGATCTAGTCCATTGTGATGGATAGTTGCTTTAACTCAGAGAAGCACTATCTAGAAGATGTAGGAGTGTTTACCCAAAAAGAAGAAGAACCTCTCACAAGTATTAAAACGATAAATTCAAAGGATGGAAGTGAGAGTAGTCAAAAGAAAAAGAAAAGAAAAGCAATAAAACAAGAAGAGGAGGAATCATTCTTTGAAGTACCAGAAAACTTCAAGAAATATGAAGTTGAAGATCCGAAAATTTTGGTATGAATGCCTAAGAGAGAGGCCACCACAGGAGAAGCATACGATAATAAAGAAAAAACCAAAAAAATTGTAGTAACCATTGAGGGGAACGAAGAGCGATGTACGTACATAGGAGACGACCTAAGTGCAAAAGAAGAAGTAGAGATTGTAGCCTTATTAAGGGAATATAGGGACGTGTTTGCATGGCACTATAGAGACTTGAAGGGAGTAGATCCGAGAATATGCTATCATACAATCCCCATGACTACTGATGCCAAACCCACCAAACAGAAGCCCTACACATATAATGACACTTATGCAGCCAAGATAAAAGAAGAAATGGATAGGCTGATTGAAGCTGGATTTATTTATGAGATTGAGCATACTGAATGGGTATTCCCCATTGTAGTGGTGCCCAAGAAGAATGGGAAGTTGCGAGTGTGTATTAACCTTAAAAAAGTTAATGCCGCTATGATCAGAGATAACTATCCCCTTCCAATCATTGAACATTTATTGGAACGTGTTACAGGCAAGGAAGTCTATAGCTTTCTTGATGGATTTTCAGGTTACAATCAAGTAACCATTGCCCCAGAAGATCAACACAAAATGGCCTTTGCCACCGAGTGGGGCATTTTTGCATTTCGTGTGATGCCATTTGGGCTCACCAATGCACCTGCAACATTCCAAAGGCTCATGTGTCATGTCTTCAAGGAGTTCTTGCGAAAGAGCTTAGAAGTATATGTGGATGATTTATGTTCTCATTCCCAAGAAAGAAGATACCACATCCCTGAGCTCAGATAAATCTTCAACAAGTGTAGAGAATATCGAGTGTGTCTGAACTCGAAAAAGTGTGTATTCATGGTGCGCTAGGGTAAGATCTTAGGTCATATTGTTTCTAAGAACGGAATATCAACAGATGAGGATAATGTAAGAGCCATAGCCGAGTTACCAAGGCCAAGAAATATTAAAGATGTATAAGCCTTTATGGGCCATTGTGGATACTACCATAGGTTTATCCACATGTATGCAATCATAGCTAAACCTCTTTATGCCTTGTTGATAAATTTCGAATGGAACGACGAATGTGAAATTTCCTTCAATGAGCTAAAAAGACGTTTGCACACAGCACCAATACTGACCACTCCTGATTGGAATAAACCATTCCATGTCCATGTGGATGTGTGCTAGCACAACCCACACGTGAAGGAAATTTAGATTTGCCCATAGCATATGCTAGTAGACAGCTAACCGAAGCTGAACAAAACTATACCACAACTGAGCGAGAGGGCTTAGGCATGGTATATGCTGTGAAGAAGTTTAGACACTATTTATTTGCCAACAAGTTAAAGTTCTTCACTGATCATAAAGCTTTGTTATATTTGGTCAATAGACCTTGCCATACAGGATGCTTAGTAAGATGGTTCCTCTTACTAATGGAATATGACTTTGAAGTTGTTGTTAGGAAAGGTAGAACCCACCTTAGGGTGGACCATCTTTCTCGCATCACTTCAGGAGAGGCACCGCAAGGAGTGTTTGATGAATTACCCAATGCTTATCTGTTCAATTTAGAAGTTGTTCCTAAATGGGCAAATAAGTTGGTACCAGTCCTAACCTTTGGACCCGTGCATAAGGATGTGAGAACAAATAAAGAGGAAATTGTAAGATCACAAAACTATAAAATATTGGCAGGAAGCATGTACAAACAAGATATTGAGGATGTATTAGCTTGTTGTGTTGAGGACGATGAACATAGTAGTTGGTTGCAACAAGCTCATGAAGGATCGCTAGGAAATCACTATTATAAACAACGAACATTGTAGAATCTGAAACGTTTAGGAGTGTATTGGCCTAGCATGGACAAAGAAATACATGAGTGGATGAAGAATTGTCCAATGTGCCAAGAAAAACCCCAGTGGAGCATGCTACCTTTATCACGTGTCATTAATTCCAGATTGGAGTGCTCCATTGGTAGAATTTATGAGATCGGGAACATTACCCAAAGAGGCTAGTCTAGCAAGAAGACAAAGCATGGAGCAAGAGACTCAGGACTATGCCTTAGTAGGAGACAACCTATACCAAAGAGGCAAAGATGGTTACCTAAGATTGTGTGTTCACGAATCAGACTATTTGAAAGTCTTAGAAATTGCACACAGTGGTGTTGCAGGTGGACACTTTGGTCGTGATCGAGTAATCAAGGTCATTCTATTCTCAGGATTTTGGTGGCCCACTCTTCATATGGATGCACATACCTATGCGAAGAAATGTGACACATGTCAACGTGCACAATATCCAATTAGAAAAGACGAGATGCCTTTGATGCCAATGATGGGAGGATGTGCATTCTCGAAGTGGGGCATAGACTTTGTAGGTCTTATTAACCCCGCAGCTATAAACTCCCATGCAGAGTACATTATTGTAGCCACCGATTACCTTATTCAAAAATGTGTTCACAAGATATGGAATACCAATAGAGTTAGTGAGTGATAGAGGCACACACTTCTTGAATGAAGTCATTGAAAATCTTCTCCAAGAACTCTTGGTGATTCATGAGAAGTCTGCCCCCTATCATCCACAAGCTAACGAACAAGTCGAGAGCACGAATAAGATCCTATGTAATGTATTGAAAAAATTGGTCAATAATAAACACTCTAATTGGGACAAACAACTTCATCATGCTGCTTGGGCTTATCAAGTTGCCTATAAAACGGTACTCAATGCCACCCTATTTCAGATGGTGAGATGCGGCTTCGAGTGGCAGCAGGCATCTATGCTGAAAAGAAAAGGAAAAAGGCATACTTTGATGCACACATCAAAGATAAAGGATTGAAATAAGGAGATCTAGTGCTGGTTTATACACTAAAGCAGCATGAAATTGGAAAAAAGAGGATATGGACCCATGATCATTAACAGAATTTCCACTAGTGGTGCGGTTCAATTGGCCACTCTAGAGGGTGACATCTTGCCAAGCTATATTAGTGGATGTCGAGTCAAGCTATATCAAGAACCTCTTACCGAGGATATGCTAACAAGACTCAACACTGCTAAGAAGCGGAAAGAAGAAGAGTTGAGGGTCAGAGAAGAAGCATAAGCTGAGGAGAGAGAGCGTATTAGATGAAAGAAGTTAAGGCGACTAGGCCTAGATGTCAACCCAAAAGCCCCAAAATATCACATGGACATGTGCCAAAAATCAGGCATAATTACTTCTCGAATAATTGATCGATGTCCCTTTGTGACCTTCGAGGTAGGACACAGAGAGAATGTAAGGACTATGAGAGCATTGATTGACTTAGGTGCAGCAACTAGTGCAGTTAGACTTTCATACTGCCAAGACTTGCAATTGAACATCAATCCCATAGAAGCCTATCTCATAGGATTGGGAGGTGTGGAAACCCCTTGTTTGGGCAAGGTAGAGCTTCCCATCTATCTTCATGATGTTCCAATAAGAGTCAAAATGTTAGTGTGTCAAGATAAGGACCTTTCTAAACCACTTGTCTTGGGATAAGATTGGATCTATGACCATGCAGTCAACTTAAACCTAAGGAGACAACTTCTTCACAGATCATGGTGTCACACATTCTCTTAGTTAGAGAAGGAGAAGTTGTATGTGTCCAAAGCTCTATGATGTAGAAGGATGCTGCCTTCAACAAAAGAGTCGGAGACCCAGTGAGACTCCCTTCTTGTACGAAGTCTCAGCCATCTGTAGTAGTTCAATCCCACAAGGAAGAGAAACAGTACATGACAACTGTTGTATCAAATAGACAATGGGATTTCAAGAAGGCAGTAGTGCCACACATGAAGTAGATCTGGGTACAAAAGGGAGAGCAACCACCGGCCTTGCCCCCACAATTCCCATCCAGGCAAGCCAACCAGGCAAGAAGACGAATGAAGAAGCTAGGACAAGCTCAACCACAAGGTGTCCGACAAGTTTGGGTGCCTAAGAAATTAGTTGCAACTCAACAAGGACAATTACAAATATGGGTACCCAAGAAGCTCTTACATACACAACAACCTATGCTCTCCCACATGAGAAAAGTCTCAAAAAAGAAGCCAAGGCAAGGCAAGGGTCAGAACAAAACACCAAGACTAAAAGCAGATCAATTCACCTCTTCAACAAGAGTCAGAAGACTAGCAACCATGGTATGGGTATGGAAGCCAAAAGCACTAGTAGCCCCCGCAGAACCAAAGAACCAATCTAGTGGGATACAAAACTTAAGAAACCCTCTAGAGATGAAGAAGCCCAAGGTGATCTCTACGCAATCGAACATGGTTCTCAAATGGATCCCTATAAGGAGGAATGATCAGTTGTCATCTAGCGGTCCAATGGATACCTCCAATAAAGACGGCATCAACATTCACAAGTAACTTTGAAAGCCTCAACAAGCGACAACCATGTGCTCCTTGCACAACCCTGTCTTTTGCACCATTCATGTCATGCATTTCCAAAGTATGCATTAATATAGGGCCACATTACACGGCCATGCATAGACACATTTGAGAGTCCCATGTACAAGAGCACATAGACATAGGTCAACTATTTTTATTGATACTAACTTCTCTCTTCTTGTTTTGTGACATTGTTCTTAAAAAAAAAATGGGGAGAGAAAGAGAGAAGAAGGAAAAAAAAAGGAAAGAAAGAAAAAAAAAAGAAAAAGAAAAGAAAAAGAAAAGAAAGGAAAAGAGAGAGTGAGAGCTTGTTCCCAGGTGCAGCTCATAGAACATGAATTAGTCATGCTTAGTTGTGTTTCCCCTTACCATGGTAGGAGGGAAGAGCTTGAAGGTCTGCAACTTGAGCGATGCTTAACTACTGTATGTACGAGAGCATCCGAGATATCTGCAAGGGGTAGTTTGGTACCCTGAAAATCCTTGTCCGTATACTGGGTGAGAAGACTCCTTCTTATGGTAAGCTAAAGAGAATATATGAAACTAAGCTTGGTGTAGTTACCCAATGTTGTTTATCAAGAATATAAAGAAATTCAATTCTCATTATTTGGCAAATGTTGCTTTGAAGAGAGGAGACAGGACGCGGCACTCAAAGAATTTCATTAGTGAACCATCATCACGAACATTCGTCAACAATGAAAGACTAGCTGATGGTCCATCACAATGCCAGGTGTACAACACGAAGAGATCAACATCGATTGACCATTCACCATGGTAAGAATCCTTACTTTGGCAACACCATAACCCTGATAGTTAGGAAACCTTTTCGTCAGCGTACCCTTGAACACTTAGCTCAAGACCTCCAATTCTTGCACCATATTTCTTCCAATGCATTTTCCAAGTACGCATGCATAAGGCCATCTTACAAGGCCATGCACAAGGCACATACTTTCTTCAACCCATGCAAAAACACACTTACCCATCACTCATTATGGGTTACGAGTACTTGGCATGAGCTACATATGAACATCATTTTTGGAAGATCTGGAGGACATCAATGGAGGCCCACAATGACACATTCATGCTGAAATCCAAGGATGAAGCACACACCAAGAGACTACAACTGCACAAGCTCTCAATGACAAATGAGGAACGAGACAACAGAACCTGCTACAATTGGAAGATAGATGGCTCTTAGGATGAACACTACCTCTCAAAGCACTACATGGAACAACCATTACAACAAGGGTCTGTCAGGAACGATAGACTCGAGAGAGGGGGGGGAGTGTTGGAACTCAAGGTCAAGCACAAGGCAAAGGAATGCTTCAAAGAAGTGGACACACAAGAAGAGGAGCAAGTAGGGAGCTCCAAGAAGTGTATGTCAAAATTTTAGAAGAATGCCCTAAAAAACCAGTGATTTTGATCACTCAAACCATAGTAAATATCATTTAATCTTTTTGTAACTCATTTTGTTCAAGTCGAGGAGTCCTTGAGTTTGAGTAGTATTAGAAGTATCATCCTACCAATTTTCATAATTTTTAGATTCCGTTTGAGCCCTCAAATAAGCCCTATAGCCTAATTTTTAACTAGGCCGGACACTAGCTTTGGATAGGGCCAAAACTAGTCAAAAAACTATAAAAAGAGCTAGAGAGCTCATTTTTGAGGTTAACTTGTTAGAGAATAGAGCTTTTGTAAGAGAGATCTGTTGCAATAGAAAGCTTTCCATTGTTCCTCTCTTTGATCTTACCTTGTGCGTGTGTGTGTATGTGTGTGCATGTTTGTGTGCTCTCACGCACGCACTTGTGCCTTCACTCGCTCAAGGTCTTCATATCGGTCCTCATGTCTCCGCTGATTGACAAGTAAAGGAGGTGGTGCTTATGCTTGAGCTACACACTCATAGACACATACACACTTACACACACACATCCAAACACATTTACACACACACATACACATGCACACACACACACGCATATATACAGATACACATGTATATACACACATAGACACACACACATACACACATAGACACACACACATAGACATACACACACAGACACATAGACACACACACACATCCACACACATTTACACACACACATACACATGCATATAGACACATATATATAGATACACACACATACATGCATATGCATACATACATGCTTACATGCATACACGCATACACACATACACATACACATACACACATAGATACACACACACATAGACACACACATATATGCATACACACACATAGAGAGACATACCCACACATAGACATACATGCATACATATGCATACATAATGCATATACATATGCATACATACATACTTACATGCATACACACACATGTGCATACATAATGCACATGCATATGCATAGATACATGCATACACATACACACACATAGATACATAGACACATACACAAACATACACACACATATGCATACATAATGCACATGCATATGCATAGATACATGCATACACATACACACACATAGACACATACACATACATACACACACATATACACACAGATTTACACACACATACACATGCATACACACACATGTACACACACACACATACACACATAATGCATATGCATATGCATACATACATAATTACATGCATACACACATACATGTTGACGACATGATTGCTCCTACTTCATCTACATTTGTATCCGCATGAGTGCATCTCCATTTTGTATCCAGGAGGCACTCACTTCTAGTATATTTCCATTTTCCTTTGTATTTGGGTACCTTGCCATTTGCTTCTACCAGTTGTATTCATTCTCCTTTCAGAGGAATTATCCCACATGAGATGTATTCTGGAGAGCCCCTCACAAATCTATATAAGGAGGGCCTCTCCCCCATATGTATTTGGTTAGAAGCTTGAGGAGCCTACTCCATGCTCTTGGCAAGCTCATTTCTAATCCACATGAGTTTAGCCATTTCATGGTCTACTCATTTTGTGTCTCACACATTCTTTGTTTTGTGAGAGTACTTTACTTTTCATTTTGCTTCCACATGCGTACTCTCTACATGGTATCAGAGCGCTAGGTGGAGGTCTTGGTGGTGCACTTGGCAGTGATTTGGGTGGTGGTGGTGCTTGAGTTTGGTGGTGTTGCTCTCCACTCACTTTGGAGAAGCATTTTGCCATCACTTCACTCTTTGGGGCCTCATTTTGCCCATTTTCCCACCCTCCCACCCTTCTTCTTCATTATTTTGTACCCCTTTAACCCTGTTTTCCCTCCTTCCAACCTTGCATTTGATGTATTTTGTGATGACATTAGTGGTTCATTCACTATTGTAATTGTTGTGTGGAGACTCTATATTGTTTTGTCCTATACATGACATTTTGTTGAGCTTATAGCCCACACCTCATGTGCATCCATATTTTAAAGTGGTTATAACCACTATCATTTACTCGTTCAGTCTCTTTATTAAGAGTGACAATTACTCCTCCATTTGAGCGTCATTTTCTACTTCATTAGTTCTCATTTCCTTTTAACTATTGTATTACGTGGTCGATATACCATTTTGCTTTTACTCTTGCATCCGAACATCATCTTTGCCTCATCAATTCTAGTATAGTTATGATGTCACGACGCACTTGTAGAGCATTTTGATGCTCCAATCTATCTAGATCAGAGGCTACTAGCGACTACGAGGCAAATCATTGAAAACATGTGACATGTCAAGTCCAACAACACTGTTTCGAGTGATTTACTGTTTCCGATGATCATCCATGTGGCAAGCGGAGTCTAACAACGCAGAGCCTGAAAGAAAGAGAAAGAGATATGACATCGTTTGCTACAGCAGCTCTACAACAGAGCACCCACAATTGACTACTCTCCGACCGATCGAGAGAGAGAGAGAGAGAGAGAGCGAATAGAGCATTCTATTCCTCCTAGCACAATCTTTTTCACCTTCAACGAGAGATGAGAGAGAAAGAAAAGAATGTTTTCTCTACTCTGTTTTAGAGCAAGAACGAGAGAGAATTGCAATCTCTGTGCTTGTGCTCGTAGGTATTGTCTGCCTAGTCACCTGCATTGTAGCTAATCAAAGAGTTGGAAGAAAAAAATGCCTGCGAGAATGAAGGGCAGAAGCAACAATAAGCATAACACAAAGATAGAGTTTCTGTGAGCGACAAGCCTCCACAGCTCTGCTATTGTTGATGATGCAACAATAAGCATAACACAAAGATAGAGTTTCTGTGAGCGACAAGCCTCCACAGCTCTGCTATTGTTGATGATGTCTGCGTGTCATCAACTTGAGCTACCGGTGCATATTCCTGATGGGCTATCATAGCTCCTCTCGTGCATTCGACACACACACACACACAAAGAGAGAGAGAGAGAGAGAGAGAGAGAGAGAGAGAGAGAGAGAGAGAGAGAGAGAGAGAGAGAGAGAGAGAGAGAGAGAGA
This sequence comes from Ceratopteris richardii, assembly GCA_020310875.1. Lineage (NCBI taxonomy): Eukaryota > Viridiplantae > Streptophyta > Polypodiopsida > Polypodiales > Pteridaceae > Ceratopteris > Ceratopteris richardii. The sequence continues at coordinate 165,606,581 of CM035412.1, forward strand.
GAGAGAGAGAGCACTATGCACTATATGTTGGAGATAGATGTCTGCGGAAGCACGCGAACAACATAAGGAGGAAGAAGAAGCTTGGAGCACAAACACACAATACTGAATGTATTACTAGAGAATGTACAAAGATAAGTAGCCCATTAGGGCAATAGGCGTATATACAAGCCGGGGGAAAAAATCCTCCTAAAGAGGGGAAAAAGTGCCCCGACAGTCCTAGTGTGTTCACACACATCACTACCTAAATATATCAACAAATCCCCCCTGGGAGTGATGCGATGAACAAGGAGCTTGCACTCATGTATAAGGAAGTGCCAAGCTATGTGGAAATCACTCCACAAAAGGAAGTAAGCCCAAAGCTTTGCAGAAAGCTTCAAACTTCTCCCTAGGTAGAGCCTTCTTGAAAAGGTCTGCTATGTTCTCCTGCGTGGGCACATATGCCAAGCTGATCTCCCCAGCAGAGAACCTCTCCCTGACATAGTGATAATGCACCTCAATGTGCTTAGTGCGAGCATGGAACACAGGGTTCCTCGCAACTGCCAATGCGCTCTGACTGTTAGTGAATATGGTGGTGGCAGAAGATTGGCCAACACCCAAATCAGCCATAAGGCGTCTGAGCCACACACACTCAACAGTCGCTGTGAAAGCTGGCCTATACTCAGCCTCACAACTGGAAGTGGCCACAGTAGGCTGCTTCTTGCTCAACCAAGATATACATGAGCTACCAAGCATGAAGCAAAAACCACTGGTGGACACAGGAGTGTCATAGCAACCAGCCCAATCTGAGTCAGAAAAAGCATGCAAATCTGGCGGTAGTGATCCCCCCTTGGGATAAAACAACCCAAGTAGCCAAGTACCACTCAAGTAGCGAAATATGCGCTTAACCGCCTTCCAATGTGTGACTCCTGGGCAACGCATAAACCTGCTCATCTATGAGATAGCAAACTGAATATATGGCCGAGTAATGCATAAGTAAATCAAGCATCCAACAGCCTGTTGATAGAGAACAACATCAAATGCATCTCCAGCATCATGAAGACTCAATCGTAAACCTGTCTCCATAGGAGTGGCAATAGGCTTACAGTCTTCAAGGCCAAAACGCTGCAATAATGTGTCAATATATTTCGTTTGACACAAAGCCATTCCACCATCAACTCGCATAAACTGAATGCCCAAATAGTGATGCAAATGCCCCAAATCAGACATCTCAAATGAGGCATGCAAATCAGCCTTGAAATCAGCAATATGCTTCTCAATAGGACCAGTGAGCAGCATGTCATCAACATAAACAACAATGATCAGAAGCACATCATTAGCACACTTAACATATAAGGTGCTTTCAGTTGGACTATTCTCAAAACCATGTGCAACCAGATAGGCATGTATCTTCTCATACCAAGCACGTGGTGCTTGCTTTGAACCATATAATGCCTTCTTTAACCTGCACACCTGGTTTTCATGCCCTTTCTGCACAAAGCCACGGGGCTGAAAAACATACACTTCTTCATGCAAGTCACCATTCAGAAATGCTGTTTTAATGTCCAACTGATGTACATTCCAACCATGATGGGCTGCAAGTGCACAAATGCTCTGAACAGTAGTCATACGGCATGTAGGTGCAAAGGTATCATCAAAATCAATGCCTCTTTCCTGCGCATAACCCTTTGCATCAAGCCTAGCCTTATACCTGTCAACTGTACCATCAGGTTTACGCTTCAGCTTATATACCCACTTAGTGCCAATGGCCTTCTTGCCAGGAGGCAAGTCCCATAAAGACCATGTACCATTCTTCATTATAGCATCATATTCAGATTGCATAGTGTAATAAAGTAAGTCTATGATCCAAGGGTCTGGCCGGTTCAGACAGATCTGAAATCGGACACCGTTTGGTCATCCGTGTGTATGACCAAAGATCTCGAGTTTAGACTTACTAGGAGGTCTTGTGCTCTTGTGAACAAGTGATCCACTTAGCTTAGTGGTTAAGTCTCAAGGATGTGAAGGAAGAGGTCTTGGGTTCAATCCTCATGGGAGACATGGGGAGAGTGTTTTGCCCAAAGAGCTCTAGAGCCTTCTAGAAGCATCCACTTGAGTTAACTCGAGTTAACTGGGACACTTGGCGCACATGTAGTTACATGGCTGACACTTGGATGGTTAGTATCCACCTGCCCAAGAAGGCAGTCCCCTGGAGAGAGCTATATATAGAGGCATTTGGTTGGGAGGAGAGTCATCTCTCAAGCTTGTGGTGGTCGTAATTCTTAGATTGTTGCATTGGTATCAGAGCAAAAGATTCCAAGATGAATCATTGAACTGGAAAGCAAAAGATTCCAAGATGAATCATCTGCTTCAAGTTATTGCTTAGTATTACTTGATTCTTGATAGGAATCAAAAAAGTTCTTGAAAGAAAAATCTCCCCCGACGTGAGACTAGCATCTTTCAAGAAAAGTAATAGAGTAGGTAGTTCCCAGTAAATCCCTAACCACCAGTTTTGGTATTTAAGTCCAAATAAGTGATATAACCTAACGATATATCAAAGATTCTTAGCTTTGGAATCTGAAAAGCATTAGAAAATGCTTGGACTTAAGTTGAGGGAAAGATCTCTAAAATCCTGCAGGTAAGCAAAGAAGCTTAAGATAGTTTAAGAGATCTTAAAGATAAAGACTAAGTCTTTCTTTTTGTTGCCAGGATCAACCAGACTTGATCAAACTTGGCCGTGATTGTCCAAGAATGTGCAATTAGAACTACTCTGTAGATTGCCCAAGTATTGGCAGTAAAAATTCCGTTAGGAATTATTCACTCAAGTTCCATTTATCCAATGGAAAATTGTGAAAAAAAAAGTAAGCTGTTCTAAGTCTGAACAGAGTGAAGGAATTCCAAGAATGTAGTCTGCAACCATGAAAATGATAATTAAGTCTGTGGAAGGTAAAACATAAGTGTTTACCTATCCTTAAAGGGATTTTGGTACAAATCCAGAAAGCATGAGCGGATGCTTAAGACTTAAGCAGTAAAGAGATTCCTAAATAAAGTCCCCGGGGTAGGTACCTAAAGCAACAGTAAAGAAAGGAATCTAAAGACAAGAAGTCAAAAGCTCTTGTCGCTACAAAATTGGTCAAGGGTAAACCAATTGAACTTGAATTCGAGAAAATTCAAGAACTTGGAATTCTGATTGATATTCTGTCAAAAAGGTTTTCAAGTTTCCAAAGGCAAAGCACATGATTATGAGGTGATCATGCGAAGGAATCAAAACCTAGGAAAATCTAGTTAGAGGTAATGCCTGAAACTTCCAATTCTTGTAAAAGAATTGAAGAAATAAGGTACTCTATCAAGAGATGTTTAGACTTTAGGATAAGAATCACCCACACATTAATGTGAATATAAAATAGGGTGGTATGGGACACCAGATTTTATACTCAGATTGATGTAGGAAAGATGGAATGGGACATCGGACCGTGGGATGATGATTATCTTTTAGTCCTAGTTTGGATTTTGAAGTTAGGTTTCATCCTCAAGGGAATTAAGACTTCAAGGAAAAGTTTAATTCGTAAAGGATGAAAGTAGTATCTTACGATACTTCTAGGTAACTTCAAGATCAAGGAAACTGAAGATATAAAGTAAGTAACTTCCAAGATCTTCTAAGAACACTTCAAGCTTACGTGTTATTGATCAGAAATATTTGATAAATTTCTGAAAGAAGTTGGACTTTGATTTTGAGTTGATCTTTTCAACTAAAGATTTAATTGACTAAGTCAAGCATCAAGTTCCTAGTGTAACTTGATAAAATTCACTCTTTTAGACTCAAAGAAATGCACAAGAATTGCATTCACGGAGTCAAAAAGATTGAATGTGACCTGAACTTAGTCTCAAGTGAAGCATTATTTGAATACAAAACTCATCAGCATAACCTCAGTGGGTCGACACACTGATGTTGGTTACCACACTAGTATCTTGTGGTTGGATGTTTTTTGATTTTCTTTTGAATCTTTTTGAAAATCCAGCTTATTTCTCTTAAAGATAAAAGACAATGCTTCAATATCTTGTTGAAATTGACCAGTGAAAAGTTAAAGTCCCGAGTCAACTAGACTTTGACTCATAGCAAGTTTATATATGTTCGAAGTTTGAATTGGTTGTACAGAGTTTTAGTTATTTCTTTTTGGTTTCCAAATCTTTTGGAATTGGCTCAGATATGGTATCTGATTCCTTTTGCAAAAGACCAGGGATAGCCGGTTAGAATTAGATAACTAACTTGAACATCCTAGATAGATGTTATGTACAAGAACCTTTTCAATCTTCAAAAGATGATAAGTCTAAGTAGACTTATTCATTTGATTTTGCTTCAAGTTATAGCATAAATGATTTCCTGGAGTCCAGTATACTCTAGAATAGGGAAGTTAGGAATTGCTCATCAGATTGACAATTCCCAAGAACTTTCAGTTAAAAGTCTTTGAAAAAAGTCCTAAGTTAGACAATTTTCATTTTGAATTTGAATTGGTGAAGTTAGTATGGTTGATTCCACCGAAATGGTAAACTTTCTCCTACAGTTTACAAAGGATTTTTAAACTCATAAGGACAAAGTAGTCCTCTAGTCGAGTGAAAAAATCAAGTAACTGTTAGATAAAAGTAAACCATCATACAGACATCTAAAGTTAGATGTATGGGACAACCAAACTTCAAGTTCTCCAAAACAAATTCAAGTGAATCAAGAATTCTCAAAGTCTTGCGAGGGATAAAGAATCCCACCTTCATTACTAAGCCCATGCACCAGTTATGCCTAGAAATGGACTAGTAATTTGAATCCACCTAATTCACATGTTTGTGCCTAGATCGCACATCCAGAAACTGTGAATTAGCCAGGGATGTCATTAGATCCACCCTTATTATTCTTCACTAGTTTGTACTTTGTCCCGTTTATCAAAGTGCAAACCTGGATAGTGTTTTGAATCATTTGGGCAGGGATGCCACCACAGAGATGAGACATGTTCTTCCAGTTCTAGAACATGATCATGTTCTTCCAGTTTTAGAACATGAGGCTCGGGGGTTGCCTACAGTATGTATATAGCTCTATTTTCGAGGACGAAAATCTTTTCCAAGGGGGGAAGAATGTAATAAAGTAAGTCTATGATCCAAGGGTCTGGCCGGTTCAGACAGATCTGAAATCGGACACCGTTTGGTCATCCGTGTGTATGACCAAAGATCTCGAGTTTAGACTTACTAGGAGGTCTTGTGCTCTTGTGAACAAGTGATCCACTTAGCTTAGTGGTTAAGTCTCAAGGATGTGAAGGAAGAGGTCTTGGGTTCAATCCTCATGGGAGACATGGGGAGAGTGTTTTGCCCAAAGAGCTCTAGAGCCTTCTAGAAGCATCCACTTGAGTTAACTCGAGTTAACTGGGACACTTGGCGCACATGTAGTTACATGGCTGACACTTGGATGGTTAGTATCCACCTGCCCAAGAAGGCAGTCCCCTGGAGAGAGCTATATATAGAGGCATTTGGTTGGGAGGAGAGTCATCTCTCAAGCTTGTGGTGGTCGTAATTCTTAGATTGTTGCACATAGCAGCCATCCAATTTTCTGAATTCTGTGCTTCATCAAAAGAAACAGGATCATTCTCGTCAAAGAGACTAGACACAGCCATAGCATAGCAATCTGATGCAAAGGAGGCACTATGAGAGCCTGAACGAGTACAATATGACAAAGGTGCATCTAATTTGCTGTCACGCAAAGTTTGCACCAACCATTTTGGCATAGTTTTTGCCTGCTCAATATCAGCTCTCTCATCAACAAGTGCATCATGTAAATCTGCACCAGAAATAGAATGATCTGCATCATCATATGAAACCTACAAAGGCTGAGAAGTTGCCTCATTAGGACCAGCACTAGACTGTCCACCAGTGTAAAAAGAGGCATCAAAGTATCATACATGTCTTTGGAGCTAACAGATGTCTCCTTAGTACATGAAAGTAATGGCTGAATAGCATCTTCCACAAAGACAACATCAAGGCTAACCAGAATGCGTTTAGTCTGTGGATGATACAGACGATAGCCTTTACTTTCAGGACTGTACCCAACAAAAATACATTTTACTACCTTATCATCCAATTTTCTGCGATGTTGTTCAGGCACTAGTGCATATGCCAAACAACCAAAAACACATAGATGAGCAACAGATGGCTTGCGGTCATGCCAAGCCTCATATGGAGTGATAGACTGCAGTGCTTTAGTGGGACACGTGTTAAGTACATATGCTGCACACATGACAGTCTCAAGCCAGAAACTATGAGGTAAAGCCTGACTCTTGACCATGCACCTCGCCATCTCCATGAGTGACCTGTTCTTTCGTTCAGCAACTCCATTCTGTTGAGGTGTATACGGCACTGTACACTGGTGTTTTACCCCACGTTCAGCCAGAAATGCATTAAAATCAAAAGACATATATTCCCCCCCTCGATCAGAACGGAGGGTGCCCATTTTACATGCTGACAGATTTTCAACCAAAACCAAAAATTGTTTGAAGTACATGAACACTTCGGACTTTGCTTTGAGTGGATATACCCATGCATGCCTGGAAAAATCATCAATGAAAGTCACGAAGTAAAGGAATTTCCAAAAGAGGGTGTCTGCATAGGACCACAGACATCACTATGTACAAGCTGCAATTTCTGCGTAGCCCGAACTGAACCATCTTTTGGAAAGGATGAACGCTGCATTTTGCCCAAAATACAGCCCTCACAAACATGTTTTCTAGGTGCCTCAAGTTTGGGCAAAGAGGACACCATTTTCAGATTTCTGCAGGCGTAGCAAACTAGCAAAATTCAGATGACCAAAGCGTGCATGCCAAAGCTTTGCAGCTGACATAGCCTGAGAATCATGAAGTGCACATGCCAAATCATTCACAGATCTTTCATAGTCTATGAGCTTATACAACCCACGACATAAAATGCTAGAAGCAATAATCACATCGCCATTTGATAGATCATGAACTATACACCTGTCATCAACAAATTTCACAACCAAGCCAATCTTGGCTAATGCAGAAACTGATAACAGGTTCTTTTTGATCCCTGGCACAAATAAAGCATCGGACAAAGTGAAAGAACTACCATCAACAGTAGTCAAAAGGATCTTACCAACTCCCATAACAGGATAAGAGGAGTTGGTGGCGCATGTAACAATATTCCCTGTAGGGGCAGGCTCGAGTCAAGAGAAGAAACTGCGCTGCGAGGTAATATGTTTGGTCGCCCCACTGTCAAAATACCAAACATCTGAGTGTACTACAGACATGCACTGCTCATGAGAAGATGGGTCAAAACTGCAGACAGTAGTAAACGCCCATTCTTCTTCCTGCACAAGATTTGCAGACTCTGTTTTTGGTGTAGAGGCCTCTGTAACAACCATTCCAGCCTCTTTCTTCTTTGCCTCTTTAGCAGCCAGTTTTGGACAGTTCTTTATGATATGATCATTCCCTTTACAGTACTTACAAAACAATTTCTGCTTTTCTGATTTCTTCTCATCTTTATCTTCCTTCTTCAAATATGCAGAATTAGCAGATTTCTGCTTACTAGTTGAAGAGCTCCATTTTCCTTTGCCCTTCTGACTAGCCAGGAAAGCTTGATCTGCAACTCGCATAATGGACCTGTTCTGCCTGGACTGATCTTCCTACAACAGAATAGAGACTAACTCCTCAAATGATAAGGCATTCGGATTACCTTTCATCATCAAACTGAAGAGTAGAAGCAAAACTCTGATATGAATAAGGAAGACCATTCAGAACGGTCTACACAAGTGAGCTATCTGGTATAACCTCATCAGTAGAAATCAATTGTTCCTTCAAATCTTTGATCTTTGTTAGGAAACTGTCCATAGAATCACCTTCATTCATGTACTCACTCTCCAACTGTTTTCGGAGGTAAGCAACACGAGCCTCATTCCTAGCTTGGTACAATGTGGTAAGTGTATCCCAAGCATCCCTAGCTGTTCTGCAAGAGCGAATATGAGGAATAATGGCACGTTTGACAGACAAAGCTATCAATGCATGTGCCTGGGCATCTCTGCCATCCCAACGAATCTGCTCTGCAGTAGGTGCAACAGAAACAGCAGCACGAACAGGAATCTGCGGGATATCATCTTCGACACCATCTTCATCAGCTCCAACACCTGTATTTGCAGTACCTGTTGTTACAGGTGTAACATGACGTCTTTCAACACCCTGCATAATTTTCCACAATCCTTTTGCAACCAATACATGTCGCATCATATAAGCCCATAATGGGTAGTTGGTACCATCCAACTTATCCTCAACAACCAACATACGGAATACATCACTGCTTTCAGCCATGGCCGATGACTAAAATACCTTGATGCAGAAAATCGATTGTATCTCAAAAAGTTGAACGGAACTGCCCCAGACGAGTTCTGCTAGACCTGTAGCAAACTTCGAGACGCTTAAACTGGCGAACAGGAACTGGTATATACCTTTGGCACAAAAAGACGAAATAGCCTGCACAAGCGCTGCGATAGTGCGTTTGGAGGCCGAAACGAGCTCAGATCTGAGACACCCTGAGTATGCTCACCAAAATTCATACGATTCTGAGACTGCAAACGGAGGAGTGTCAACGGCGCCCTAGACGAAGCGACGACCTGCTCTGATACCAATTGTTGGAGATAGATGTCTGCGGAAGCACGCGACCAGCACAAGGAGGAAGAAGAAGCTTGGAGCACAAACACACAATACTGAATGTATTACTAGAGAATGTACAAAGATAAGTAGCCCATTAGGGCAATAGGCGTATATACAAGCCGGGGGAAAAAAACCTCCTAAAGAGGGAAAAAAGTGCCCCGACAGTCCTAGTGTGTTCACACACATCACTACCTAAATATATCAACACTATATTCAATGATCGGTCCTGCACTTCTGATCAATCCTGCACTTCTGATCACGGGTAGACAAGGATCATGAATGCTAAAGTTATGCATTCTTAACGTGACAAATTCGCACGTTGCATTGGCAGCTTCATCCCACTACAATTCGTAATTGATGAATGTCTGTAGGTTGCATGAAAATCAACACATTCGATTCACTTACAGTAGTGCTTAGTTTTTGTATGCCATGATGTCCCACGTGGCACTGTCATACAATCACTTAAATGATGCCTATCACATACATCAGTCCTCAAGTTTCCATGCCAATTCCTTTTGTTGAACACACATATGATGTAAATGTGAGTTTTAGGGGCCTCCACGTGATATTCAACTATGTGTGACATATGAACTCGGGTCATCTAATCCTACACACAAGCTCAAATTGTGAGAGAGTGAGTGGTTTATGTGCACCCATCGTAAATTAGCACTATGTGGTAGGCAGATCTCTAGTGAAGACATGGCCATTAGGCTTCTTAACAAGTTACCTAAGTCATACGAGACATTTGTCACAACTTTGTATAATCACGGCCAAGTCTTATCTTGGGAAGAGGTTCGTCGACTATTGCTCCTTCACGACTCGTGAGCCAAATCGACTTCCTCCCAAGAGTCTACGATGAAGGCCAAAGGCCCATTCAATAAGGGCAAAACCACAAATCATCATGCTAGCAATGGATCTAAGCAAGGATCACAACCTCCATTAAAAAAAATGTAACAGTTATTGGAGACCCATAGTGGAGTGGTAAAACCATTGAACATTGGACTTTGAATTCTAGGGTTCAAATATGGGGAACGACCTAATGTATCACCCTTGAATTAAAGTGAGGAATAAGGGGGATTCTTGACACATGTGTGTGTGTGATTTTTTAAAAAAATTTTTCAAACATAATTGGAAGAGTAGCTCGATGATTCAACTTCTAAAAACTAGAGAAAAAAAAAGGTAAAGGTTGATTTGAAAGATCGTAGAATTTATGTCTCCATGTTTTTGTGAGACCCCTTGTCTTCGTGCACTTGATCTAACATGCATTGCGACTTTCATTTTTGGATCTTGTCCTTGATGTATGTATTGAGGATGCATAATTTTCATATCCCTTCCCAATTCGACAAGCAATTATGATGCACTTCCTTTGGTATGAGCAACCATGTTTGTGACAAAGATCAAAGTAATGGTCAAGCTACTACTAACTTACAGCAAGGGTCAATAAATAATCCTTTCCTATCCATCACCTCTTAAGTACCTCCTCACATGTTCTAGTTGTTCACACTAGTTCTTTCTCTTTTTACGACGTGAGCTCCTCTCAAGCTTTTTCCTTTGGTTCAAATTGATCTACCTTAGTTTTGGTCTTGAGTTGAGCTCCTCATCGCACTATGATTCTATCTATTAGGCCATCTCCATATGGTGTTTCTTCATGAGCTTTGTGTTGGAGATAAGGTTCATGTGACGCTCCCCTTGCTTCACACACACACAAACATATATATATATATATATATATATATATATATATATATATATATATATATATATATATATATATATATATATATATATATATATATATATATATATATATATATATATATATATATATATATATATATATATATATATATATAAGGGTTGCACACAGTACTCCGCATAGAGGCTGCAGAATATGCAGAAAGACGTAGTACACAGGGAGCATGAACACAAATTTCTTGGGTGTTACAAGTGCAGTCGAACTTATAGTCGGTGACTGAAAAGGCCACTATATATTTTATTAAAGGACATATACAAAGAAGTGTCCGGTGGCCATTTGGCCTTTCACATGGACACTAATGGTAATAGACTCCCACTAAAGGCCAATATGGCCAAAGTAACTATGGAAGAAAAATAAACAATGATAAAGAATACCTGTGTAAGTATACAAACTATACCTCCAACCTGATGGGCATGTTACAGAGTATACAAATGATTGTGTAAGGTCATGAATCAAGTAACCACCATCAAGTGATCGAAAGCTATCCTATGGTAGAGCTTTAGTCAAAGCATTTGCAACATTATCTCGAGTGTGAACCTTCTCAAGAATAATGTGCTCAATGGCTAAGCAATCTCTAATGAAGTGATACCTCACCTCAATGTGATTGTTCTTTGCATGATAGATTGGATTCTTAGCCAATGCAATGCCACTTTGACTGTCACTGAGCAAACGAGGTACATGCTGAGGTAAACCAATATCACAAGCAAGATGAGAAAGCCACAATGCTTCCTTACATGCCTCACTTGCTGCAACATACTCTGCTTCTGTGTTGGAAACAATTGTACATTCTTAAAGACGATATCTCCAAGAGATAGCACCTCCAGCAAAATGAAAAATGTACCTTGATGTAGACTACACAACCAGCATAGTCAGATTCTGTGTAACCAATAATGGATGCTTTCCATGTACCTAAGCATAGACACTTGTCCTTAGTGCCACTCAGATATCTCAAAATCATCTTGACCACTTCCCAATGTTTCTTGCTAGGATTAGACATATATCTGCTCACAAATCCCACTGCAAATGCAATGTCTAGTCTCATAGCTACCATAGCATACATGAGACTACCAAAAACAAACCGATAGGGAATTTTGGTCATGAATTCCTTCTCCTCATCTGATTTAGGGCAATCATCCTTGCTCAATTTCACATATGTGGGTAAAGGTGTACCCATTGCCTTTTCACCCTGCATATTGAACCTATGAAGTAATTTGGATATGTCCTCACTTTGAGACAAGTATATGCATCTTTTACTCCTATCACGAGTAATGCGCATGCCAAGAATATGTTTGGCATCCCCCAAATCCTTCATATAAAATGTCTGAATCAACTTCTTATTGAGAATTGACAAGTCATAAGAGGACTTTCGAGCAATCAACAGATCGTCGACATAAAGTACCAAGCATATCAAGCTACCATCTGAGCATCTTTTTGTCTAGAGACAATGATCCTCATTGCTTCAAGAATAGCCTTGAGACTTCATAAAAGCATCAAACTTTTGGTACCATTGTCTAGGGGACTATTTAAGTCCATACAAGCTCTTCTTGAGCTTACAAACTAGACTTTCCTTCCTTGGAACTACAGAACCTTATGGTTGTTCCATATAGACCTCATCTATAAGATCTACATGCAAGAAAGCAATTTTCACATCCATTTGGACTAGCTCTAAGTCCTCCATTGCAATGAATCCAAGCAACATGCACATGGTAGTCATCTTGACAACTAGAGAGAAGATTTCGTCGAAATCAACACCATGTTGTTGCTTAAAACCCTTTGCAACAAGTCATGTTTTATACTTTGGAGAAGCATTATCTGATGTGAATTTCTACCTATATACCCATTTACATGGTAAAGCTTTCTTGCCCTTTGGCAAAGGTACTAAATCCCAAGTAGCATTCTTGTGAATAGAATCCAACTCACTCTTCATGGCATGCTCACACTTGACATGATCCTCTATTTGCATAGCCTCTTTGTAGCAAGAAGGCTCACCGGCATATGTTAGCATAATAAAATCTAAACCTGGAACATATCTATCAAGTGGATGTGAGACACGTGCAGAGCGTCTCAATGGTTGCTGAATAAGAACATGTGCAGACTGATCTGATCGAACATTCTCTTGAACGTCGCTATGTGCAACATTTTTATGCATGCTAGCTAGAGGACTAGTATCCTCAAACACCACTCTTCTCACTTCAACCTCCTTAATGGGTTGCTTATGCACCTTAGACTCATTGAAAATGACATCACTACTTTTGATCACTAACCATGTTTGAGGATCCCATAAGCGATATCCAAATTGTCCTTCTTGACTATATCCAAGAAAAATGCATTTCTTTGACTTATGTTCTAACTTTTGTCTAAGATTCTTGGGTATATGAACATATGCTTCACACCCAAAAACTCGAAGATGATCATACTATGTGGCTTCCCTATCCATAACTCTTGTGCCACTTTTAGACCTTTGGCAGTACTAGGTGAAAGGTTAATCACATGAACTGCAGTCAATACTGCTTCTGCCCAAAAGCCTTGTGAGAGTTTTGCATGCTGCAACATAGAAAATACTTTATCCTGAATAGTTCTATTCATCCTTTCAGCTACACCATTTTGTACTAGGGGTATAAGGAGTTGTAAACTCTCTACGAATCCCTCTAGATTGACAAAAAAGGCTGAATTCATGTGAGGTATACTCACCCCCATTATCTGAACGTAAAGCTTTAAGTTTAGTTCCTTTTTCAGTCTCAACTGAAGCAAGCCATTTTCTGAAAGTAGGGAATACGCCATCCTTCGATTTGATAGGATATACCCAAAATTTTCTAGTAGCATCATCTATGAAAGTGACAAAGTAAAGAGAACCACCTAAGGACCTAGTGGGCATAGGTACACACACATCTGTATGAATGAGATCTAAAGGCTGAAGTGAAGAGTCAATGTGCATTCTGTGCACATTTTTTATTTGATTTACATATTGACAATGCTCACAAAATGAGAAATCAGAGAAATATAACACAAGTAAGTATCTAGAATGAAAAAGATTTTCCATTCCACTATGAGATATATGGCCCAAACAACCATGCCAAATACAAGCCATAGGCTATTCAATAACAACTAACAAGTGTTCTTTCTGTGATGCAAATAAAGGATAAAGTGAGCCAACTTTGCCTCCTTTTGCAATAACCTATTACCCTTTGATATACAAAAGGACTAAGCATAGAAGACCACCTTGTTATCAAGGTCATCAAGTTGACCAACTGATATCAAACTACGTGATAAATAAGGTACATTGTTATGCATAGGAAATTTTGAACCATCAATGAACTGCACAATTACCACATCTTAATCCCAACAACATCAAACTGGTAAGATTCACCAAGTCTCACGGTACCAAGAGACTTTGCTTCATAATTAGAGAACCATTCTCTGTGTGGTGTCACATGGAAAGAAGCACCAAAATCTAGTAGCCACGTGTGGGAATGAGAATCAGCCATAAGAGCCTCAATTGGCACAATACTATCAAGTGTCAACACATCAACATCATCAGAAATAGCATTAATTTCTTCAATCTTCATAGTCAAAGTAGATGGTGCAAGTAACTATTTAACATGCCCATCAACATTTTGTCCTTTACCTTTAACATTCTTTAATGTATAACAATCTTTCTTCATGTGTCCTTTCTTTTGACAATAATGGCATTCAATATCCCTCTTCCTTTATTTACTTTCACTCTTATTCCATTGACCATTCTTTTCCTTGTTCTTGCTCCTGCCACATTGCTGATTCTTTCCTTGGTAAGAATCACAAACATTATATGCATCTCCACTCTGAGTGCCAACCATAGATTTTCTACGAATCTCCTCACTCAAGAGTGCCCCACATATGTCATCATAGACGAGTTTATCACCAGGTGCACTATTGCTAATAATTGTGCAAAACGTATCCCATGATGATGGCAAGGTGCATAATAGCAATACTGCTTTCATTTCGTTATCCATATCCATTTTTTGAGAACCCTAACACCTGGGTGTCTCCTAGTTAAGAAAACCTCACCATGACCCTGTTTATCAAACGTAAAAGGCCTTATGAAAAAACGTAACCGCTATATCAATGACCACATGGATGTACATAAGCGGTATCCAGAGAAGCGTACATGGTGTGTATGTGCTCAATATAAGCACTAAAATGACACTAAAAGGCTGAATGCACATCCCAAAAACTAGCCAATGACACTTGCAAGTGTCTGTCAACTATTAGGTTTTAGGCTAAAAAACTTGCATAAATTTGTAGTGGCTACTCCCACCAAAACTAAAAACCTTTCGAGAAACCTGTAGTTCTACGAGTGTGGCTGAAAACACAGCCCCAAAGGTTGATATTTATTGTTGGAGAAGTATAAGAATGGGCATTGATTCACAAAAGTCAGCTGCTAAATGTTGGCATCTATTGATATATTTAGATAGTGATGTGTGTGAACACACTAGGAGCATCAGGGCACTTTTTTTCTCTCTTTGAAAATTTTTTTTTCCCTTGGCTTGTATATATGCTTGTAACCCTAATGGGTTACTTATCTTTGTACTTTCTATTGGTAATACATTCAGTATTGTTGTTGTGCTACAAGCTTCTTCTTCTTCCTTGTGTTGTTCGCGTGCTTTTGCAGACCTCAAAATCCAACAATTGGTATCAGAATAATTCACTACTTCATCTAGGGCATCACCAACACCCCTCCGGTCATAGTCTTAGAATCGCACAAAAATTGGAGAATTGTGATCGGAGCTCGTTTTTGGCCTCCGAATGCCCTATCGCAACACCTGTGTAGGCAATTTCATCTTTTTGTGCCAAATATATATACAGGTTTCAATTCCCCAGTATAAGATCCTCGACATGTGCTATAGGTTTAGCAGAACTTGATAAGTTAGTTCTATTCAACTTTTTGAGATACAATCATTTTTTTGCATCAGGGTATTTTAGTCAGTGGCCATGGTTGGCAGTGATGTATTTCGTATGTTGGTTGTTGAGGATAAGTTGAATGGTACCAATTACCCATTATAGGCTTATATGATGCATTATGTTTTGGTTGCAACAGGACTATGGAATATTGTGCAAGGTATTGAAAGATGTCCCATGACACCTACAAATACAATTACTGAAGCTGATGTAGATGGTGTTGAAGATGGTGATATTCTTCAGGTTCTTATTC
The DNA here is from genome assembly GCA_020310875.1 of Ceratopteris richardii. Classification (NCBI taxonomy): domain Eukaryota; kingdom Viridiplantae; phylum Streptophyta; class Polypodiopsida; order Polypodiales; family Pteridaceae; genus Ceratopteris; species Ceratopteris richardii. The sequence goes on from CM035412.1 coordinate 165,622,194, forward strand.
ATGTTGTGGTTCCTATTGCACCTACAGCAGAGCAACTTTGTTGGGATAGCACAGATTCTCAGGCACATGCATTGAGAGTCTTGTCTATCAAACCTACCATTTATTCCTCACATTTGCTCTTGGAGAACAACAAAGGATGCTTGGGATACACTTACCACTTTATACCAGGCAAGGAATGAGGCTTGTGTTGCTTACCTCCTAAAATAGTTGGAGAGTGGGCACATGAATGAAGCGGATTCCATGGATAGCTTTTTGACAAAGATCAAAGATTTGAAGGAGTAGTTGAGTGATGAAGTCTTTCCTGACAGTGCATTGTTCTGAATGGTCTTCCAGATTCATATCAAAGTTTTGGTTCTACTCTTCGATTGATGATGAAAGGTAATCCAAATGCCTTAACATTCGAGGAGTTGGTATCTACTATGTTGTAGGAAGATAATTCTAGGTAGAACATGTCCATTATGCATGTTGCAGATCAAGCTTTCCTGGCTAGTGAGAAGGGAAAAGGTACATAGAGTTCATCTAGTAGTAAGCAAAAAACTGCTATTTTGCACAATCAAAGAAAGATGACAATGACAAGAAGAAAATAGAAAAGCAAAAATTGTTTTCGCAAATATTATAATGGAAATGATCATGTCATAAGGAGTTGTCCAAAATTGGTTGCAAAAGAGGCAAAGAAGAAAGAGGCCAGAATGGTTATTGTAGAGGCCTCTACACTGCTAATCTTGTACAGAATGAAGAATGGGCATTTACTACTGCTTGTAGTTATGACCCATCTTCTCATGAACAGTGTATGCCTGTAGTAGACTGAGATATTTGGTACTTTGATAGTGGGGCAACCAAACATATTACCTTGCAACGTAGTTTCTTTGTGTGACTTAATCTTGCCCCTACAAGGAATACTATCACATGCGCCAAGAACTCCTCTTATCTTGTCATGGGAGTTTGTAAGTTCATTCTGACTACTCGTGATGGTAGATCTTTTACATTGTTGGATGCTTTATTTATGTCAGGGATCAAGAAAAATATGTTATCAGTTTCAGCATTAGCCAAGATCTTCTTGGTTGTGAAATTTGTTGATGACAGATGTACAGTTCATGATATGTCAAATAGCCACATCATTATTGTTTCTGGAATTTTATGTCATGGACTGTATAAGCTCATGGATTCTGCAACATCTGTGAATGATTCAACATGTGTAGTGCAAGATTCTTAGGCTATGTTAGATGCAAAGCTTAGGCATGCATCCTTTGGTCATCTGAATTTTGCTAGTTTGCTATGCTTGTAAAAATTTGAAATGGTTTCCTCTCTGCCCAAACTTGAGGCATGTGGTAAACATGTCTATGAAGGCTATATTTTGGGCAAAATGTAGCATTCCTCCTTCCCAAAAGATGGTTCAGTTCGAGCTACTAAAAAATTATAGCTTGTTCACAATGATGTCTGTGGTCCTATGCAGACATCTTTTGGGAACTACCTTTACTTCCTAGCTTCATTGATGATTTTTCTAGGCATGCATGGGTGTATCCACTGAAAGTAAAGTCCAGAGTGTTTATGTGCTTCATGTCTTCTGATTTTATTGCAATTTTAGGTGAACATGGGATAAAACATCAATGTACAGTGTCATATACACCTCAACAAAATGGGGTCACGGAAAGGAAGAATAGATCACTCATGGAGATAGCAATGTGTATGGTCAAGAGTCAAGCTTTACCACATAGTTTCTAGCTTGAGGATATTAGGTGTGCAACATATGTACTTAACAAGTGTCCCACTAAAGCATTGCAATCTATCACTCCATATGAGGCTTGGCATGGTCACAAGCCATTTGTTACTCACCTGAGTGTCTTTGGTTGTCTGACATATGCATTAGTGCATGAACAACAAATGTAAAAAATTGGATGATAAAGTAGTGAAATGTATTTTTGTTGGGTATAGTTATGAAAGCAAAGGCTATTGTCTATACCATCCACATACTATATGCATTTTGGTTAGCCATGGTGTTGTTTTTGTGGAAGATTCTATTCAGCCATAACTTTCATGTACTAAGGAGACATCAATTAGCTCCAAAGATGTGTAGGATACTTTACTGCCTCTTTTTATAGGTGGACAAACTAGTGCTAGTCCAAATGAGGAAATTTATCAACCTTTATAGGTTTCACATGATGATGCAAATCATTCCTTTTTTTATGCAGATTTACATGATGCACTTATTGATGAGAGAACTGATATAGAGGAGGCAAAAACTATGCCTAAATGGCTAGTGCAGACTTTGCGAGATAGAAAAATAGGTGCACCTCTATCATATCGTACTCGTTTAGGCTCTCGTAGTTCTTCTTTTGCATCAAAATTCTATGCTATGGTTGCGTCTAGTCTTTGTGATGAGAATGAACATGTTTCATTTGATGAAGCACAAAATTATGAAAATCGAATGGCTGCTATGCAATCAGAATATGATCCTATTATGAAAAATGGTACCTAGACTTTATGTGACTTGCCTCTTGACAAGAAGGCCATTGGCACTAAGTGGATATACAATCTGTAGCATAAGCTTGATGGAACATTTGATGGGTATAAGGCTAGGCTTGTTGCAAAAGGTTATGCTCAAGAAAGAGACATTGATTTTGATGAGACGTTTGCACCTACATGCCGAATGACTACTGATCGTAGCAATTGTGCACTTGTAGCTCATCATGGTTGGACACTACAACATATCAGGGGTATATTGATGCTTCTACTGGACGGGCATGATTTTGCCCCAAAATCAGTGTAAGGGTCGACATACGCATCGGTAGCAAACCATCAGTATAGGCATCAGTAGGAGCATCGGTATAATTGTCGGTATAAGTGCCAGTATTACGAACGCTCATACCAACGCCTATACCAACGACTTGGCTGGGTGTACTATCGCCCATACCGACGACCGTGCTGGGAGTACCGATGGGCATACTGATGACCATATGTGCATAATTTTTTTTTGGGCAGAGTGTGTTGTCTCTTGCTATAGCAACATTACCATGATGTTGTGTAGCAAAAGTAAATACAATCTACCCAAAGAAAATCGAGTACATGTGATGTGTACTCTAATGGAAGCCAAAACATGATTTCGTATAGCCAAATACTGTTGGACACAAAAGAGATGAGCAGAATGAACCATGAACCATCTACAAAAAAGTTATATATTCCATAAATGAAGCATGTACAAGAGTGTGGCAACCCACAGCTATATATGAGCCAAATACAAAATGTGGCAAAGCACTTCCATATACGAACCGAATACAAAATTATGGAGCACCATTGCCATATATGAGTGTAGTAAAAAATTATGACAAAGCACTACCCTACATATGCTCAAAGGAATCAAAACCTTTATACATACAATCTTGCAACAAAGCATATGCATAAAATGAGACAAATTGACAATGAGATTTATAAGCAACAATTAAAAATATCAAACCAAGCTATAAGTTCACGTTGTCATAGATGCTCCCATGAAATGATCGCACCACATCCCTCCAAGTCCTTCAATAGTGCAACCAATCCATGATGATATCCATAAGCTTCCTCGGTTCGTGTCGGAGGACGACCCATTGCCAACCCCTATAATAAATATGCAAAATGTTAGATGAACATACATGCTGTGCTTAACACAAACAAATTTAATAATTAAAATGATACTTACAAATCGGTAATGCATAGTATCTTTTGGGCAAAATGCAACATTCCTCCTTCCCAAAAGATCGTTTTGTTCGAGCTACTCATAAATTGCTGCTTGTTCATAAAGATGTTTGTTCTCCTATGGAGACACCTTCTTTCAAGAACTACCTTTACTTCATGATTTTTATTGATTATTTCTCTAGGCATGCATGGGTGTATCAATTAAAAGCAAAGTTTGAAGTGTTTATGTGCTTGAAGTAGTTTTTGGTTTTGGTTGAAAATCTATCAGCATGTAAATTGGGCACCCTCCATTTTGATCGAGGGGGGAGCAGGGGGATACAGGAATTTTGGTTTTAATGCATTTTCATCTAAGCATTGGATAAAGCATCAATGTACAATGTCGTATGCACCTCAAAAAAATGGAGTTGCTCAAAGAAATAATAGGTCTCTCATAGAGATGCGAGGTGTACGGTCAAAAGTGAGGCTTTACCACAAAGCTTCTCGCTCGAGCTTGTTATGTGTGCAACATATGTACTTAACGGGTGCCCCACCAAAGTACTGCAATCAATCACTCCATATGAGGCTTGGCATGATCACAAGCCATCATGTTGCTCATCTGTGTGTCTTTGGTTCTCTAGCATATGCATTAGTGCATGAATAACAACATAAGAAATTGGATGATCAAGTAGTGAAATGTATTTTTGTTGGGTATATTTTTGAAAGCAAAGGCTATTGTCTACATCATCCATAGATTAATTGCATTTTGGCTAGCCATAATGTTGCTTTTGTGGAAGATGCAATTCAACCATTACTTTCATGGTGTTACAAGGGTCAATGGAAAAGAAAGCCAAAGAAAGGACCTAGAAGGAAGAAGGAGATGGAAACAATATGCAGATATGACAAAGAATATTCCTAATAATTTTTTTCATAAATTATTATTTTCAACCAAATGTGATATTCATCACTACAACAACATTGTAACTACCATTTTTGATAGTTCCAACTCCATTTTGTACAAGTCGAGGAGTCCTCAATCTTGAGCAGTATTAGAAGTACCTATATATTAATTTTCGTAATTTTTGCACTCTATTTGAGCCTTCAAATAAGCCTTGGAACGTAATTTTTAACTAGGCCATACACTATGTCTGGATAGGGCCAAAAGCTAGTTCAAAACTATAAAAAGAGGTAGAGAGCTTATTTTTGAGGTTAGCTTGTTATAGATTAGAGCTTTTGTAAAAGATATCTTTGATAACTGAAAGCACTTGATTGTTCCTCTCTTTGTTCTTGTCTTGTGTGCACGTGTGTGTGTATGTGTGTGCATGCTAGTGTGCTTCTCACTCACGCACTTGTGCCTTCACTTGCTCATCGTCATCATACCAATCCTCATGTCTCCATGGATTGACATTTATGAGGTGGATTTCCTCACATTGGTACTCATCATTGTGCTAGACTGACACCAAATTTGGCACCATTACCAGGGAGAGAGCTTCAAGGATGAGTGTGTGATGGTAAGACGTAGAGCTGTGATGTTGGAGTTGTAGGTAATTTCCTTATTTTTCATTATTTTTTCTTGCTTTCTTCATCATCATCATCACCATCATCATCCTCACCATCTCCCACCTCCATCTCCATCTTTGCTAAATTTTCGATTTTTTGGTCATATTGCCTTCCTCACCTCATTCCCTCATTTCACTTGTGAGAGAGAGCAAGAGAGAGCTAATGTGCATTATGTTTTCATGTGTTTTTGAGCATTTCTTGTAGGTTTCAGTGGTACCATCACCTCCAACAACTTCTACAGGTACGACAAACCTCTACACAAGTCCCGAGATGATGACCTCTATCTATCGTGACAAATAGATAAAGTTTGTATTTCCTGATTTCATGCATGGTATGATAAACCGCACCACTAGAGCATTCCAAATAACTAGAACCATCACAAAAATTTGCATTTTTTTGGTTTATCATGACAGACCAAAACCGTGATAGACATCATCTATCACAATAGACACCTATCTATCATGATAGAGGACACCCGTCTATCGTGATAGACACCCTTCTATCGCAACAAACAAAAATCCACGATAGATGAAAGACGATAGACACTGTATATCACGACAGACTGAAATCACTGACATATGACAAATGAAAGATGATAGAAGATAGATATCATCTATGGCAATAGAAACTCTTCTAGCACGAGAGACACCCGTCTATCATGACAGAAAGGTCTATTGTGATAGACACTATCTATCGTGATAGGCAGCCAATTTCAACAAAAATTAAGGTGTTAATTTTTTGAAAATTTGGGCTAAAAATGGGCACTTTTTGAGGGCTTTTACCTACACCATTACAGACGCCTTTGACAAATACAAAAATCTCCTAATGGGTGATTTGCCTATTTAAACCCTCAGAACTTTGAACCAACATAACTTTTTCATATGAACTCCGTTGATTTTTCGATAGGGTAATTTGAAATTGACCCATAGGTGGGGTTAGGAGACCAAGGGATCTCTTAAGAGTTTCTTTATCAATACAAAGGGGGAAAAAGGGTCTTTAAAAATGTTTGAATAATTTTTTTTGTCAATTGAAGTTAAAAGCTTATGCTAAACTGGGAACTTTTATAGGATCATTAAGAGATCTTGGAGAGACCAAAGCAAGGTGCTACTGTGTGCAAGCTTGGAAACGTGCATCCTCGGCATACAAGTGCAACCAAGGAGAAGCGACTTGAGGTTGGAAGATCTCTCAACCGCCTCAGTCAATTTTTAGCATAGGCTAAACATGATAAGTGGTTGTGATTGATTAGGGGCACGATAGGAACACTCAAGATCTAAGAGTCTTTAATTTCTCAAGTTTAAGAATAGGTTAATTGCAATCAAGGGACAACTTCAGGGTAAAGAATTTAATCTGATTGGAAGAAGAACATCAAGTATGGCAAAGCTAAGTGCTCATTATGATGCATGTTTTAAAACAAGGAAATACACCTTAGAGATTTTTATGAAACAAGTGATTGATATCAAGGAATCAACAATGTGGTTGTACAAGGATCACAAGGTTAATCAGTAAGGCATATGAACCTTACGTGAGGTAGACACCTAGGGAGAGATCTTCGAAGTGTTAGATAATCTAAGGCTAGTGTCAACCATATGGCTAGGTCATGCACCCAGTATGTTAATGATTATCCCTACATACATAGTTTGGAAATGAGTGATTCAGAGATGTCCTTTAACATGGAATGACTGGTAGATAGTTCAAGCATAACCTATCTATAGACACCAGAAGGTCCCTATAAGATGCAGTTCGAATATACACCCATTGGTTAAATTTGAAGAGGGTTCGTATATTGATAAGCAAGGAACCATCTATGTGGTTATCAACTTACCAGATAGGAGATATGAGTTCGAAAATGTATTCCCAAGAATGACATAGGAGATCTAGAGCAAGGGGATCTAGGATGAGAACCCAAGACTCCTCGAGGCAAGTCTATCTTGACCATGGTGATTACTCCCGAGTGGATACCCCAAGACAACAAAATCATAGAACTATTCTTGAATAGAGAAACAGAGGAAAGAGTGCAAAGATTGCAAGAGCATTGATTGACTTGGGAGCAAGCACTAGTGCAGTTAGACTCTCATTGTCAAGAATTGAAATTAAGTATCAATCCTATAGAAGCGTGTCTAATAGGATTGGGAGGTGTGGAAACACCTTGTATGGGCCAGGTGGAGCTTCCCATCTACATTCAAGATGTTCTAATGTCTAGATTTATGACCATGCAGTCAAGGTAAGTGTGTCAAGACTGGATTTATGACCATGCAGTCAACGTAAACTTAATAAGTGGACTTCTTTAGGTCTAGGTAAATCAAAACTGCATCACACATGGGTTAGAAAATCAAGCACTCAAGCAACTAGAAAAGGCATCCACTCTTGGTCCTTATAGGAATACATATGACGATAATCATGCTATTATTGTCCAAAGTTCTATGGTGTAGAAGAAGCTCACTCATGAAGGAGTCTTTACTTGTTCAAATATGTGCTTCGTTTCTCTTTGATATATGCAATTTGTAAAAATTGGACTAGATTAGTATAATTTATGTAAAGGAAAAGTCTAGAAAACCTTCGTATCTCACTCTACTACTCGTGTATATTCAATCCCTTCCCCTCTCTATTCTTTTCTTGAATGCATATTTTAAATGTTTTTTCCATTCCTGGCATCAATTAGCTATATGAACATCTCTCTATCTCCTATATTAGCACGTCAGGTGTGCTTACAGTTCCTATTTTAAATGTTTTTTCATTCATGGCATCAATTATCTATTAGAACATCTCTCTATCTCCTATATTGTCAAGTGTGCTTACAATTCCGTCAAAATACAAATGCATGTACTTATTTACAATTCTACATGTTTATATATTCTATTCCATCCTTCTCTGCATTTTAAATAACCTAGTCTATCATTGATTACCATGAAGCAATACATTCCCTTAGAGAATAAATCATCAAAACCTTATAAAACTCTTAATAAATATCACTCATAAGGATAAAATCATATTATAGTTTGCCTATTGATTTCACATCAACATACCTCCAAAATCTCTACCAAAAAAGGAACTCCAATCTGCCTTCTCATGAAACTCATATCCATCCTTTTCTCAAGCTTGATAGTGAAACTTCTATACTATGCTATGAATTGCATTCTTTTTTTGATATTCACCTAAATTGTGGTGCAAGGTTAAAGGATAACTTGGGAGACTTTGCCAATTTAACTTTATGCTACTTATAGTTTCATATTTTACCAAATTACAATGTTTATGAATGCTAATATGATTATGTACATGTTAGAAAGTCATGTATCGTAGTCATTTTGGTTGTCAGGCAGCAATCACCTCTTAATTGCATGTATTTTTATACTCTACATGTTTTATAATCATGTAAAAATGGATTGAGTTTGTGCTAGTCACTTTAGATCAATCGATATTGCACTGGAAGAAGCAATAAGCAAGAGAGATATGTGACCCCAATTAGCCCAAGTATCTCATTGATCTACCACATACACTCTCAATAGAAGTCATGTTCGATGAAGTCAAGATAAAAATCCAGGCAAGAAAAAACCATGAATACTAAATTATGTGCCCTGTAGAGCTAGTGATTGAAGAAAAGAAATATGTTGCACCATGCTCTTGTCCTTTTCCATAGAAGGATTGAATGGGATATGATCTAAGATGTGCTAGTGCAAAAAAAAAAACCCACATGATAATTTGTAGCTTTTCCTTAGGTAGATCAAAGTCTAGATATAAAAAAATTACTAGATGGAGAGAAAGAATAGGAATGATAGCACAAGGAACAAAGATGTGGCCACTATCTTGTTGGAGTTGTGGGCGGTTTTTTAACCTCTATCTAGTACTGCTCTCTGGAACGAAATTCTTTACACGTATCTAGTACTTTGCAGTCCAATGTTCAACTAAGGGACCTTGGCTAGAGGAATCCTGAGAATAAGTTCCTTAACTTTTCCCAAACTTGTTCCTATCCAGTTCAACTATTGTGAAATACTAACCATCACATTCATTCTGCTCCTATATTAACGGATTTAAATTAATCATTGGGTCTATTGGGTTTGTAATAGTTAGCCAATTACAATGAACAATTTCTTCCACCAACTTAACTCTGACACGACCTCTTAACCATAAAAAGAAATTTGCATATACATTAACTATTCATAACTTTCAATATATATAGATTTCACAATTACTTTGAAAACAGATAATGTTTGCAGAGAAGTTGCTCTTCCCATGCCCAAAGCACCATTAGTGAAAACTTTGCATGTGTGCTCTACAACGGATCGATGTGTCATGTTCATTACCGAAAAGTTACAACACTTCAAAGGGGTAGCATCCCTTTATAATTGTGGTATACCTAATTAATGACAAGGGCAATGTGGCATAACACTTCGCGCACATGATGGATTTAATCTAAAAATACTATAGGGGTGATTGTAAAATATGGTCCAGTCTAGTAGGTGGTGCTCTAGTTCATCTAAATTAAAAAAATGTAGCCTATAAAGATGTCCAAAAACTGTCTTGTCACTACAAGGAATACGGGCATATAGCGACGGTTAAGGCGACAAAATTTCGTCGCTATAAAATTGCAACTTGCATCGTAATTAGCGTCGCGCGCCGACCGTCGATTAAACGACACAGAAAACGACGGTATTTGCGACTTGTGACGCGATGGGATTACGACGTTCCCATAAAACGTCGCTAAAACGATGCAATTTAAAAGAGACGCTTTCTTGCGTCGCATAGGCGACGTTACTTGCCGTCGCATAAGCGACGCTAAAATTGTCGCGTATCCGACGACGAATAGCATCACTTACACGACGATTTGTTGACGAAAAACAATTTTAAAATGTTGTAGGCTCTGCGATCGGCATTTTCACGCATCCGATCGAAGATCTCTCCAACGTTCGCAATTGTGCTGCGCTTACGAGCTGAAGCAAGTATATGCAGAATTGTTGTTTTGCCTAAGCTCTCTCTTATTGTCTCCCTTTGTCTTTGTTTCTCTCTTTCTACATCTTTCTCTCTTTGAATTCTCTCTCTCTCTCTCTAGATCTCTCTCTCTCTCTCTAGATCTCTCCCTCTCTAGATCTCTCTCTCTCTAGATCTCTTTTATTGCAGGTTATTCAAGAAGCTAACCAAGCAAAAATTATGGCTAACAATTGTAAGTACAATTTCTATTCTTTGTAGATCATTTGAATTGTGTTATTTTCATTACATAGCATACTCACACTTATTGATATGCACTCATACACTTATACATGATGAAGATGCACTTTCACACATATACATATATACACATGCACATACACACACATATATACACATAGATACATGTGAACATACACTTAGACATACACACATATACACATGCATATGCACAAACATTCCTACAACCACATAAAAAGACGTCCATGCATGCATTATTGTGTGTATATATATATATATATATATATATACATATAGACATACACACATTAACATATATGCAAATACATGTATATGCACATCCACATACACATGCATGTTTCATACATATACACATGCATATACATATACACATATACATATACATATACATATACATATACATATACATATACATATACACACATATACATATACATGCATATACATGTACACACACATACATATACATCCATATACATATACACACACATACACAAGAACATGCACATACTCATACACACATATACATTTATACATGCACATGCACATACATACATATACACACACATACACATGCACATACATACATGTACACACACATACATATACTCTTAGGTACAAACATATGAAGAATTATATAATTAAAGTATTAAAACACATATACACATGCACACACACATGCATATACCTACATATACACATATACACATATACATGCACATACACACACATACACACACATACACACACATACACACACATACACACACATACACACACATACACACACATACACATAGAGTTATACATATACATGCATATACATATACACACATACACAAGAACATGCACATATTGATACATACATATACACTTATACATGCACATGCACATACATACATATACACACACATACACATGCACATACATACATATACACACACATACATATACACACACATACATATACACTTAGGTACACACATATGAATGAATTATATAATTAAAGTATTAAAACACATATACACATGCACACACATGCACATACCTACATATACACATATACATGCACATACACACATATACATGCACATACACACATATACACACATATACACATAGAGTTATACATATACATGCATATACATATACACATACGTACATACACATGCATATGCACATACTCATACACACATATACACTTATACATGCACATGCACATACATACATATACATACACATACACATGCACATACATACATATACACACACATACATAATTAAAGTATTAAAACACATGCCTAATATAAACAATAATAACAATCAATAGAACAAAACTCTTCATTACTTAATACCATACACACAATTCAAAATATAACTGAAATAAAAAAAAAAAATATATATATATCAATGTAAATACATATAATCCAATGTCATAATCAACTAAAATCCTAATCATCATCATCATGATCATCATCATCATGATCATCATCATCATGATCATCATCATCATGATCATCATCATCATCAGCAATATCATGATCATTCTGATCATCCTCATCCTCATCGTCATGATCACCCTGTGACGATCGAGGTCGTCCCTCCTGTGTCTGTCTCTCCATAATACTCCTTTATTACATATAACAAACATAAATAAATAAAATAATTAAAACATTCATAAAAACAAAATAATTATATAAAATTTAAAAATACTCACAAAGGCATCAAGATGATCTTGCATATACTCGCTCAAACGCCGATATCCAAAATGTGTAGCATACTCGATCTCCTGTTTTGTAGGATATCGGCCATAATCCTTCCGCTGCAATGAAACAAATAAAAAACATTAGTTGCTTGCATTTTAACTAAAATAAAAAATATACTCACAATAACACATATACTTACAAAAGTAGCTACAAAACCATTATGGCCCATTTGGCCTAGGTGCGATGTGTGGCCCGACTCCACTCTCTTCTTTGCAGCAGCCTGTTTATTCAAGAAAAAAATACATAAATTAAATGTAAAAAATTACTAAAATATATAAAAATTATAAATTTAAACTATTAATTTGTGTACCTTCTGCTGAGGAAATGACTCTTGAAGACGTAGCTGTCTACGAAAAAACTACCACGACTCAGGTGGTATGCTAGCTCGCCTCTTATTTTTTTCGACCATACAATATCTCCTGTTAATTTAATCTCAAATAAAAAAAAAAGTCAGAATACATACACATATATACACACACATACACATACACATACACATACCCACATACACATATACATGCAAACACATACGCATGCATATATGTATACATATACACATATACACATATACATACATATAACATAAAAATACATATACATATCCACATATATACGTACACACACATGCATGCATATACACTCATTCATACAATATACATGCATTTATCCCACAATAATATGTAGTTGTGTATATGTGTGTATGTGTAAATGTATGTATGTGTAAATATGTATATGTGAATTTTTTGTTTATGTAGATAATCAAATAATTAATATCAAGTATCATTATTTGTAGATTCTAATCAATCAGATGGAACTCCACCACCGTCTCCTCTTCGTGCAACGACTTTATACTGTAAGTATATGAAATATTTAATTTTAAATATATTTGATGGATACATAACTTATATATATATTTTTATGTTTCTTATTATGTGCAGATTCTGATCAATCAGAGGGTACTCCACCACCTCCTACCCATGCAACGACTTCAAATGTGTCCTCCGATAGGAATTATGATGAATTTTACTATGAAGAGCATATTATATGTTGGTGTAACTCTTGTTATGGCACGTATCGAAGACCACGATTGGAATGTATTGAACATGAGGCAGAGGATGGTACTTTTGAGCGTGCACCATCACCTAGTCAACATGATAATGCTTGGGTATGTATTTTCTATATATATTAATGTCATTATTTTATTTAAAAACCATATATAAAATCAAATTATTGTTGATATACAGGAATACTTGCTCGATGATGATGATGATGATGATTTTTCTCATAATGTTAATATACCTCGTACACGTCATGGACTTGCTGTTCATCAATTACAAGCAGAGGTTTCTAGAAATCCTCTACCTCCTGGTTTAGAGAATGAAACGGTTGGAGATTATCCATTGCTAGCTCGTGATCGTTCTTTAGTACAAACATATGATAGAAGAAGATATGGAGGATGGAATAGAGGACCACTTCCTTTAGATGGAGAGGTTTTCAACTTTTGGGGTAATCGCTATATGATTGCTCCATCCACTATTACTAATGCTGGTCGTGGTCTCTTTATTGTAGAGGATTTGTATGTGCCTCCAAACTCTGAAGTCACTCTTATGTCATTTTGTGGTCCTATATATGGATGGGGAGATTGGCATCGACTTTCACGTTATGTTCAAAGCGTGAGTACTTATGGAATATGCTTGAACGCAACATCCCTTACTAGTAGAAGGATTTTACATGCAAAAAATGAAAGATTATATATTGATGGAAGACCTTACACACATGGAAATATAGCAGGTTTAATAAATAGTAGTCGAGGGTTACATAATAGTTCAAGGACTAATTGCACATTTGAGGAGCGTGAAAATAGTCATGAATCACCATACATGAGTAGAGATGTATCAAGATACATAGTTGTCAATGCTATTACTACATTACATGCTGGTGATGAACTATTAGTGAATTATGGATGGCATAGACCTCCAAGAGCACCTTTTAGGTAGAGAGAATAAAACTTTTCTATCCATATTTAATAAGTTATATACTTAATTTTATATTTGAAGTTTACTTTTTATTCATTTATGGAATACTAATGAATTTTATTTATATGTGTAGATTCCAACGTATGATGTTGATGATATTCGTCCACAGCATTCACAATTACCAGTAAGACCACGATTATCAGAAGCTTCCATGAGGAGGATACGCAAAACTAATCCTGTGCAATATGCAAAGTTGAAAGATCTATATTCAAAAGACGATAAAGTACAAGATTTGTGTGACAATGATGAAGATGATGGCATGGTAGATTTTATTGAGGATTGGTATCAAAATGACAGTGAGAGCATTGATATTTCTAAAAATGAGAAATATCTTCGAGAGGAATGTCTAAAGCATGTATATGAAGGAAGTCGTTTGACATGACTAAGTGCGAGCTTACTTATTCTCAACCTTCAAAATCGTTTTGGATGGAGTAATGTATCTGTTTCGACACTATTAAGGTATAATTTTCAATTTTCTATCTATTTATATATATATACATAAATATATATATTTATATATATATAAATACATGCAGGTTTTTATTCTTACTTTAGATAAGATAAGAAGAAGAACTTGGATTGAATGGATACAATTGTTTGGATGGCAGGATACGATTGTTTGGATGGCAGGATACGATTGTTTGTTTTGGAGGATATGAATGATTTGTCGATTCACACATATGTTCAGTTTGAAAGTGTGAATCGACAAATCATTCAATGAAGGTACATACTTCATGTGTCCAAAACAAACAATCGTATCCTGCCATCGAAAACAATCAAATTTTGTGTAAATATTTTGAAAGATGCACTAATAGTTTTAAAAGATGCGCAGACAAAAAGTGTCCATTCAATTCAAGTTCTTGTTCTTACCTTATCTAAAGTAAGAATAAAAACCTACATGTATATATGTATATTTATTTATTTACCTTTTTTAATATATCTTTTTTTTGATAAACTTACAGGTTATTATCTGAAAAGTTTTTACCAAGTCAGAATATTCTTCCTACCTCACATGATGAAATGAAGAAGATAATCAACAATCTTGGTATAGATTATCAATGTATACATGCATGTCCTAACGATTGTATTTTATATAGAGGTGAATATGCAGACTCTTTGACATGTCCCAAATGTCAATCTCCTCGATATAAGGGTGAAGAAGGTAAAATTCCAAAAAAGGTATTGAGACATTTTCCATTGGCTCCACGGATTAGACATATGTTTCAAAGCCTCGAATTATCAAAGCTTTTGACTTGGGGACATGATCACAAAAGTACTGATAGAATAATCAGAATTCCTCATGATAGTGTTGCTTTTCAGCATATTGATTCTACATGGCCTGAATTTGCACAAAATCCACAGAATCTAAAGTTAGGAGTTGCATTAGATGGGGTTAATCCATTCTCCATGAAATCCAATAAATGGTCAACATGGCCAGTGGTAGTCATAAACTACAATCTTCCGCCATATCTTAGCATTAAAAAGGAACATTTAATGCTTTCACTTTTAATCCCAGGCAAAAGACAAGTTAAAGATATGAATGTATATCTTGCTCCTCTCATTGACGATCTTCAAGAGTTATGGAGAGGTATTAATGTCATTGATGTATCGAAAAGCATCAATGAAAGACATATTACGGTTCGTGGTATTGTGGCTTGGACTATTCACGATTTTCCAGGATATGGCGTTTGTTCAGGTATTGATGTAATTTTTTTATTCAATATGCATGTAAATAAATATGATTTAATCTAATTATATTTTTATCATTTTTCATGATGCAGGAATATCTACTAAGGGTTATAAAGCTTGTCCATATTGTGGTGATTGGTTGAGATCAATCTATAGTAAGAATCTCAACAAAAATATTTATCTTCGATATCGAAGATTCTTTCCTGATGATCATCCATTAAGATCTAAAAGAGAAGTGATACATTTTAATGGAAAGCTTGAAACAGACCAGTATCCAAAACCTATGATGCCTATGGATTGGTATAAAAAATGGACAGATGGACCTCTGATAGATCCAGAAGCAGAAATCTTCAGTGATGAATGGGTTTTTGTTGTTATATATTTTGATAGGTCATTTTGAAGGCTGACTGGTTTCGAGCGGAGTATAAAGGTAGTAATTCTACATTAAGAAAGGAATTTTCTAGGTTTTGGGCAATTGATTCTTCCAAGGTAATGCGATCTACTAAAGAACCATATATTCTTCCTAGGCATATTGAACAAGCATTTTTTTATAAAAACCTAGATGCTCATCCTTGGTGGCAAGTCATTCATGTGCAACCTAGAGGTAGGTCATTGTTTGAACAGTTTATTGTTAGAGAGATCGAAGAAAGTCCTCTTGATGATTCAACACAGATACTGATACATCAACATCTGAAATAGAAATTAGAATCATTATACGTGATAATGATACTAATCTTTTTGATGAAGAGGATAATTCTCTACATGCTGATTCTACTGATGAGGAAGAGGAATTACCAGAAATAGATATTAATCCATCAATAGATGATGTGATTCATGAGAACATAGATTTAACAATAGAAGAAATAAATGAAATCAATAAGGATAATGAAGATGAGACTATATTGATGTCTTACCAAAATGATGGCAATAATGAAAACATATGAGCAGATTAGATAGTAAATTCTACTCTAGTTATCGATCAATAACTTGAAGCTTCTGAATGGATATCAGATAATAGGTTTTTTTTATTAACTTGAATAACGATGAATCCTATTAGAGAGATGAAAGCATGTTCTTCTAAGTTAGAACATGAAGCTCGGGGATATGCCTAATTATTTTATATATAGCTTTATCTTCGAGGAGCAAATTTTTATCAGCATATGTGTGTGTATTCATGTGTATTATATGTATACATATGTTAGTATGCATATATATGTATTTCATGTATATGTATGTGTTTGCATATGTGTGATATATGTATACATGTGTTAAATATGCATATGTGTATATATGCATATGCATCTATGTAAAATATTCATGTATTCATGTAATATATGCAAGTGTCTATAATTGTGTACATGTATATATGTATATGTGTCTATGTGCAAATATGTATATGTAAATATGTATGCATGTATATATATGTTTATGTGTGCATGTAGGCATGTATATGTGATGTGTACATGTATATATGTATATATGTCTATGTGTAAATGTGTACATGTAAATATGTTAGTATGTATATATATATTTATGTGTGCATTTAGGCATGTATGTGTGATGCATAATATATATACTCCATTTTATATTTATGTATCCTATCTACATGATGTGTATATATCTTTACATATATTATGATCCTCGTTGATTCGAGTAGCTATATATAGAGGCATAAGGTTGGGAGGAGAGACATCTCTCTAGTAGGACGTCGGAGGTGTACATATACTTCAAACATATGGCTAAAAAGTTGAATTAGAGTTTCTAAATTAGGGATTTCAAAACCCTAATATCGAAATTAGTGTTTTCAATTTAGGATTTTTGAAATAGGATTTATTTATTTATGCGTATGCATGTGTTGTGTATGTATGTGTATCTATATGTGCATATGCATGTGTTTTGTGTGTATATATGCATGTGTGTATGCGTGTATTTATACCTCTAGTCTCTCTCTCTCTCATATACATACATACATGCATAAACACACATAATCATATCCACATATATATACATAAAAGCAGTGCATACCGTGCATTGTTGCGACGATGAGCCATAAGTGTCCGCATCTCTTTTAAACACCACTTAAGCGACCATCCTGTCCCAAACTCTGTCTCAAGTGAACTAAGCACATATTTTTTATCCCTCTCATCATGCTCACTAAAAAAATAAAAAACATAATGTAAATAAAACATAAGATATATATTTCAATTTATATGTAAAGCTTTTACTTACTTCCACGGTAAGTGGATAAAGCGCAGGTAAGAGTCGCATAGTGCCCGCATTCTTCTCTTGAACTCCAATCCATTCCCTATGTACACAATGTTCCCCTCTGGCTCTATGTCGCACTCTAGTCCTTAGGTGCCTATGCATGTCCTCATAGGCAACTCTGCTCTGCTATCACGTGCTGGAGGTGGTATAGGTGTCTTGAAAATAGATAGATAGAAATAAATAAAAATATGTGTTATAATATCATTAAAAAAGTTTATGAAAACAAAAATACCTATGAGCAGCTAGCTCTCTTCCTGCATGTGGAGCCGCAGAAGAGCCCTCGTCTGATTGCTGGGTAAGCATCTTGATCGTATAATCCAGCTCCTCATCAGACATCTCTGAGTAATCACGCATTATGGCCCCTAGAGTATCAAACGGAACTCTTGCTCTCATAAGACTTTTTATGAGAGTGAGTTTCGCCTTTCTCTCTCTACTGGGATCCATAATACCTAACATATAAAACAAAATGGTTAGAAATCAATATATATACGTGTACATATGTAAGAGTGTACTATGCATTAAGTATGTGTATGTATGCATGTGTGTGTGTATGTATGTGCGTGTATATGTGTGTATGTGTGTATGCATGTGTATGTGTGTGTATGCATCATTATGTGTATATGTGTCTATGTGTGTATGTGTGTGTGTATGTATGTGTATATGTGTGTGTGTGTGTGTATGTATGTGTATGTGTGTGTGTGTATGCATGTATGTATGTATGTATGTATGTATGCATATGCATATGCATTATGTATGTATATATATGCATGTATGTGTATGTGTGAGTATGTCTCTCTATGTGTGTGTATACATAGATGTGTGTATGTATGCATATATGTGTGTATGTGTGTGTGTATATGTGTTTGTATGTGTGTATGCATGTGTATGTGTGTGTATGCATCATTATGCGTGTAAGTGTCTATGTGTGTTTGTGTGTGTATATGTGTGCGTGTGTGTGTGTCTATGTGTATGTGTGTGTGTCTATGAGTGTGTATGTGTTTATGTGTATGTATGTATCTATGTGTGTGTATGTGTCTATGTGTGTATGTGTATGCATGTATGTATGCATATGTGTGTGTATGCATGTGTATGTGTGTGTATGCATCATTATGTGTGTATGTGTCTATGTGTGTATGTGTGTGTATATGTGTGTGTGTATCTATGTGTATGTGTCTATGTGCATGTATGTATGCATATGTGTGTGTATGCATATGTATGTGTGTGTATGCATCATTATGTGTGTATGTGTCTATGTGTGTATGTGTGTGTATGCATTATGTACGTGTATGTAAGCATGTGCATTATGTATGCATATAACTATGTATGTATGCATATGCATATGCATTAGGTATGCATATGCATATGCATATGCATTAGGTATGCATATGCATATGCATTATGTATGCATATGTGTGTATGCATTATGTATGTATATGTAAGCATGTGTATTATGTATGCATGTAAGTATGTATGTATGCATATGCATATGCAATATGTATGCATGTATGTGTATGTGTGTGTATGTCTCTCTATGTGTGTGTATGCATATATGTGTGTGAATGTGTGTGTACATGTGTCTATATGTGTGTATGCATGTGTATGTGTGTGTATGCATCATTATGTGTGTATGTGTGTGTGTCTATGTGTATGTGTGTGTATCTATGAGTATGTATGTGTTTGTGTGTGTGTATGTGTCTATGTGTGTATGTGTCTATGTGTGTGTATGTATCTATGCATGTGCATTATGTATGCATGTAAGTATGTATGTACATTGTATGCATATGCATATGCATTATGTATGCATATGTATGCATGTATGTGTTTATGTGTGTATGTCTCTCTATGTGTGTGTATGCATATATGTGTCTGTATGTGTGTGTATATGTGTCTGTATGTGTGTATGCATGTGTATGTGTGTGTATGCATGTGTATGTGTGTGTATGCATGTGTATGTTTGTATGTGTGCATGTGTGTGTGTATATGTGTGTGTATGTGTGTGTGTCTATGTGTATGTGTGTGTATCTATGAGTGTGTATGTGTGTGTATGTGTTTATGTGTGTATGTGTATGCATGTATGTATGAATATGCATGTGTATGTGTGTGTACGCATCATTATGTGTGTATGTGTCTACGTATGTGTCTATGTGTGTATGTGTTTGTGTATATGTGTGTGTATGTGTGTGTGTCTATGTGTATGTGTCGCTACGCGTCTATGAGTGTGTATGTGTTTATGTGTGTGTATGTGTCTATGTGTGTGTATGTGCATATGCATTATGTATGCATGTATGTGTATGTGTGTGTATGTCTCTCTATGTGTGTGTGTGTATGCATATATGTGTGTGTATGTGTGTATGTGTGTGTGTATGTGGCTCTATGTGCGTATGCATGTGTATGTGTGTGAATGCATCATTATGTGTGTATGTGTCTATGTGTGTGTATGTGTGTGCACGTCTGTGTGTATGTGTGTGTGTCTATGAGTGTGTATGTTTGGATGTGTGTGTGTATGAATGTGTGTCTATGAGTGTGTATGTTTGGATGTGTAAGTGTATATGTGTGTCTATGTGTGTATGCATGTGTATGTGTGTGAATGCATCATTATGTGTGTCTATGAGTGTGTATGCATATGTGTATATGTGTGTGTGTATATGTGTGTCTATGTGTGTATGCATGTGTATGTGTGTGAATGCATCATTATGTGTGTATGTGTGTGTATATGTGTGTGTATGTGTGTGCACGTCTATGTGTATGTGTGTGTGTCTATGAGTGTGTATGTGTTTATGTGTGTGTATGTGTCTATGTGTCTATGTGTGTATGTGTCTATGTGTGTATGTATGCATATGTGTGTATGTGTGTGTATGCATTATGTATGCATATGTGTGTGTATGCATTATGTATGTGTATGTATGCATATGCATTATATATGTGTATGTATGCATGTGAATTATGCATGCATATGTGTGTGTATGCATGTAAGTATGTATGTATGTACGCATATGCATATGCATTATTTATGCATATGTGTGTGTATGCATGTAAGTATGTATGGATGTACGCATATGCATATGCATTATGTATGCATGTATGTGTATGTGTGTGCATGTCTCTCTCTATGTGTGTGTGTATGCATATATGTGTGTGTATGTGTGTGTATGTGTGTGTATGTGTGTGTGTATGTGTGTGTGTGTATGTGTCTATGTATGTGTGTGTATATGTATGTGTATATGTGTGTGCATGTGTATGCATTATGTGTGCATGTGTGTATGCAACCTTATTTGTGTATGTGTGTATATGTGTGTCTATTTGTGTGTATGTGTGTGTGTGCCTATGTGTATGTGTGTGTGTGTCTATGTGTGTATATGTGTGTGTGTACATATGTATGTGTGTGTAAGTGTGTGTGTGTGCGCATACCTGCTTGCTGTTAGTTTGTGCGGCCCTCTCTCTCTCTCGCGTGCTCTCTCTCTCTCTCAGTCTCTCTCTCTCGGTCTCTTCTTGCTCACGTCCAAGTCTCGGCACAAATGTGCCGGGAGAAATCAATTTTTTTTTTTTTACATTCCAGACCGTCGCATATGCGACGCTCTGCAATTTGCCAACGTTGCTCACACCGTCGCTAGGCAGCGAGGAAATTAGCGATGCTCTTTAATTAGCGTCGCATAAGCGACGAGGGTCGGGAAAACAAAATTCAAAATTTTGACCGTCGCTTATGCGACGACCTCGTCGCATAAGCGACGCTTCCTGTTTTTTTTCCAATTCGGGGCTGAATGCACATCCCAAAAACTAGCCAATGACACTTGCAAGTGTCTGTCAACTCTTAGGTTTTAGGCTAAAAAACTTGCATAAATTTGTAGTGGCTACTCCCACCAAAACTAAAAACCTTTCGAGAAACCTGTAGTTCTACGAATGTGGCTGAAAACACAACCCCAAAGGTTGATATTTATTGTTGGAGAAGTATAAGAATGGGCATTGATTCACAAAAGTCAGCTGCTAAATGTTGGCATCTATTGATATATTTAGGTAGTGATGTGTGTGAACACACTAGGAGCGTCAGGGCACTTTTTTCTCTCTTTGAAAGATTTTTTTTCCCTTGGCTTGTATATATGCTTGTAACCCTAATGGGTTACTTATCTTTGTACTTTCTATTGGTAATACATTCAGTATTGTGTGTTGTGCTACAAGCTTCTTCTTCTTCCTTGTGTTGTTCGCGTGCTTCTGCAAACCTCAAACTCCAACAATTGGTATCAGAATAATTCACTACTTCATCTAGGGCATCACCAACACCCCTCCGGTCATAGTCTTAGAATCGCACAAAAATTGGAGAATTGTGATCGGAGCTTGTTTTGGCCTCCGAATGCCCTATCGCAACACCTGTGTATGCAATTTCATCTTTTTGTGCCAAATATATATACAGGTTTCAATTCCCTAGTATAAGATCCTCGACATGTGCTATAGGTTTAGCAAAACTTGATAAGTTAGTTCTATTCAACTTTTTGAGATACAATCATTTTTTTGCATCAAGGTATTTTAGTCAGTGGCCATGGTTGGCAGTGATGTATTTCGTATGTTGGTTGTTGAGGATAAGTTGAATGGTACCAATTACCCATTATAGGCTTATATGATGCATTATGTTTTGGTTGCAAAAGGACTATGGAATATTGTGCAAGGTGTTGAAAGATGTCCCATGACACCTGCAAATACAATTACTGAAGCTAATGTAGATGGTGTTGAAGATGGTGATATTCTTCAGGTTCTTATTCATGTTGTGGTTCCTATTGCACCTACAGCAGAGCAACTTTGTTGGGATAGCACAGATTCTCAGGCACATGCATTGAGAGTCTTGTCTGTCAAACCTACCATTTATTCCTCACATTTGCTCTTGGAGAACAACAAAGGATGCTTGGGATACACTTACCACTTTATACCAGGCAAGGGATGAGGCTTGTGTTGCTTACCTCCTAAAATAGTTGGAGAGTGGGCACATGAATGAAGTGGATTCCATGGATAGCTTTTTGACAAAGATCAAAGATTTGAAGGAGTAGTTGAGTGATGAAGTCTTTCCTGACAGTGCATTGTTCTGAATGGTCTTCCAGATTCATATCAAAGTTTTGGTTCTACTCTTCGATTGATGATGAAAGGTAATCCAAATGCCTTAACATTCGAGGAGTTGGTATCTACTCTGTTGCAGGAAGATAATTCTAGGTAGAACATGTCCATTATGCATGTTGCAGATCAAGCTTTCCTGGCTAGTGAGAAGGGAAAAGGTACATAGAGTTCATCTAGTAGTAAGCAAAAAACTGCTAATTTTGCACAATCAAAGAAAGATGACAACGACAAGAAGAAAATAGAAAAGCAAAAATTGTTTTGCAAATATTATAATGGAAATGATCATGTCATAAGGAGTTGTCCAAAATTGGTTGCAAAAGAGGCAAAGAAGAAAGAGGCCAGAATGGTTATTGTAGAGGCCTCTACACCCAAAATAGAGTCTGCTAATCTTGTGCAGAATGAAGAATGGGGATTTACTACTGCTTGCAGTTATGACCCATCTTCTCATGAACAGTGTATGCCTGTAGTAGACTGAGATGTTTGGTACTTTGATAGTGGGGCAACCAAACATATTACCTCGCAACGTAGTTTCTTCATGTGACTTAATCTTGCCCCTACAAGGAATACTATCACATGCGCCAAGAACTCCTCTTATCTTGTGATGGGAGTTTGTAAGTTCATTCTGACTACTCCTGATGGTATATCTTTTACATTGTTGGATGCTTTATTTATGTCAGGGATCAAGAAAAATATGTTATCAGTTTCAGCATTAGCCAAGATCTTCTTGGTTGTGAAATTTGTTGATGACAGATGTACAGTTCATGATATGTCAAATAGCCACGTCATTATTGTTTCTGGAATTTTATGTCATGGACTGTATAAGCTCATGGATTCTGCAACATCTGTGAATGATTCAACATGTGTAGTGCAAGATTCTTAGGCTATGTTAGATGCAAAGCTTAGGCATGCATCCTTTGGTCATCTGAATTTTGCTAGTTTGCTATGCTTGTAAAAATCTGAAATGGTTTCCTCTCTGCCCAAACTTGAGGCATGTGGTAAACATGTCTATGAAGGCTATATTTTGGGCAAAATGTAGCATTCCTCCTTCCCAAAAGATGGTTCAGTTTGAGCTACTGAAAAATTATAGCTTGTTCACAATGATGTTTGTGGTCCTATGCAGACATCTTTTGGGAACTACCTTTACTTCCTAGCTTCATTGATGATTTTTCTAGGCATGCATGGGTGTATCTACTGAAAGTAAAGTCCAGAGTGTTTATGTGCTTCATGTCTTTTGATTTTACTGCATTTTTAGGTGAACATGGGATAAAACATCAATGTACAGTGTCATATACACCTCAACAAAATGGGGTCACAGAAAGGAAGAATAGATCACTCATGGAGATAGCAATGTGTATGGTCAAGAGTCAAGCTTTACCACATAGTTTCTAGCTTGAGGATATATATGTGTGCAACATATGTACTTAACAAGTGTCCCACTAAAGCATTGCAATCTATCACTCCATATGAGGCTTGGCATGGTCACAAGCCATTTGTTACTCACCTGAGTGTCTTTGGTTGTCTGACATATGCATTAGTGCATGAACAACAAATGTACGAAATTGGATGATAAAGTAGTGAAATGTATTTTTGTTGGGTATAGTTATGAAAGCAAAGGCTATTGTCTATACCATCCACATACTATATGCATTTTGGTTAGCCATGGTGTTGTTTTTGTGGAAGATTCTATTCAGCCATAACTTTCATGTACTAAGGAGACATCAATTAGCTCCAAAGATGTGTAGGATACTTTACTGCCTCTTTTTATAGGTGGAAAAACTAGTGCTAGTCCAAATGAGGCAATTTATCAGCCTTTATAGGTTTCACATGATGATGCAAATCATTCCATTTTTTATGCAGATTTACATGATGCACTTATTGATGAGAGAACTGATATAGAAGAGGCAAAAACTATGCCTAAATGGATAGTGGAGACTTTGCGAGATAGAAAAATAGGTGCACCTCTATCATATCGTACTCTTTTAGGCTCTCATAGTGCTTCTTTTGCATCAAAATTCTATGCTATGGTTGCGTCTAGTCTTTGTGATGAGAATGAACATGTTTCATTTGATGAAGCACAAAATTATGAAAATCGGATGGCTGCTATGCGATCAGAATATGATCCTATTATGAAAAATGGTACGTAGACTTTATGTGACTTGCCTCCTGACAAGAAGGCCATTGGCACTAAGTGGATATACAATCTGTAGCATAAGCTTGATGGAACATTTGATGGGTATAAGGCTAGGCTTGTTGCAAAAGGTTATGCTCAAGAAAGAGACATTGATTTTGATGAGACGTTTGCA
Source organism: Ceratopteris richardii (assembly GCA_020310875.1). Taxonomy (NCBI): domain Eukaryota; kingdom Viridiplantae; phylum Streptophyta; class Polypodiopsida; order Polypodiales; family Pteridaceae; genus Ceratopteris; species Ceratopteris richardii. The sequence continues at coordinate 165,647,739 of CM035412.1, forward strand.
CCTACATGCCAAATGACTACTGATCGTAGCAATTGTGCACTTGTAGCTCATCATGGTTGGACACTACAACATATCAAGGGTATATTGACGCTTCTACTGGACGAGCATGATTTTGCCACAAAATCAGTGTAAAGGTCGACATACACATCGGTAGCAAACCGTCAGTATAGGCATCAGTAGGAGCATCGGTATAATTGTCGGTATAAGTGCCAGTATTACGAACGCTCATACCAACGCCTATACCAACAACTTGGCTGGGTGTACTATCGCCCATACCGATGACCGTGCTGGGAGTACCAATGGGCATACTGATGACGATATGTCCATAATTTTTTTTTGGGCAGAGTGTGTTGTCTCTTGCTATAGCAACATTACCATGATGTTGTGTAGCAAAAGACAATACAATCTACCCAAAGAAAACTGAGTACATGTGATGTATACTCTAATGGAAGCCAAAACATGATTTCGTATAGCCAAATACTGTCAGACACAAAAGAGATGAGCAGAATGAACCATGAACCATGTACAAAAAAAGTTATATATTCCATAAATGAAGCATGTACAAGAGTGTGGCAAACCACTGCTATATATGAGCCAAATACAAAATGTGGCAAAGCACTTCCATGTAGGAACCGAATACAAAATTATGGAGCACCATTGCCATATATGAGTGTAGTAGAAAATTATGACAAAGCACTATCCTACATATGCTCAAAGGAATCAAAACCTTTATACATACAATCTTGCAACAAAGCATATGCATAAAATGAGACAAATTGACATGAGATTTATAAGCAACAATTAAAAATATCAAACCAAGCTATAAGCTCACGTTGTCATAGATGCTCCCATGAAATGATCGCACCACATCCCTCCAAGTCCTTCAATAGTGCAACCATAAGCTTCCTCGGTTCGTGTCGGAGGACGACCCATTGCAAACCCCTATAATAAATATGCAAAATGTTAGATGAACATAGATGATGTGCTTAACACAAACAAATTCAATAATTAAAATGATACTTACAAATCGGTAACACATAGTATCTTTTGGGCAAAATGCAACATTCCTCCTTCCCAAAAGATCGTTTTGTTCGAGCTACTCATAAATTGCTGCTTGTTCATAAAGATGTTTGTGCTACTATGGAGACACCTTCTTTCAAGAACTACCTTTACTTCATGATTTTTATTGATTAATTCTCTAGGCATGCATGGATGTATCCATTAAAAGCAAAGTTTGAAGTGTTTATGTGCTTGAAGTAGTTTTTGGTTTTGGTTGAAAATCTATCAGCATGTAAATTGGGCACCCTCCATTTTGATCGAGGGGGGAGAGGGGGGATATAGGAATTCTGGTTTTAATGCATTTTCATCTGAGCATTGGATAAAGCATCAATGTACAATGTCGTATGCACCTCAAAAAAATGGAGTTGCTCAAAGAAATAATAGGTCTCTCATAGAGATGGCGAGGTGTATGGTCAAAAGTGAGGCTTTACCACAAAGCTTCTCGCTCGAGCTTGTTATGTGTGCAACATATGTACTTAACGGGTGCCCCACCAAAGTACTGCAATCAATCACTCCATATGAGGCTTGGCATGATCACAAGCCATCATGTTGCTCATCTGTGCGTCTTTGGTTCTCTAGCATATGCATTAGTGCATGAATAACAACATAAGAAATTGGATGATCAAGTAGTGAAATGTATTTTTGTTGGGTATATTTTTGAAAGCAAAGGCTATTGTCTACATCATCCATAGATTAATTGCATTTTGGCTAGCCATAATGTTGTTTTTGTGGAAGATGCAATTCAACCATTACTTTCATGGTGTTACAAGGGTCAATGGAAAAGAAAGCCAAAGAAAGGACCTAGAAGGAACAAGGAGATGGAAACAATATGCAGATATGACAAAGAATAGTCCTAATAATTTTTTTCCTAAATTATTATTTTCAACCAAATGTGATTTTCATCACTACACCAACATTGTAACTACCATTTTTGATAGTTCCAACTCCATTTTGTACAAGTCGAGGATTCCTCAGTCTTGAGGAGTATTAGAAGTACCTATGTATTAATTTTCGTAATTTTTGCACTCTATTTGAGCCTTCAAATAAGCCTTGGAACCTAATTTTTAACTAGGCCATACACTAGGTCTGGACAGGGCCAAAAGCTAGTTCAAAACTATAAAAAGAGCTAGAGAGCTTATTTTTGAGGTTAGCTTGTTATAGATTACAGCTTTTGTAAAAGATATCTTTGATAATTGAAATCACTTGATTGTTCCTCTGTTTGTTCTTGTCTTGTGTGCACGTGTGTGTGTATGTGTGTGCATGCTAGTGTGCTTCTCACTCACACACTTGTGCCTTCACTTGCTCATTGCCATCATACCAATCCTCATGTCTCCATGGATTGACATTTATGAGGTGGATTTCCTCACATTGGTACTCATCATTGTGCTAGAGTGAGACCAAATTTGGCACCATTACCAGGGAGAGAGCTTCAAGGATGAGTGTGTGATGGTAAGACATAGAGCTATGATGTTGGAGTTGTAGGTAATTTCCTTATTTTTCATTATTTTTTCTTGATTTCTTCATCATCATCATCACCATCATCATCCTCACCATCTCCCACCTCCATCTCCATCTTTGCTGAATTTTTGATTTTTTGGTCATATTCCCTTCCTCACCTCATTCCCTCATTTCACTTGTGAGAGAGAGCAAGAGAGAGCTAATGTGCATTATGTTTTCATGTGTTTTTGAGAATTTCTTGTAGGTTTCAGTGGTACCATCACCTCCAACAACTTCTATAGGTACGACAAACCTCTACACAAGTCCCGAGATGATGACCTCTATCTATCGTGACAAATAGATAAAGTTTGTATTTCCTGATTTCATGCATGGTATGATAAACCGCACCACTAGAGCATTCCAAATAACTAGAACCATCACAAAAATTTGCATTTTTTTGGTTTATCGTGACAGACCAAAACCATGATAGACATCGTCTATCACAATAGACACCTATCTATCATGATAGAGTACACCCGTCTATCGTGATAGACACCCTTCTATTGCAACAAACAAAAATCCACGATAGATGAAAGACGATAGACACTGTATATCACGACAGACTGAAATCAGTGACATATGACAAATGAAAGATGATAGAAGATAGATATCATCTATGGCAATATAAACTCTTCTATCACGACAGACACCCGTCTATCATGACAGATAGGTCTATTGTGATAGACACTATCTATCATGATAGGCAACCAATTTCGTTGATTTTCCGTGGATTTTCCGATAGGGTAATTTGAAATTGATCCATAGGTGGGGTTAGGAGACCAAGGGATCTCTTAAGAGTTTCTTTATCAATACAAAGGGGGAAAAAGGGTCTGTAAAAATGTTTGAATAATTTTTTTTTGTCAATTGAAGTTAAAAGCTTATGCTAAACTGGGAACTTTTATAGGATCATTAAGAGATATTGGAGAGACCAAAGCAAGGTGCTACTGTGTGCAAGCTTGGAAACGTGCATCCTCGGCATACAAGTGCAACCAAGGAGAAGCGACTTGAGGTTGGAAGATCTCTCAACCCCCTCAGTCAATTTTTAGCATAGGCTAAACATGATAAGTGGTTGTGATTGATTAGGGGCACGATAGGAACACTCAAGTTCTAAAAGTCTTTAATTTCTCAAGTTTAAGAATAGGTTAATTGCAATCAAGGGACAACTTCAGGGCAAAGATTTTAATCTAATTGGAAGAAGAACATCAAGTATGGCAAAGCCAAGTGCTCATTATGATGCATGTTTTAAAACAAGGAAATACACCTTAGAGATTTTTATGAAACAAGTGATTGATATCAAGGAATCAACAATGTGGTTGTACAAGGATCACAAGGTTAATCAGTAAGACATATGAACCTTAGATGAGGTAGACACCTAGGGAGAGATCGACGAAGTGTTAGATAATCTAAGGCTAGTGTCAACCATATGGCTAGGTCATGCGCCCAGTATCTTAATGATTATCCCTACATACATAGTTTGGAAATGAGTGATTCAGAGATGTCCTTTAACATGGAATGACTGGTAGATAGTTCAAGCATAACCTATCTATAGACACCAGAAGGTCCCTATAAGATGCAGTTCGAATATACACCCATTGGTTAAATTTGAAGAGGGTTTGTATATTGATAAGCAAGGAAACATCTATGTGGTTATCAACTTACCAGATAGGACATATGAGTTCGAAAATGTATTCCCAAGAATGAGATAGGAGACCTAGAGCAAGGGGATCTAGGATGAGAACCCAAGACTCCTCGAGGCAAGTCTATCTTGACCAGGGTGATTACTCCCGAGTGGATACCCCAAGACAACAAAAGCATAGAACTATTCTTGAATAGAGAAACAGAGGAAAGAGTGCAAAGATTGCAAGAGCATTGATTGACTTGGGAGCAAGCACTAGTGCAGTTAGACTCTCATTGTCAAGAATTGAAATTAAGTATCAATCCTATAGAAGCGTGTCTAATAGGATTGGAAGGTGTGGAAACACCTTGTATGGGCAAGGTGGAGCTTCCCATCTACATTCAAGATGTTCTAATGTCTGGATTTATGACCATGCAGTCAAGGTAAGTGTGTCAAGACTGGATTTATGACCATGCAGTCAACGTAAACTTAATAAGTGGACTTCTTTAGGTCTAGGTTAATCAAAACTGCATCACACTTGAGTTAGAAAATCAAGCTTTCAAGCAACTAGAAAAGGCATCCACTCTTGGTCCTTATAGGAACACATATGACGATAATCATGCTATTATTGTCCAAAGTTCTATGGTGTAGAAGAAGCTCACTCATGAAGGAGTCTTTACTTGTTCAAATATGTGCTTTGTTTCTCTTTGATATATGCAATTTGTAAAAATTGGACTAGATTAGTATAATTTATGTAAAGGAAAAGTCTAGAAAACCTTCGTATCTCACTCTACTACTCGTGTATATCCAATCCCTTCCCCTCTCTATTCTTTTCTTGAATGCATATTTTAAATGTTTTTTTCCATTCCTGGCATCAATTAGCTATATGAACATCTCTCTATCTCCTATATTAGCACATCAAGTGTGCTTACAGTTCCTATTTTAAATGTTTTTTCATTCATGGCATCAATGATCTATTAGAACATCTCTCTATCTCCTATATTGTCAAGTGTGCTTACAATTCCGTCAAAATACAAATGCATGTACTTATTTACAATTCTACATGTTTATATATTCTATTCCATCCTTCTCTGCATTTTAAATAACCTAGTCTATCATTGATTACCATGAAGCAATACATTCCCTTAGAGAATCAATCATCAAAACCTTATAAAACTCTTAATAAATATCACTCATAAGGATAAAATCATATTATAGTTTGCCTATTGATTTCACATCAACATACCTCCAAAATCGCTAACAAAAAAGGAACTCCAATCGGCCTTCTCATGAAACTCATATCCATCATTTTCTCAAGCTTGATAGTAAAACTTCTATACTATGCTATGAATTGCATTATTTTTTTGATATTCACCTAAATTAAGGTGCAAGGTTAAAGGATAACTTGGGAGACTTTGCCAATTTAACTTTATGCTACTTATAGTTTCATATTTTACCAAATTACAATGTTTATGAATGCTAATATGATTATGTACATGTTAGAAAGTCATGTATCGTAGTCATTTTGGTTGTCAGGGAGCAATCACCTCTTAATTGCATGTATTTGTATACTCTACATGTTTTATAATCATGTAAAAATGGACTGAGTTTGTGCTAGTCACTTTAGATCAATAGATATTGCAATGGAAGAAGCAATAAGCAAGAGAGACATGTGACCACAATTAGCCCAAGTATCTCATTGATCTACCACATACACTCTCAATAGAAGTCATGTTCGATGAAGTCAAGATAAAAATCCAGGCAAGAAAAACCCATGAATACTAAATTATGTGCCCTGTAAATCTAATGATTGAAGAAAAGAACTATGTTGCACCATGCTCTTGTCCTTTTCCATAGAAGGATTGAATGGGATATGATCTAAGATGTGCTAGTGTAAAAAAAAAAAGCCACATGATAATTTGTAGCTTTTGCTTAGGTAGATCAAAGTCTAGATATAAAAAAATGACTAGATGGAGAGCAAGAAAATGAATGATAGCACAAGGAACAAAGATGTGGCCACTATCTTGTTGGAGTTGTGGGCGGTTTTTTATCCTCTATCTAGTACTGCTCTCTGGAACGAAATTCTTTACACGTATCTAGTACTTTGCAGTCCAATGTTCAACTAAGGGACCTTGGCTAGAGGAATCCTGAGAATAAGTTCCTTAGCTTTTCCCAAACTTGTTCCTATCCAGTTCAACTATTGTGAAATACTAACCATCATATTCATTCTGCTACATTAATCATTGGGTCTATTGGGTTTGTAATACTTAGCCAATTACAATGAACAATCTCTTCCACCAACTTAACCATAAAAAGAAATTTGCATATACATTAACTATTCATAACTTTCAATATATATAGATTTCACAATTACTTTGAAAACAGATAATGTTTGCACAGAAGTTGCTCTTCCCATGCCCAAAGCACCAATAGTGAAAAATTTGCATGTGTGCTCTACAACGGATCAAGGTGTCCTGTTCATTACCGAAAAGTTACAACGCTTCAAAGGGGTAACATCCCTTTATAATTGTGGTATACCTAATTAATTACAAGGGCAATGTGGCATAACACTTTGCGCACATGATGGATTTAACCTAAAAATACTATAGGGGTGATTGTAAAATATGGTCCAGTCTAGTAGGTGGTGCTCTAGTTCATCTAAATTAAAAAATGTAGCCTATAAAGATGTCCAAAAACTGTCTTGTGTTTTTGCAAAAGTTTGTTGTATATATTTTCTTGGACTACTCGAAGCATCGTGGACAAAGTAGGTTGGTTCATCAAGACAACATCTTCACAGTTATGGCCCAGAAGTTTAACACCATGTAGAATTGCCTTTGATTGAGTAGTAGCTAGCTTCTCCTTTATATCTTCTTACAAAAAGAAGTCTTGTTGCACAACTACACATACCATTTTCTTTGCCATGTTAGATTCATCATGTAGTTCCTTTAGTGACAACTCAGCCCCTTGATGTTGGGCATGAGTCTGCCCCAATTCTATCATGAGTCAACGGACCTCACCTGGTAGTTAGGCATCGAAAGACTGGAGCTAGGACCTTCAGTACGGGTGCTGCTCAATTCTTTTGTGGCCTACTACAACCCATAACATGATTCTTGAAGAAAACATTCCCTTAGAGAATAAATCATCAAAACCTTATAAAACTCTTAATAAATATCACTCATAAGGATAAAATCAGATGAGTCTACCCCAATTCTATCATGAGTCAACGGACCTCACCTGGTAGTTAGGCATCGGAAGACTGGAGCTAAGAGCTTCAGTACGGGCGCTGCTCAATTCTTTTGTGGCCTACTACAACCCATAACATGATTCTTCAAGAAAACATTCCCTTAGAGAATAAATCATCAAAACCTTAAAAAACTCTTAATAAATATCACTCATAAGGATAAAATCATATTATAGTTTGCCTATTGATTTCACATCAACATACCTCCAAAATCGCTACCAAAAAAGGAAGTCCAATCTGCCTTCTCATGAAACTCATATCCATCCTTTTCTCAAGCTTGATAGTGAAACTTCTATACTATGCTATGAATTGCATTCATTTGTTGATATCCACCTAAATTCTGGTGCAAGGTTAAAGGATAACTTGGGAGACTTTCCCAATTTAACTTTATGCTACTTACAGTTTCATATTTCACCAAATTACAATATTTATAAATGCTAATATGATTATGTACATGTTAGAAAGTCATGTATCGTAGTCATTTTGGTTGCCATGGAGCAATCACCTATTAATTGCATGTATTTGTATACTCTACAAGTTTTATAATCATGTAAAAATGGACTGAGATTGTGCTAGTCACTTTAGATCAATCGATATTGCAATGGAAGAAGCAATAAGCAAGAGAGATATGTGACCACAATTAGCCCAAGTATCTCATTGATCTACCACATACACTCTCAATAGAAGTCATGTTCAATGTAGTCAAGATAAAAATCCAGGCAAGAAAAGCCCATGAATACTAAATTATGTGCCCTGTAGAGGTAGTGATTGAAGAAAAGAACAATGTTGCACCATGCTCTTGTCCTTTTCCATAGAAGGATTGAATGGGATATGATCTAAGATGTGCTAGTGTAAAAAAAACACCTACATGATAATTTGTAGCTTTTGCATAGGTAGATCAAAGTCTAGATATAAAAAAATGTCTAGATGGAGAGAAAGAATAGGAATGATAACACAAGGAACAAAGATGTGGCCACTATCTTGTTGGAGTTGTGGGCGGTTTTTTAACCTCTATCTAGTACTGCTCTCAGGAACGAAATTCTTTACACGTATCTAGTACTGTGCAGTCCAATGTTCAACTAAGGGACCTTGGCTAGAGGAATCCTAAGAATAAGTTCCTTAACTTTTCCCAAACTTGTTCCTATCGAGTTCAAGTATTGTGAAATACTAACCATCATATTCATTCTGCTACTATATTAACGGATTTAGAATAATCATTGGGTCTACAAGGTTTGTAATACTTAGACAATTACAATGAACAATTTCTTCCACCAACTTAACTCTGACACGAACTCAAAACCATAAAAAGAAATTTGCATATACAATAGCTATTCATAATTTTCAATATATATAGATTTCACAATTACTTTGAAAACGGATAATGTTTGCACAAAAGTTGCTCTTCCCATGCCCAAAGCACCATTAGTGAAAACTTTGCATGTGTGCTCTACACCGGATCCATGTGTCATGTTCATTACCGAAAATTTACAACACTTGAAAGGGGTAGCATCCCTTTATAATTGTGGTATACCTAATTAATTACAAGGAAAATGTGCCATAACACTTGGTGCACATGATGGATTTAACCTAAAAATACTATAGGGGTGATTGTAAAATATGGTCCACTCTAGTAGGTGGTGCTCTAGTTCATCTAAATTAAAAAATGTAGCCTATAAAGATGTCCAAAAACTGTCTTGTGTTTTTGCAAAAGTTTGTTGTATATATTTTTTGGACTACTCGAAGCATCGTGGACAAAGTAGGTTGGTTCATCAAGACAACACCTTCACAGTTATGGCCCACAAGTTTAACACCATGTAGAATTGCCTTTGATTGAGTAGTAGCTAGCTGCTCCTTTATATCTTCTTACAAAAAGAAGTCTTGTTGCACAACTACACAAACCATTTTCTTTGCCACCTTAGCTTCATCATGTAGTTGCTTTAATGACAACTCAACCCCTTGATGTTGGGCATGAGTCTGCCCCAATTCTATCATGAGTAAACGGACCTCACCTGCTAGTTAGGCATCGAAAGATTGGAGCTAAGAGCTTCAGTACGGGTGCTGCTCAATTCTTTTGTGGCCTACTACAACCCATAACATGATTCTTGAAGAACATATTCCCTTAGAGAATAAACCATCAAAACCTTATAAAACACTTAATAAATATCACTCATAAGGATAGAATCATATTATAGTTTTCCTATTGATTTCGCGTCAACATACCTCCAAAATCGCTACCAAAAAAGGAACTCCAATCTGCCTTCTCATGAAACTCATATTCATCCTTTTCTCAAGATTGATAGTGAAACTTCTATACTTTGCTATGAATTGCATTCTTTTTTTGATATTCACCTAAATTGTGGTGCAAGGTTAAAGGATAACTTGGGAGACTTTTCCAATTTAACTTTATGCTACTCATAGTTTCATATTTTACAAAATTACAATGTTTATGAATGCTAATATGATTATGTACATGTTAGAAAGTCATGTATCGTAGTCATTTTGGTTGCCAGGGAGCAATCACCTCTTAATTGCATGTATTTGTATACTGTACATGTTTTATAATCATGTAAAAATGGACTGAGTTTGTGCTAGTCACTTTAGATCAATCGATATTGCAATGGAAGAAGCAATAAGCAACAAAGATATGTGACCACAATTAGCCCAAGTATCTCATTGATCTACCACATACACTCTCAATAGAAGCCATGTTCGTTGAAGTCAAGATAAAAATCCAGGCAAGAAAAACCCATGAATACTAAATTTTGTGCCCTGTAGAGCTAGTGATGGAAGAAAAGAACTATGTTGCACCATGCTCTTGTCCTTTTCCATAGAAGGATTGAATGGGATATGATCTAAGATGTGCTAGTGTAAAAAGAAACACCCACATGATAATTCTATCATGAGTAAACGGACCTCACCTGCTAGTTAGGCATCGAAAGATTGGAGCTAAGAGTTTCAATAAGGGTGCTGCTCAATTGTTTTGTGGCCTTCTACAACCCATAACATGATTCTTGAAGAAAACATTCCCTTAGAGAATAAATCATCAAAACCCTATAAAACTCGTAATAAATATCACTCATAAGGATAAAATCATATTATTTTGCCTATTGATTTCACATCAACATAACTCCAAAATCGCTACCAAAAAAGGAACTCCAATCTGCCTTCTCATGAAACTCATATCCATCCTTTTCCCAAGCTTGATAGAGAAACTTTTATACTATGCTATGAATTGCATTCTTTTTTTATATTCACCTAAATTGTGGTGCAAGGTTAAAGGATAACTAAGGAGACTTTGCCAATTTAACTTTATGCTACTTATAGTTTCATATTTTACCAAAATACAATGTTTATGAATGCTAATATGATTATGTACATGTTAGAAAGTCATGTATCGTATTCATTTTGGTTGCCAGGGAGCAATCATCTCTTAATTGCATGTATTTGTATACTCTACATGTTTTATAATCATGTAAAGATGGATTGAGTTTGTGCTAGTCACTTTAGATCAATCGATACTGCAATGGAAGAAGCAATAAGCAACATAGATATGTGACCACAATTAGCCCAAGTATCTCATTGATCTACCACATACACTCTCAATAGAAGTCATGTTCGATGAAGTCAAGATAAAAATCCAGGCAAGAAAAACCCATGAATACTAAATTATGTGCCCTATAGAGCTAGTGATTGAAGAAAAAAACTATGTTACACCTTGCTCTTGTCCTTTTCCATAGAAGGATTGAATGGGATATGATCTAAGATGTGCTTGTGAAAAAAAAACAACCTACATGATAATTTGTAGCTTTTGCTTAGGTAGATCAAAGTCTAGATATAAAAAAATGACTAGATGGAGAGAAATAATAGGAATGATAACACAAGGAACAAAGATGTGGCCACTATCTTGTTGGAGTTGTGGGCGGTTTTTAAACTCTATCTAGTACTGCTCTCTAGAACAAAATTCTTTACACGTATCTAGTACTTTGCAGTCCAATGTTCAACTAAGGGACCTTGGCTAGAGGAATCATGAGAATAAGTTCCTTAACTTTTCCCAAACTTGTTCCTATCAAGTTTAACTATTGTGAAATAGTAACCATCATAAGCATTCTGCTACTATATTAACGGATTTAAATTAATCATTGGGTCTACTGGGTTTGTAATACTTAGACAATTACAATGAACAATTTCTTCCACCAACTTAACTCTCACACGACCTCTTAACCATAAAACGAAATTTCCATATACATTAACTATTCATAACTTTCAATATATATAGATTTCACAATTACTTTGAAAATAGATAATGTTTGCACAGAAGTTGCTCTTCCCATGCCCAAAGCACCAATAGTGAAAACTTTGCATGTGTGCTCTACACTGGATCGATGTGTCATGTTCATTACCGAAAAGTTACAACACTCCAAAGGGGTAGCAGCCCTTTATAATTGTGGTATACGTAATTAATTACAAGGGCAATGTGGCATAAGGCGCACATGATGGATTTAAAATAAAAATACTATAGGGGTGATTGTAAAATATGGTCCAGTCTAGTAGGTGGTGCTCTAGTTCATCTAAATTAAAAAATGTAGCCTATAAAGATGTCCAAAAACATCTTCACAGTTATGGCCCACAAGTTTAACACCATGTAGAATTGCCTTAGATTGTGTAATAGCTAGCTGCTCCTTTATATCTTCTTACAAAAAGAAGTCTTGTTGCACAACTACATAGACCATTTTCTTTGCCACATTAGCTTCATCATGTATTTCCTTTAGTGCCAACTCAACCCGTTGATGTTGGGCATGAGTTTGCCCCAATTCTATCGTGAGTCAATGGACCTCACCTGCTAGTTAGGCATCGAAAGGCTAGAGCTAAGAGCTATAGTACGGGTGCTGCTCAATTCTTTTGTGGCCTACTACAACCCATAACATGGTTCTTCAAGAAAACATTCCCTTAGAGAATAAATCATCAAAACCTTATAAAACTCTTAATAATATCATTCATAAGGATAAAATCATATTATAGTTTGCCTATTGATTTCACATAAACATACCTCCAAAATCGCTACCAAAAAAGGAACTCCAATCTTCCTTCTCATGAAACTCATATCCATCCTTTTCTCAAGCTTGATAGTGAAACTTCTATACTATGCTATGAATTGCATTCTTTTTTTGATATTCACCTAAATTGTGGTGCAAGGTTAAAGGATAACTTGGGAGACTTTGCCAATTTAACTTTATGCTACGTATAGTTTCATATTTTACCAAATTACAATGTTTATGAATGCTAATATGATTATGTACATGTTAGAAAGTCATGTATCATAGTCATTTTGGTTGCCAGGGATCAATCACCTCTTAATTGCATGTAGTTGTATAGTCTACATGTTTTATAATCATGTAAAAATGGACTGAGTTTGTGCTAGTCACTTTAGATCAATCGATATTGCAATGGAAGAAGCAATAAGCAACAGAGATATGTGACCACAATTAGCCCAAGTATCTCATTGATCTACCACATACACTCTCAATAGAAGTCATGTTTGATAAAGTCAAGATAAAAATCGAGGCAAGAAAGACCCATGACAACTAAATTATGTGCCTTGTAGAGCTAGTGGTTGAAGAAAAGAACTATGTTGCACCATGCTCTTGTCCTTTTCCATAGAAGGATTGAATGGGATATGATCTAAGATGTGCTAGTGTAAAAAGAAACACCTACATGATAATTTGTAACTTTTGCTTAGGTAGATCAAAGTCTAGATATAAAAAAATGAATAAATGGAGAGAAAGAATAGGAATGATAGCACAAGGAACAAAGATGTGGCCACTACCTTGTTGGAGTTTTGGGCGGTTTTTAACCTCTATCTAGTACTGCTCTCTGGAACGAAATTCTTTACACGTATCTAGTACTTTGCAGTCCAATGTTCAAGTAAGGGATCATGAGAATACGTTCCTTAACTTTTCCCAAATTTGTTCCTATCCAGTTCAACTATTGTGAAATACTAACCATCATATTCATTCTGCTACTATATTAATGGATTTAAATTAATTATTGGGTCTACTGGGTTTGTAATACTTAGACAATTACAAATGAACAATTTCTTCCACCAACTTAACTCTAACACGACCTCTTAACCATAAAACAAAATTTGCATATACATTAACTATTCATAACTTTCAATATATATAGATTTCACAATCACTTTGAAAATAGATAATGTTTGCACAAAAGATGCTCTTCCCATGCCCAAAGCACCATTAGTGAAAACTTTGCATGTGTGCTCTACACTGGATCGATGTGTCATGCTCATTACAGAAAAGTTACAACACCTCAAAGAGGTAGCATCCCTTTATAATTGTGGTATAACTAATTAATTACAAGGGAAATGTGGCATAACACTTGGCGCACATGATGGATTTAACCTAAAAATACTATAGGGGTGATTGTAAAATATGGTCCATTCTAGTAGGTGGTGCTCTAGTTCATCTAAATTTAAAAATGTAGCCTATAAAGATGTCCAAAAACTGTCTTGTGTTTTTGCAAAAGTTTGTTGTATATATTTTTTGGACTGCTCGAAGCATCGTGGAAAAAGTAGGTTGGTTCATCAAGACAACATCTTCACAGTTATGGCCCACAAGTTTAACACCATGTAGAATTGCCTTTGATTGAGCAGTAGCTAGTTGCTCCTTTATATCTTCTTACAGAAAGAAGTCTTGTTGCACAACTACACAGACCATTTTCTTTGCCACGTTAGCTTCATCATGTAGTTCCTTTAGTGCCAACTCAGCCCCTTGATGTTGGGCATGAGTCTACCCCAATTCTATCATGAGTCAACGGACCTCACCTGCTAGTTGGGCATTGAAAGACTGGAGCTAAGAGCTTCAGTACAGGTGCTGCTCAATTCTTTTGTGGCCTACTACAACCCATAACATGATTCTTGAAGAAAACATTCCCTTAGAGAATAAATCATCAAAACCTTATAAAACTCTTAACAAATATCACTCATAAGGATAAAATCATATTATAGTTTGCCTATTGATTTCACATCAACATACCTCCAAAATCGCTACCAAAAAAGGAACTCCAATCTGCCTTGTCATGAAACTCATATCCATCCTTTTCTCAAGCTTGATAGTGAAACTTCTATACTATGCTATGAATTGCATTATTTTTTTGATATTCACCTAAATTGTGGTGCAAGGTTAAAGGATAACTTGGGAGACTTTCCCAATTTAACTTTATGCTACTTCTAGTTTCATATTTTACCAAATTACAATGTTTATTAATGCTAATATGATTATGTACATGTTAGAAAGTCATGTATCGTAGTTATTTTGGTTGCCAGGGAGCAATCACCTCTTAATTGCATCTATTTGTATACTCTACATGTTTTATAATCATGTAAAAATGTATTCAGTTTGTGCTAGTCATTTTAGATCAATCGATACTGCAATGGAAGAAGCAATAAGCAATAGAGATATAAGCAATAAGCAATAGAGATATGTGACCACAATTAGCCCAAGTATCTCATTGATCTACCACATACACTCTCAATAGAAGCCATGTTTGATGAAGTCAAGATAAAAATCCAGGCAAGAAAACCCCATGAATACTAAATTATGTGCCCTGTAGAGCTAGTGATTGAAGAAAAGAACTATGTTGCACCATGCTCTTGTCCTTTTCCATAAAAGGATTGAATGGGATATGATCTAAGATGTACTAGTGTAAACAAAAACACCCACATGATAATTTGTAGCTTTTGCTTAGGTAGATCAAAGTCTAGATATAAAAAAGGGACTAGATGGAGAGAAAGAATAGGATTGATAGCACAAGGAACAAAGTTATGGCCACTATCTTGTTGGAGTCGTGGGTGGTGTTTTAACCTCTATCTAGTACTGCTCTCTGGAACAAAATTCTTTACACCTATCTAGTACTTTGCAATCCAATGTTCAACTAAGGGACCTTGGCTAGAGGAATCCTGAGTATAAGTTCCTTAACTTTTCCCAAACTTGTTCCTATCAAGTTCAACATTGTGAAATACTAACCATCATATTCATTCTGTTACTATATTAACAGATTTAAATTAATCATTGGGTCTACTGGGTTTGTAATACTTAGACAATTACAATGAACAATTTCTTCCACCAACTTAACTCTCACACGACCTCTTAACCATAAAAAGAAATTTGCATATACATTAACTATTCATAACTTTCAATATATATACATTATTCACAATTACTTTGAAGACAGATAATGTTTGCAGAGAAGTTGCTCTTCCCATGCCCAAAGCACCATTTGTGAAAACTTTGCATGTGTGCTCTAGACCGGATCGATGTGTCACGTTCATTACCGAAAAGTTACAACTCTTCAAAGGGGTAGCATCCCTTTATAATTGTGGTATACCTAATTAATTACAAGGGCAATGTGGCATAACCCTTGGCACACATGATGGATTTAACCTAAAAATCCGATAGGCGTGATTGTAACATATGGTCCAGTCTAGTAGGAGGTGCTCTAGTTCATCTAATTTAAAAAGTGTAGCCTATAAGGATGTCCAAAAACTGTCTTGTGTTTTTGCAAAAGTTTGTTGTATATATTTTTTGGACTACTCAAAGCATCCTGGACAAAGTAGGTTGGTTCATCAAGACAACATCTTCACAGTTATGGCCCACAAGTTTAACACCATGTAGAATTGCCTTTGTTTGAGTAGTAGCTAGCTGCTCCTTTATATCTTCTTACGAAAAGAAGTCTTGTTGCACAACTACACAAACCATTTTCTTTGCCACGTTAGCTTCATCATATAGTTCCTTTAGTGCCAACTCAGCCCCTTGATGCTAGGCATGAGTCTGCCCCAATTCTATCGTGAGTCAACGGACCTCACCTGCTAGTTAGGCATCCAAAGTCTGGAGCTAAGAGCTTCAGTACGGGTGCTGCTCAATTCTTTTGTGGCCTACTACAACCCATAACATGATTCTTAAAGAAAAAATTCCCTTAGAGAATAAATCATCAAAACCTTATAAAACTCTTAATAAATATCACTCATAAGGATAAAATCATATTATAGTTTGCCTATTGATTTCACATCAACATACCTCCAAAATCGCTACCAAGAAAGGAACTCCAATCTCCCTTCTCATGAAACTCATATCCATCCTTTTCTCAAGCTTGATAGTGAAACTTCTATACTATGCTATGAATTGAATTCTTTTTTTGATATTCACCTAAATTGTGGTGCAAGGTTAAAGCATAACTTGGGAGACTTTTCCAAGTTAAGTTTATGCTACTTATAGTTTCATATTCTACCAAATTACAATGTTTATGAATGCTAATATGATTATGTACATGTTAGAAAGTCATGTATCGTAGTAATTTTGGTTGCCAGGGAGCAATCACCTCTTAATTGCATGTATTTGTATACTCTACATGTTTTATAATCATGTAAAAATGAACTGAGATTGTGCTAGTCACTTTAGATCAATCGATATTGCAATGGATGAAGCAATAAGCAAGAGAGATATGTGACCACAATTGGCTCAAGTATCTCATTGATCTACCACATACACTCTCAATAGAAGTCATGTTCGATAAAGTCAAGATAAAAATCCAGGCAAGAAAAACCCATGAATACTAAATTATGTGCCCTGTAGAGCTAGTGATTGAAGAAAAGAACTATGTTGCACCATGCTCTTGTCCTTTTCCATAGAAGGATTGAATGGGATAAGATCTAACATGTGCTAGTGTAAAAAAAACACCTACATGATAATTTGTAGCTTTTTCTTAGGTAGATCAAAGTCTAGATATAAAAAAAAGACTAGATGGAGAGAAAGAATAGGAATGATAGCACAAGGAACAAAGATGTCGCCACTATCTTGTTGGAGTTGTGGGCGGGTTTTTAACCTCTATCTAGTAATGCTCTCTGGAACAAAATTCTTTACACGTATCTAGTACTTTGCAGTCCAATGTTCAACTAAGGGACCTTGGGTAGAGGAATCCCATGAATAAGTTCCTTAACTTTCCCCAAACTTGTTCCTATCAAGTTCAACTATTGTGAAATACTAACCATCATATTCATTCTGCTACTATATTAACGGATTTAAATTAATCATTGGGTCTATTGGGTTTGTAATACTTAGACAATTACAATGAACAATTTCTTCCACCAACTTAACTCTGACACGACCTCTTAACCATAGAAAGAAATTTGCATATACATTAACTATTCATAACTTTCAATATATATAGATTGCACAATTACTTTGAAAACATATAATGTTTGCACAGAAGTTGCTCTTCCCATGCCCAAAGCACCATTAGTGAAAACTTGGCATGTGTGCTCTACACCGGATCGATGTGTCATGTTCATTACCGAAAAGTTACAACACTTCAAAGGGGTAGCATCCCTTTATAATTGTGGTATACCTAATTAATTACAAGGGCAATGTGGCATAACACTTGGCGCACATGATGGATTTAACCTAAAAATACTATAGGGATGAATGTAAAATATGGTCGAGTCTAGTAGGTGGTGCTCTAGTTCATCTAAATTAAAAAATGTAGCCTATAAAGATGTCCAAAAACTGTCTTGTGTTTTTGCAGAAGTTTGTTGTATATATTTTTTGGACTACTCGAAGCATCGTGGACAAAGTAGGTTGGTTCATCAAGACAACACCTTCACAGTTATGGCCCACAAGTTTAACACCATGTAGAATTGCCTTTGATTGAGTAGTAGCTAGCTGCTCCTTTACATCTTCTTACAAAAAGAAGTCTTGTTGTACAACTACACAGACCATTTTCTTTGCCACGTTAGCTTCATCATGTAGTTCATTTAGTGCCAACTCAGCCCCTTGATGTTGGGCATGGGTCTGCCCCAATTCCAATGTGAGTCAACGGATCTTACCTGCTAGTAAGGCATCGAAAGACTGGAGCTAAGACCTTCAGTATGGGTGCTGCTCAATTCTTTTGTGGCCTACTACAACCCATAACATTATTCTTCAAGAAAATATTCCCTTAGAGAATAAATCATTAAAACCTTATAAAACTCTTAATAAATATCACTCATAAGGATAAAATCATATTATAGTTTGACTATTGATTTCACATCCACATACCTCCAAAATCCCTACCAAAAAAGGAACTCCAATCTGCCTTCTCATGAAACTCATATCCATCCTTTTCTCAAGCTTGATAGTGAAACTTCTATACTATGCTATGAATTGCATTCTTTTTTTATATTCACCTAAATTGTGGTGCAAGGTTAAAGGATAACTTGGGAGACTTTGCCAATTTAACTTTATGCTACTTATAGTTTCATATTTCACCAAATTACAATGTTTATGAATGCTAATATGATTATGTACATGTTAGAATGTCATGTATTGTAGGCATTTTGGATGCCAGGGAGCAATCAACTCTTAATTGCATGTATTTGTATACTCTACATGTTTTATAATCATGTAAAAATGGACTTAGTTTGTGCTAGTTACTTTAGATCAATCGATATTGCAATGGAGGAAGCAATAAGCAATAGAGATATGTGACCACAATTAGCCCAAGTATCTCATTGATCTACCACATACACTCTCAATAGAAGTCATGTTTGATGAAGTCAAGATAAAAATCCAGGCAAGAAAAACCCATGAATACTAAATTATGTGCCTTGTAGAGCTAGTGATTGAAGAAAAGAACTATGTTGCACCATGCTCTTGTCCTTTTCCATAGTAGGATTGAATGAGATATGATCTAAGATGTGCTAGTGTAAAAAAAAAAACACGTACATGATAATTTGTAGCTTTTGCTTAGGTAGATCAAAGTCTAGATATAAAAAAATGACTAGATGGAGAGAAAGAATAGGAATGATAGCACAAGGAACAAAGATGTGGCCACTATCTTGTTGGAGTTGTGGGCAGTTTTTTAACCTCTATCTAGTACTGCTCTCTGGAAAGAAATTCTTTACACGTATCTAGTACTTTGCAGTCCAATGTTCAACTAAGGGACCTTGGCTAGAGGAATCATGAGAATAAGTTCATTAACTTTTCCCAAACTTGTTCCTATCCAGTTCAACTATTGTGAAATACTAACCATCATAGTCATTCTGCTACTATATTAACCGATTTAAATTAATCATTGGGTCTACTAGGTCTGTAATACTTAGACAATTACAATGAACAATTTCTTCCACCAACTCAACTCTGACACGACCTCTTAACCATAAAACGAAATTTGCATATACATTAAGTATTCATAACTTTCAATATATACAGATTTCACAATTACTTTGAAAATAGATAATGTTTGCACAAAAGTTGCTCTTCCCATGCCCAAAGCACCATTAGTGAAAACTTTGCATGTGTGCTCTACACTCGATCGATGTGTCATGTTCATTACTGAAAAGTTACAACACTTCAAAGGGGTAGCATCCCTTTATAATTGTGGTATACCTAATTAATTACAAGGGCAATGTGGCGTAACACTTGGTGCACATGATGGATTTAACCTAAAAATAGTTTAGGGGTGATTGTAAAATATGGTCCAGTCTAGTAGGTGGTGCTCTAGTACATCTAAGTTAAAAAATGTAGCCTATAAAGATGTCCAAAAACTGTCTTGTGTTTTTGCAAAAGTTTGTTGTATATATTTTTTGGACTACTTGAAGCATCGTGGACAAAGTAGGTTGGTTCATCAAGACAACATCTTCACAGTTATGGCCCAGAAGTTTAACACCATGTAGAATTGCCTTTGGTTGTGTAGTAGCTAGCTGCTCCTTTATATCTTCTTACAAAAAGAAGTCTTGTTGCACAACTACACAGACCATTTTCTTTGCCACGTTAGCTTCATCATGTAGTTCCTTTAGTGCCAACTGAGCCCCTTGATGTTGGGCATGAGTCTGCCCCAATTCTATCATGAGTCAACGGACCTCACCTCCTAGTTAGGCATCGAAAGACTGGAGCTAAGAGCTTCAGTACGGGTGCTGCTCAATTCTTTTGTGGCCTACTAAAACCCATAACATGATTCTTGAAGAAAACTCGATACATGTTCCCTTTGAATCTACTAATGGATTCCATTCCTTTTGCATTCCAAAGTATTCAACATGTAACTTCTTTTGAGTGTTTTTCCTAAACCCCAAAGCCACTCCCTACCCAACACCATATGAGTTCTTTCCTTGTGCATGACCAAGAAGTCAAGTTTATCTTTATATCCTTGGTACTTAATTTCCAAATCACATGTCATAGTTTCCCTGACCTTCTTATCGTGTCCTTGCATCACGAACACTATATATCAATGTGGAGATTTCTCCTAGGGTAACTTTAAGCTTTTCACCAATGAGTAGGTAAGGACATTATGGGTGGCCAAGTCATCTATCATGACTTTGGCCTTTTCTTCTCTTATGCAGGCATGGAGTTTGGCTAACTCATGTGGTCCAAACTCATTTTGGACCCACATAGAATCAGACAAACAACATTGATGTGTGCAATTTCCATGCATGACTTCCACTTTTTTCCAAACTTTACTATTTTCAAGATTCAAACTTTGAACTAAGTGCAATCCTGCATTTTCTTTCCCTTTTTGCTCATGGATGGCTTTTTGTTACCCCCTTGTAGTATAATTTTACTTAAATGTTCTTAATTTAGGCACTTAAAGTAAAGATTTTCATAATCTTTTTCTCCCAAAATTTAGGGTCAAGTCTTGGTCGTGAAAATTCAGTTTTAAAATCATCTTTTTTGAAAGTGCCTAATTTTTGTGTACTTCTTTTGAAATTTGTATTTTCCATGATAAGATAAAGTGATTTTGTTCCAATCTTAGCATGACAAGAAGGCCATTGGCACTAAGTGGATATACAATCTGTAACATAATCTTGATGGAACATTTGACAGGTATAAGGCTAGGCTTGTTGCAAAAGGTTATGCTCAAGAAAGAGACATTGATTTTGATGAGACTTTTCCACCTACATGCCGAATGACTACTGATTGTAGCATTTGTGTACTTGTTGCTCATCATGGTTGGACACTACAACATATCAGAGGTATACTGAGGCTTCTATCGGGGCAAATGGTACCTAAACTTTATGTGACTTGCCTCCTGACAAGAAGGCCATTGGCACTAAGTGGATATACAATCTATAGCATAAGCTTGATGGAACATTTGATAGGTATAAGGCTAGGCTTGTTGCAAAAGGTTATGCTCAAGAAAGAGGCATTGATTTTGATGAGACCTTTGCACCTACATGCCGAATGACTAATGATCGTAGCATTTGTGCACTTGTAGCTCATCATGGTTGGACACTACAACATATCAAGGGTATACTGAGGCTTCTACCGAGGCAAATGCATGGGCATGATTTTGCCCCAACATCCGTGTAAGGGTCGGCATACACATCGGTAGCAAAGCCTCGGTATAGGCATCAGTAGGAGCGTTGGTATAATTGTCTGTATAAGTGCCAATATTACCAATGCTCATACCAGTGCATATACCAACGACTTGGCTAGGCGTACTATTGCACATGCCGACGACCGTGCGGGGAGTACTGATGGGCATACCGACGACCATATGTGCATAATTTTTTTTGGGCAGAGCATGTTGTCTCTTGCTATAGCAACATTACCATGATGTTATGTAGCAAAAGACAATACAATATGCTCAAAGAAAATCGAGTACATGTGATATGTACTCTAATGGAAGCCAAAATATGATTTCATATAGCAAAATACTGTTGAACACAAAAGATATGAGCAAAATGAACCATGAACCATGTAGAAAAAAATTATATATTCCATAAATGAAGCATGTACAAGAGTGTGGAAAACCACTGCCATATACGAAGCACTTCCATATAGGAACAAAAAATATGGAGAACCATTGCCATATATGAGTATAATAGAAAATTGTGACAAAGCACTACCATACATATGCTCAAAGGAATCAAAACCTTTATACCTACAATCCTGCAACAAAGAATATGCGTAAAATGAGACAAATTGACATGAGATTTACAAACAACAACTAAAAATACCAAACCAAGCTATAAGTTCACCTCATCATAGATGCTCCCATGAAATGATCGCATTGCATCCCTCCAAGTCCTCCAACAGTGCAACCAATCCATGATGATATCCATAAGCTTCCTCGATTCACGTTGGAGGACGACCCATTGCCAACTCCTATAATAAATATGCAAAATGTTAGATGGACATACATGATGTGCTTAACAAAAGCAAACTCAATAATTAAAATGATACTTACAAATTGGTAACGCATAGTGTCTTTTGGGCAAAATGCAACATTCCTCCTTCCCAAAAGATGGTTCAGTTTGACTACTCATAAATTGCAGCTTGTTCATAGTGATGTCTATGCTCCTATGCAGACACCTTCTTTAACAACAACATAGGAAATTGGATGATCAAGTAGTGAAATGTATTTTTGTTGGGTATATTTTTGAAAGCAACGGCTATTGTCTACATCATCCATAGATTAATTGCATTTTGGTTAGCCATAATGTAGTTTTTGTGGAAGGTTCAATTCAACCATTACTTTCATGGTGTTACAAGGGTCAACAGAAAAGAACGCCAAAGAAAGGACCTAGAAGGAGCAAGGAGATGGAAACAATATGCAGATATGACAAAGAATAGTCCTAATTTTTTTTTTCATAAATTATTATTTTCAACCAAATGTGATTTTCATCACTACACCAACATTGTAACTACCATTTTTGATAGTTCCAACTCCATTTTGTTCAAGTCGAGGAGTCCTCAATCTTGAGGAGTATTAGAAGTACCTATGTATTAATTTTCGTAATTTTTGCACTCTGTTTGAGCCTTCAAATAAGCCTTAGAACCTAATTTTTAACTAGGCCATACACTAGGTTTGGAGAAGGCCAAAAGCTAGTCAAAAACTATAAAAAGAGCTAGAGAGCTTATTTTTGAGGTTAGCTTGTTAGAGATTAGAGCTTTTGTAAAAGATATCTTTGATAATTGAAAGTACTTGATTTTTCCTCTCTTTGTTCTTGCCTTGTGTGTAGGTGTATGTGTATATGTGTGTGCATGCTAGTGTGCTTCTCACTCATGCACTTGTGCATCACTTGCTCATGGTCATCAACTGATGTACATTCCAACCATGATGAGCTGGAAGTGCACAGATGCTACGAATAGTAGTCCTTTGGCATGTAGGAGCAAAGGTCTCATCAAAATCAATGCCCCTTTCTTGAGCATGATCCTTTGCAATAAGCCTAGCCTTATACATGTCAATTGTTCCATCAGGCGTATGTTTCAGCTTGTACACCCACTTAGTGCCAATGGCCTTCTTGCCAGGAGGCAAGCCACATAAAGACCAGGTACCATTTTTCATAATAGCATCATATTTTGATTACATAGCTCCCATCTAATTTTCAGAATTTTGTGCTTCATCAAAGGAAATAGGCTCATTCTCATCACAGAGACTAGAGGCAGCCATAGCATAGCAATTTGATGCAAAAAAGCACTATGAGAGCTCGAACGAGCATGATATGATAGAGGTGTATCTAATTTGCTATCACACAAAGTCTACTCTAGCCATTTTGGCATGGTTTTTGCCTCTTCAATATCAAATCTCTTATCAACAAGTGCATCATGTAAATTTGCATCGGAAATGGAATGATCTCCATTATCACATGAAACCTATAAAAGCTGAAAAGTTACCTCATTTGGACCAACACTAGACTGTCCACTTGTAAAGAGAGGCAGCAAAGTGTCATACATGTCTTTGGAGCTAACTAATGTCTCCTTAGTACATGAAAGTAATGGTTGAATAACATCTTTCCTAAAAACAACATCACGGCTAACCAAAATGCGTTTAGTCTATGGATGATAGAGACGATAGCCTCTACTTTCAAAATTGTACCCAACAAAAATACATTTCATTGCTTTATCATCCAATTTCCTATGTTGTTGTTCAAGCACTAATGCATATGCCAAACAACCAAAAACATGGAGGTGAGCAACAGATGTCTTACAACCATGCCAAGTGTCATATGTAGTGATAGATTGCAATGCTTTAGTGGGCCACTTATTAAGTACATATGATGCACACATAATAGCCTCAAGCCAGAAATTATGTGGTAAAGCCTGACTCTTGACCATACACCTCACCATCTCCATGAGTGACCTATTCTTCTATTCAGCAAATCTATTCTGTTAAGGTGTATACGGCACTGGACACTGATGTTTTATCCCATGTTCAACCAAAAATGCATTAAAATCAGAAGGTATATATCCCCCATCCCCCGATCAAAATGAAAGTGCCCATTTTACATGCTCATGGATTTTTAACCAAAACTAGAAACTGTTTGAAGCATATAAACACTTCAGACTTTGCTTTTAATGGATATACCCATGCATGCCTGGAAAAATCATCCATGAAAGTCATGAAGTAAAGATAGTTTCCAAAAAAAGGTGTCTGCATAGGACCACAAACATCATTATGAATAAGCTACAATTTCTAAGTAGCTCGAACTAAACCATCCTTTGGGAATGAGGAACACTGCATTTTGCCCAAAATATAGTCTTCACAGACATGTTTACTAGGTGTCTCAAATTTGGGTAGAGAGGACACCATTTCAAATTTCTACAGGCATAACAAACTAGCGAAATTCAGATGACCAAAGCATGCATGCCAAAGCTTTGCATCTAACAAAGCCTAAGAATCATGTACTACACATGCTGAATCATTCACAGATTTTTCATAATCTATGAGCATACACATCCCATGACAGAAAATGCCAAAGTAATAATGACATCGCCATTTGACAGATCATGAACTGTACATTTATCATCAAAAAATTTTACAACCAAGCCAATCTTGGATAATGTTGAAATTGATAACAGATTTTTCTTGATCCTTGGCACAAATAATCTGACAATGTAAAAGAACTACCATCAGTAGTAATCAGAATGATCTTACCAACTCCCATAGTAGGATAAGAGGAGTTGTTGGCACATGTGACAATATTCCCTGGAGGGACAAGCTCAAGAGAAATGAAGAAACTACGCTATAAGGTAATATGTTTGGTTGCCCCACTATCAAAGTACCAAACATCTGAGTCTAGTGCAGACATACACTGTTCATGAGAAGATGGGTCTGTTAAAGTGGCATGTACGCATGGGCATTTTTAGTTTTTAAAGGTTTAATTGAAGGGTTGACTAAGGGGATGCAATGAAAAGGTACAAGTCCCATACGAATGTGTATGTAAATTTGTATAAATACATAGCTTTTGTAATGAAACAAAAAAGCGCATTTGGATTTGTGCAGCATATGAGTTTGTCGGTACTTCTTTTCTCTCTACCTCATCTTCTTCCTTGTTGAGTCTATACTTTGTTTGTTGTAAGCATGTATTTGTCTTTCCTATTGTGATGGGTGGACGTTCTCCCGTTAACACTGGCGCCGTCTGGACTTACCCCCCCTTGGCTCTACCGGCTTCAGCATTTGTGTACGACCCTGTAACTCATGCAGTTTAATTGTCGGCATCTCTAGTGTTCCCGACCTTGCTAGAGATGCTCGATGCGCATTAATCAATGCTCACCTTGCCCATCCTGCGTGTCGCCTCTTGTGATGTCACTACGTACAATCGAGCGATGCTTCGGTGAACAAATGGTAGTTTGATCCCGCTTGAACGACCCCGATGCATTGCAGCGCTTTGATGGTCTCCCCAGCATCATGGGTACTCTGCAATATTATCGACCACTCATACAAGATAGGCATCGATAGGATCCTGTTGTCCTTGCTGGCGGTCTGTCAAATGTCACTATTCACGTAACTCCTCATTGATCAGGCCATTTTGCGACGGCGCCAAACTTTAAGGTTCATTGGAGCAGCACAATGCGCGATGATAATCGCGGCCGTTATTTTGTGTGCTCTTGATCCATATGGATGACATAGGGTCCCGCTTGATCCGTGGCATCTCCCTGCCTGGTCTGTCCGGTGTTCATTCCAGTGTTCTTTGTGCCATTCTGGTGTTCTATGGACTGTTACGGTGCTTATAGCCATACTACGGTTGCCTTCTATGAATATGGTGTTGATTGAGTATTTCTGGTGCTCACAGGGTGAATCGGTGCTCCAATTTTATCACAATGTTGTCGCTTTTGGTCTTTCTGTTGATTTCGGTGATCCTCTCGATTGATTCCGGTGCTCATCACACTTAATTCCGCTGGGTACATCCTACGCTTGCGCATCTCTGCCAGTTTTTTTTTCTTGCCCATTCTGGCGTGTTTTGCAGTGTTTCCTGGTCCTATGGTGATCTTCCAGTTATACTCTTTGTAATCATCCGGTGGTAGTCCCGTGACACTTCTCTCGCTCAGAGCGGTCTTCTTTGTGCTTTTTGGTAATCTCTGACCATTTTGCTAATGTGTCATCACCACAGTTACAGTACTCACCGTATTGGAGTCTGGTGATAATACCAAACAGTGGTAAATACCCATTCTTCATTATGCACAAGAGTAGCAGACTTTTTTTTGGGTGTAGAGGCCTCTACAACAACCATTCCAGCCTCTTTCTGTAATAAAGTAAGTCTATGGTCTAGGGGTCCAACCGCTTCAAACAGATATGAAATCGGACACTGTTTGGTCACTAGTGCATAGGACCAAAGATCTCAAGAATAGGCTGAAGCATAAGTTCATGTCCTCTCATATTCAAGTGATCCACTTAGCCTAGTGGTTAAGTCTCAAGAGTGTGAAGGAGGAGGTCTTGGGTTCAATCCCCATGGGGAGCATGGGGAGAGAGTTTTGCCCAAGAAACTCTAGAGCCTTCTAACTCAAGTTAACATGAGTTAACTTGAGTCTAGAGAGACTTAACTCGAGTGGTGAGTACAACCACCATTAGTGGACTCTAGTGGAAGGTACTAAAGCAGTGGATGAGATCACTCCAACCACTAGTGGAATCTAGTGGAAGGTATCAAAGGAATGGAGGAGATTGCACATGCACTTGTGGACTTTAGTTACAATTGTGGTCCTCGTTGAGTCAAGGAGCTATATATAGAGGCAGATGGCTGGGAGGTGAGTACAGAGTCAAGCATGGAAGGTAGCTGAACAAGATTAAACAAATGAAGCAACTACTTCAGAGGGAAGTTTTAAACGCTATTCTCTCCAAGATGAATATTTGCTTTATAAAGGTAAGGTTTGTGTCCCAACTCTTTCGGACATACAAAATCAAGTACTTTTTGAATGACATGATGCACCAAGTGCTGGACATCCTGGTATTAACTGAACCTATGAGTTAGTTAAACGACATTTTTATTGGCCTAGTTTACATCGAGATGTGCAAAACTATGTATCCAAGTGCCATAAATGTCAAGTGAATAAGTTTGATTGACTTAAAGTTGGAGGATTGCTGCATCCTTTGAGGATTCCCAAAGGTAAATGTGAAAGTATCTCCATTTCATTTCAAGGTTACCCTGCACTCAGAAAGACTTTGATTCAGTCTAGGTTGTAGTTGATTGATTGACTAAACTTGCTCAGTTTATTCTGGTCAAGACTACATAGACTCCAGAACTTGCAAAGATATTTGTAAATCAACTTTATAGACTCTATGACATAGTTTCTGATTGGGATGCTTGATTTACAAGTCATTTTTGATGAGCAGTCTTTAGTAGACTTGAAACTAAACTAAGTTTAAGTACGGCCGAACATCCCCAGATAGATGGACAGATCGCGAAAGTCAATCAAATTTTGGAAGAGATACTCAGAGCTTATGTTACTTCCAAGTAGACTGATTGGGAAGACTATCTTCCTTTAGTTGAATTTGCCTGTAATAGTGCCAAGAATTCATCAACTAAATTTAGTCCATTCATGTTGATGTATGGGTTCCAACCTAGGTCTCCATATGCAGTGGGACTTCAAAATGAACGAGTTCAAGCAGCTCAAGAATTCCTTCAAGACATGAAATTTAAGTTAAAGATAGCTAGAGAAAACTTAAGATCGTGCAAAAGCTTATGTCGATCCCAAGTGAAGAAATATTACTTTTTAGCTTGGTGATCAAGTTTATCTTCATGTTCCTGAAAGGTCGAAAAAGTTTAAGACTCTTCAATGTGCCAAGTTGTCACCTAGATATTGCGGTCCTTTTCCAATCACCAAGAAAGTTGGCTCATGGGCTTATGAATTACAACTTCCAGAAGATAGTTGGATTCATCCAGTGTTCATGTTAGTCGATTTAGGAAGAGTCTAACAGATTCAGATAATCTGGTTGGACAACAGGTTATTCTTCCACTTCCCGTAAGTGAAACAGTTCCTCATGAACCTGAAAGAATACTTTGCACCCGAGATAAATGTACAAGAATTCATTTGTACGAAGAGTGCTTAGTAAAATAGAAGGATGGAATGGAAGAAACTTCAACTTGGGAAAAAGTTTCTACAATCTAGCGATGTTTTTCGACTTTCCACTTTTAAGTTGGTCAATGATAGATAAGGTTTTCTACTTTCAAGTTCTAAGTGGATAACTGATCGAATGAATGCTCATGTTCTTCTGGTATTAGAACATGAGGCTCGAGGGTTGCCTACGGATACTATATGTAGCTTTATTTTTTAGGGCAAAAATCTTTCCCAAGGGGGGAAGAATGTAATAAAGTAAGTCTATGGTCTAGGGTCCGACTGCTTCAGACATATCTGAAATCGAACACCGTTTGGTCACTCATGCATAGGACCAAAGATCTCAAGAATAGACTCAAGCATAATTTCATGTGCTCACATATTCAAGTGATCCCTTAGCCTAGTGATTAGGTCCCAAGAGTGTGAAGGACGAGGTCTTGGGTTCAATCCCCATGGGAAGCATGGGGAGAGAGTTTTTCCCAAGAAACTCTAGAGCCTTCTAACTCAAGTTAACGTGAGTTAACTCTCTCTAGAGAGACTTAACTCGAGTGGTGAGTACAACTACCACTAGTGGAGAACGAAGTCATTGAAAACCTTCTCCAAGAACTCTTGGTGATACATAAGAAGTCTGCCCTCTATCATCCACAAGCTAATGGAAAAGCCGAGAGCACAAATAAGATCCTATGTAATGTATTGACAAAACTGGTAAATAATAAACACTCTGATTGGGATAAACAACTTCATCATATTGTTTGGGCTTACGGAGTTGCCTACAAAATGGTACTCAATGCCAACCCATTTTAGATGGTCTTTGTACAGAATGTTGTGTTACCTTTAGACTTCTTGATCCCGACTTTAAAATTAGCACAAGAGCACTAGTGAAATGGACACGAGTTGTTCTCTAGGATATTTGATCTAGAATGTTTAGGTGAGACCAGGCTACGAGTGGCAGCATGCATCTATGCTACAAAGAAAAGACAAAAGGCATACTTCGATGCACATATCAAGGATAAAGGATTGAAAGAGGGAGACCTATGTTGGTCTATACATTAAAGCAACATGCCCATAAATTGGAAAAATGAGGATATGGGCCCATAGTCATTAATTGAATTTCCACTAGTGGTGCGGTTCAATTGGTCACTCTAGAAGGTGACATCTTGCCAAGCTATATTAGCGGATGCCGAGTCAAGCTATATCAAGAACCTCTTATAGAGGATATGCTAATGAGACTCAACACTACTAAGAAGCAAAAAGAAGAAGAGTTAAGCGTTAGAGAAGAAGCACAAGTAGAGGCTAGAGAGCACATTAGGCAAAATAAGTTGAGGTGACAAGGCCTAGATGTCAATCCCAATGCCCCAATATATCACATGGACATATACCAAACATCGGGTGTAATTGTTCCTCGAATAATTGACCGACGTCCCTTTGTGACCATAGAGGTAGGACAAGGAAAGAGTGTAAGGACTATGAGAACTTTGATTGAGTCAGGTGCAACAACTAGTGTAGCTAGATTTTCATACTGCCAAGACCTACAATTGAACATCAATTCCATAGAAGCCTATCTTGTAGGATTGGGAGATGTGGAAGCCCCTTGTTTGGGTGGGGTGAAGCTTCCCATCTACCTTGAAGATGTCCCAATGATAGTCATGCTAGTGTGTTAAGATGAGGATCTTATGGAGCCACTTGTCTTGGGTCAAGATTGGATCTATGACCATGCAGTCAACTTAAATCTAAGAAGTCAACTTCTTCAAGTTTGGGTGCATGAACAATGCATTATTAGAATTAGAGATTGCATGATGACAAATCCAGGTATCTCACATTCTCTTAGTTCTTCTGAGACTAATCTCAGAGTAGAAGATGTTGTATGTGTCAAAAGCTCTATGATGCAAAAGGAGTCAATCATGGAAGAATGGGCTCAAACTTTTGGAAATCAATGTCACATCAGTCCAAAATCCGATTAGGGTAGAAACCCTAATTTTGGTACTTAGTCATTTTTGGCACAAAATTTGGGTAAAATTTTTATGATCCTATCTTGAAGAGCTTGATGAGAGCTTTCTAATCATATAAGAGATTCAATCATGAGAGATGAGATTTGGGAGAAAACTCTAACCCTAATTTTTTGATAATTTAGGGTTTTTACCTCATTTAAGAGCTCTTAGCTTATAGTTCATAAAAATATGATCAATTCATTCATCACGTGGTCAAAAGGTCTAAAAAGCTTGTCAAAAGCATTATTTAGTGATAGCATAAAGAAAAAACTAAAATCGTAAACATTTGCGATAGTTTTTTATTAAAAACAACGATCTTAGATTTTGGCAATGAATTTAGCTTTATTTTTAGGATTTGTTCACAAGAGGCTTGAAGGCCTATATAAACATGCATATGGTCACTTATTTGATCATCCAACACGGACACTTGGTCACTCTTGGAGGTGATATTGCTGATGTACACATGGGGCAGCCATGGTGCACATATGGGCAGCTATGGAGTAGCTTTTGATGGAGCACATTAGGAGCAGCCATGGAGTTCTTTTTGAGAAGAGTGTGCTCACACTCTTGCTTATGGAGAAGACTTACTTATCAGCAGCTTAATGGTGTGGATCATCCATCTACATGATGTATTTGAAGATTATCTTCTACATGAAGATTATAGAGTACTTCAAAGACATTGGATGGAGCTTAACATAAGATTGCATCTTATGTTAACTATTTCGGTACATATTCTCTTTATGCACACAAGTACTAGCTGGAGCTTATGGAGGCAGTGACATCCATATCTAGAGGAGTCCTATTCGGCATACATGGAGGCAGTGACATCCATAAAGGAGAATCAGTACATGCATGCTACATGCATCAGATGAGGTGTTAGAGAAGGTGTTTCCACATGAGTATGAGGATTTCTGTCAGCAACATGTTAGCATTCTATGCTAATTCTATAAGTATGTGACCTTTCACACACACATCTGATTTAGGGTCTTCCATAGCCTAAATTAAGATTACGGTTGCTGAATATCAGTTTCAAATTGATCTTTCCTCTTTCAGTCACTCATATTCACTCTTCTACAACCAATCAGGTCATACATCTCATACATATTCAGTTTTCTATCCCTACATCTGAATATTCTTGTAAATTCTGTACATACACTCTTCCATCTATTTTTGTTCACATAGAATGGTTGAGGTTTTGACTCCCACATTGTAATTTGACATTTGTATATATGATGGTGTGAGTAAGCAGTGGCTTACATAAACCTTTGAACATGTTGTCTAATCTCTCTCTATCTTTGTCTCATTGTTTGTATGATTAAGTGATTTATGTTCATGTTTGTCAATATTGGAAGATTATGAAATCTTTGTTGTAGATCCTGGAAACCTGTGGAATTTGTTATGGGCCTACCTAATTTCCAACATTTGGTATCAGAGCTCCTAGTTTCCTAGGTTAACTACATTTGATTTCAGAGTAGCTTCCATCATTTGACATATGACATGCACACTTAATCTAGATGAGTAGAGATTTGAGAATTAGACAATTCAGTTATATTTTTATTTATTAGTGTGGAGTATGAAGCTGATGATTTGTTAGCAACTAAATACTCTTGGAAGAGTAAAGATACTTTACAGAAGTATTGCATGAAGACCAAGAATTGATGAAGAGAAGGCTACTTCAAATTCAAGGAAAAACAATGGTTTAGAGAAGATGAAGGAACCAGATCAACATGAAATCACATGTATTAGTTTCTACTATCAGATTGTCATTTGCAGGTCATACCTTAGAAGAGCAGTTATGAAGATATTTGAAGGATTGAAGAAGTGCTTTTAAACACTTTCATTCTTTGAAAGTTAAAGCATTTGCTACATCAAAACAGGTATCAAGAGGTTGTTCTTGACAATTCTAATAGAAGATCTCTTTTATGGCAAGAAAGCTCATCTAAGAAAAGAAATTTGGAGATTAGATCAAATTTGTTTTTATCCAACACAAGGTTGGAAGCTTTTGATCAAATTTTGTACCTAGAGAGGTAATTCAACATTCAGCCAACTCAAGGAAAAGGTTGGTGAATCCAATTATATCAATCAAATTTGAAGCAGAGTGTTGATTCAGTATATGAGGAGATGGTGTTTTATCTTCTATGTTCACTTCCATTTATATATCATGTTTGTTTTGTCTCTTACTCTTAGCACTAGAGGAAGAGAAAAATTCATTTGAAGAAGTTAAGAGTGCTTGCTACTTTAAGATGAAGAGAACAAAAGGTATGGAAGAGAAGTTTGAAGATGTAGACATCATCAGGTGGAAGAAAGATGCAAAAGAAGAAGGTCCAACAATTCCAAAGGGAAAGTAAGACTTCTTTTTTCTCTTATATTTTCCATATACTTTTCCTACTTTTATCCTCTACATCCAAAGACAAGTCTACGAGAACATCTTGTGTGAAGAAGACAATTTAAAGAAGAAGCATTTTCTTGTTTTGCATTATACTTGGTCATCTTTTAGAAGGTATTGACAAAGAATTGTATTGAGAGAAAGAAAAGCAGCAGATTTCTAAGTCAGCTTATATGTTTTGACTCATATGTGTATGAGTTATGTTTTAGTTGAAGCTTTTGAGCAGGCAGCTTATATGTTCCCTCAAAGAATTCTTGGAGTGTCAAATCAGAGCTACTTGGTATATGACAAGTTGTAGAGAATTATTTTTCTTCTTTACCTAACTCTTGAGGTAAAAGAGTATTTGTAGCAGATGTGGGAGACTTGGAGTAAGGTTTTTTTGTTTGGAAAAGTTACCTCATATTCAATATACTCAGAAAATTCAGAGCTTTTCAAGAGGAAAATTCAAAAAATTCAGTATTTTCAGAAAATTCAGTATTTTCAAAAAATTTAGAAAATTCAATATTTAAAAAAAATATATATATATATTCAGTATGTTCAGCAAAATTCAAAAAATTCAATATTTTTAGAAAATTCAGAAAAATTCAGATTTTTTGATGTATGAGTCAGATGGAGAATCTACTTTCTATGTTTGTCTTGACCTTTGGATACATGCTTGTATTCAAATAGGTGTTCCATCAGATCCTATCACTTGATTAAGAGGTGGAGTTAGCCAAAAGAAAGCCAAGCAAATACTATCACATTTCACCCGGGTAGAATATGAAGATATGAAGTATCAACTTGCAACTTTTGGAGTTCTCAAGGTGAGAGTTTGTCCACTTATGTTTTAGTAGAAGTTACAGATTCTTGGAAAGGATCTAGTTGAAGAAAAGTTTTATAACTTTATGTAAGAAGCATGGACACTTAGAGTCATTTATGTTGGTGCAAGTCAACCATCAATTGATGTTTTAGATAAAGACTTGAAGTCAAAAGATGAAGAAAAGGTCAACAAATGAAGTTTGAAGATAGTGCATATTCAGGAAATGAAGACCTATATACATATGTACATTAAACTTGTAACTAGCTCACTTATACTTTTGTTATGGTCATGAGCTTGTACATATATGCCTATATATACAAGTAGAAAGTCAAGAAAATTATGAGCGATCATGAGATGAGAAGAAATAGAAGTTGTAAGAGTCGTTAGACACTTTAGAAATGAAGAAGATCTCTCATTCAGATGTAAACTTTTCTGAGTAGAAGAAAAATTGCACCCGATATTCTGCTGTGTTCTCCTTCTGTGTTTGATAATTGAGAAATCCTTTTGTAGATGTCTAATTCCATAGTTAATGCTTCTATGGTTAAGATTTAAGAGCCTAATTGTAAACAAGCTGAGAGAATTATGTGTAGGAACATTTGTATGTGAAGAAGTGATGAGTGTCTTTTGAAACAAGTGCAATCTTGATGCTCAAAGAATTGATCAGATCTCAGTGCATAGTGTAAAGTTTTACACAAATGAGGAGTCAAAATCTAAGTTGGAAGGTAAGCCATCTATGGCTAAAAGCATTTGATTAAATGGGCTGTAGTTTGGGAGAACCATGCATTAGAAGTTGCAGGTGTCAAAGTCGACTATACAGGAAGATAGTTTCAGACATAGGTAGATTGTTTAGATCATTTCTCAAGACCTATTGAATCTTTTGAGAAGATTTAACTTGGAGAAGGTGCGCAGCCATTAGACCGACACCTATACAAAGTTTCATTGAAAAAATTATACGTTTGGTTAGACAATGAGTGAGTTATGTGCAACAGTCTTTTTTGAGAAGTGACTCTCTTCACAGTTAGTGCAAATCTTGATAGTTTGGCATTGATCTTCCAAAATTGATCAAGGTTTTGAGTTATTCTTGATATAAAATTGTTCTAACATCAAGGATAGCTTGTTCTTTTGGAGATTAACACTCTCCATAGTGGTATCAGAGCAAGAATCATCAAAATAGAAGAAAGGAGGACCCCGACTACTGCAATCATACAAAAATCAACATTTGAAGGTTAAAAAGGTGAAGGATTAAAGGGAAATCTTGAGAAGGAGGTCTGAAGCTATCAAGGAGATCAAAAGGAACTTCATTCGAAGTAAAGGTACACTTATTCCTAATAAAGCTTGAAGAATTTAATATACTGGTAAAGAAATGATGGGAGATTCTCTTCAGATAGAGAAAACTATCCAGCTTGGTCAATGAGGATGGAAGCTCATCTCATGATCAAAGACCTGATAGGTTATATCACAAGTGAAGAAGAAAAACCAGAATTCAGAGATCCTTGTGTTCCAACTAGGGATGAAATCTCAGATTTGAAGACTTGGATGAAGAAGGATGCTCAAGCAAGGAGCATTATCTATATGGGAGTCAATGACTACTTGCTACCTCATATTAGAGGACTTGAAAGTGCAAGTGACATATGGAATGCTTTGGAGGAGCATTTCCAAAATACTACAAAGTCAAGGAAGGCATCTTTATGGGCAGAGTTCACTACATTTAAAAAGAAAGCTTCTCAATCCATTTCTGAGTATGTAACAAGAATGAAGGATATTGCATATGCATTAGCAGCAGTTGATGAAGATATTGAGGAGGATAAATTGGTAAGGCAAATCCTCACAGGCTTGACAGGAGATGAGAAATGGAAGCCATTCATTTTGTCTACTGAATTGTCACTAGATCATTTCACTCCTGATTTAAATTAGTTGCTAAGACATATGATAACCTTTGAGTAGGATGTCAAAGGTGATGTTGATAAGAGTACATGTCAAGCAATGTACTCAAAGCATAAGAAGAAGAATAGCAAAGGAAAGCAACAATTAAATGAAGAAGAAGGTACAACTAGCCAAGCCAACTTCCTAAGAGGAAGAGGAGACTGGCAAAGGTAGAGGAAGAGGCAGAAGTAATAAAGATGGAGCCAAAGCTTACTGGATTTCTGGTAAGACAAATCATTTAGCTCATGATTGTTGGTATAATAATCAGAATAATGGAGGATATAGTCAGAAATTTAATTCAAGAGGAAGAGATGGTAGAAACCAAAGAGGTAATTTCAGAGGAAGGCATAGTAGAGGTTACTATGGAAGAAATGCAGGTAGAGGATTCCAAAGTCAATCATACAACAATACCTACTACAATTATGCTTCGGATCAGAAGGAGGATTCAACTTTGATTATGAATGCAACTTGTGAAAGACAAAGTGAAGAACAAAGAGTCTTCTACATTGACTCATGGTGTAGCAATCACCTGAGTGGTAATATAGTCTTGATGACTGATTTGGAGAATAAGGTAACTAATCATGTAGTTCAAACAGGTGATAATGCAAAGCACAATGTGAAGTCAATTGGATCCGTGAAGGCCAAGGATGGAAGTACTCTTCTGATTAAGGTCTTGTATGTTCCTACAATTCCAAAGAATTTGATAAGTGTAAGGCAAATTGTTGAAAAATGTTATGAAGTAAGGTTCACTATGATGGAGTTTTTGTGGAAGACCCTAGCAATGTGTATAAACAAATTGTTTCAGGGAAGAAAGAAGGAAAACTCTTCACATTGAAGATTCAAGGTAACGTTGGTCATGCCTTGTTTACTTATAGAGGGGGAGAGTATTTCTCTAATGAGTTTAGTGATTACTTATGGAATGCAGGTATCAAAAGGGAAGTCACTTGCAGGTACTCTCCTCAACAAAATGGTGTAGCAGAAAGGAGAAGTAGAACTCTTGTTGAGTTTGCAAGATCAATGATGAAAGAAAAAGATTGTCCAAATTATTTGTGGGCTGAGGCTGTAAATACAGCCACATATTTGGTTAATAGGTAACCATGTAAAGCTTTGCAGGGTATGACACCATATGAAGCTTGGTGGGGTAAGAGACCTACCTTAGATCATTGCAAAGTATTTGGATGTTTGGCTTATGCATATGTGCCATCTCAGTTGAGGCATAAATTGGAACCTAAAGCTGAAAAGTATGTGTTCATTGGATATGATGATAAGCAGATGGGTATAGGTTGTGGAGTCCATCCATAAAGCAATTCCTTGTATCAAAGGATGTTACATTTGATGAGCAAAGTACTTGGTATGCAGGAACAATCAATAATCATGTAGGTGATGAAGAAGTTTTGAATCAAAATAAAGGGAAATCAAAGATTTAGATATTTGATGAAGAAGAGAACAATGAATACAAGTTGAAGTTGAAGAAGTGCCAAGGTTTGATCCAGAATGTGATGAACCAGAAACTTCAAGAAGTGGAGAACTCAAAAGGTCATCAAGACACAAATGGCAACCTACAAGGTATAGCTATGACACTTCTTTTTTGACTACTAAAGATTATGCTTACACGGTAAAAGTAGATGAAGACCCTTCTACATATGAAGAGGCAAAAGGTAAGGAAAATTGGGAAAAAGCTATGCAAGAAGAGTATGATGCATTGGTGGAGAATGAGACATGGGATTTGGTTGGTAAACCATATAGTCAGACGATCATTGGATGCAAATGGGTATACAAAACAAAAAGGTATGTAGATGGAAGTGTGTCTAGGTATAAAGCTAGACTTGTTGTGAAAGGGTATGCTGAGACATATGGTATAGATTATGATCAGACCTATAGTCCTGTGGCAAAGATGACAACCATCAAGACACTCATAGCCATTGCTGCATGTAAAGGTTGGAGATTATGTCAATGAGATGTGAAGAATGCTTTTCTTAATGGTTATATTTCAGATGATGTTTTCATGGAACAACCACAAGGGTTTAGAGATAAAAGGTATTGAGAATATGTATGTAAGCTCAAGAGAGCTTTGCGTGGTTTGAAGCAGGCCCCCAAGGGCATGGAATTATAGACTTGTGAAGTTCTTGAAGGAACTTGGTTTCCAAGTATCTAAAGTAGATAGTAGCTTGCTTGTCAAAGCAAGTGATGATGGGTTCATTTACATGTGCATATATGTTGATGATATAATTCTTATAGGTACAGATGAAAAGGGCATACAAAGTCTCAAGAAGCAAATGGAGAAAGAGTTTAAGATCAGTGACTTGGGAGACTTGTCATATTTCTTGGGCATGGAAGTCTCATATACTCAACATGGAGTATATGTAACTCAAGGAAGGTATTTGAAGAACTTGCTAATCAAGTTAAAAATGGAAGATTGCAGGGTAGCACCTACTCCAATGGAGGTGAATCATAAGTTGAGCAGATATGGAGGAGAATAATTCAAGGATATGAAGCTATATCAAAGTCTGGTTGGTAGTCTAATCTATGCTACATTAACTAGGCCTAACTTGTCATATGTAGTTGGAGTGTTGTCTCAATTCATGCATTGTCCTAGGAAAGAACATTGGGTTGTAGGACAAAGAGTGTTGAGATACATTAAGGGTACACTCAAGGAAGGTTTGTATTATGGTTTTACATCAAATACAAACATCAAGGTATATAGTGATACAGATTGGGTAGGTAATCCTAATGATAGGATATCAACATATGGATATTTGTGTTATGTCGGAGATAAGCTAATCTCTTGGTGTTCTAAGAAGCAACATACAATTGGTTTATCATCCACAGAAGTAGAGTACAAAGGAATGGTTGAAGCTGCAAAGGAGTTCATATTGTTGAAAATTCTCATGAAGAGTTTTGACATCATTCAGAGTACACCCACTATTCATGGAGATAATATGAGTCCATTATGTCTATCTGCTAATCCTGTTTTTCATGCCAGGACTAAATGAAGTATTTCAATGGCGATGCACCACACTGCACTCTCCTTCTCGAGAGCTCCACGACGATATGTTCGGAGTAGAAAACCGAGCTCCTGACGCCACACACAGTACTCCGCACAGAGGTTGTAGAATACGCAGAAACCGTAGTACACAGGGAGCACGAAGACAGACTTCTTAGATCTTACAAATGCGGTCGAACTTACAGTCTGTGACTGACCAGGCCACTATATGTTTTATTAAAGAACATATACAAAGAAGTGTCCGGTGGCCATTTGGCCTTTCACATGGACACTAACGGTAACAATCTCCCACTAAAGGCCAATATGGTCAGAGTAACTATGGGAGAAAAAAGAAAGAATGATAAAGAATACCTGAGTGTAAGTATATTTCGATGGCGATGCACCACACTGCACTCTCCTTCTCGAGAGCTCCACGACGATATGTTCGGAGTAGAAAACCGAGCTCCTGACGCCACACACAGTACTCCGCATAGAGGTTGTAGAATACGCAGAAACCGCAGTACACAGGGAGCACGAAGACAGACTTCTTAGGTCTTACAAATGCGGTCGAACTTACAGTCTGTGACTGACCAGGCCACTATATGTTTTATTAAAGAACATATACAAAGAAGTGTCCGGTGGCCATTTGGCCTTTCACATGGACACTAACGGTAACAATATCCCACTAAAGGCCAATATGGTCAGAGTAACTATGGGAGAAAAAAGAAAGAATGGTAAAGAATACCTGAGTGTAAGTATACAAACTATACCTCCCACCTGATGGGCATGTTACACAGTATACAAGTGACTGCGTAAGATCAAGAATCAAGTAACCCCCATCAAGTGACAACAGTGTCGAAAGCTATCCTGTGGTAGAGCTTTAGTCAAAGCATCGGCAGCATTATCTTGAGTGTGAACCTTCTCAAGAATAATGCTCTGAGTGGCTAAGCAATCTCTAATGAAGTGATACCTCACCTCAATGTGCTTGGTCTTTGCATGATAGACCGGATTCTTAGCCAAAACAATGGCACTCTGACTATCACTGAGCAAGTGAGGTACATGCTGAGGCAAACCCATATCACAAGCAAGACGAGAAAGCCACAATGCTTCCTTACATGCCTCACTTGCTTCAACATACTCTGCTTCTGTGGTGGAAACAGCTGTACATTCTTGAAGACGAGATCTCCAAGAGATAGCACCTCCAACAAAATGAAAAATGTACCCTGATGTAGACTTACGATTGTCTACACAACCAGCATAGTCAGAATCTGTGTAACCAATAATGGATGCTTTCCCTCTACCTAAGCATAGACACTTGTCCTTAGTGCCACTCAAATATCTCAAAATCATTTTGACCGCTTCCCAATGTTTCTTGCCAGGATTAGACATATATCTGCTCACAACTCCCACTGCAAATGCAATGTCTGGTCTCGTAGCTACCATAGCATACATGAGACTACCAACAGCAGACTGATAGGGAATTTTGGTCATGAATTCCTTTTCCTCATTTGATTTGGGGCAGTCATCCTTGCTCAATTTCACATATGTGGGTAAAGGTGTACTCAATGCCTTTCCACCCTGCATATTGAATCGATGAAGTACTTTGGATATGTACTCACTTTGAGACAAGTATATGCATCTTTTACTCCTACCACGAGTAATGCGCATGCCAAGAATATGTTTGGCATCCCCCAAATCCTTCATATCAAATGTCTGACTCAACTTCTTTTTGAGAATTGACAAATCATAAGAGGACTTCCCAGCAATCAACATATCATCGACGTAAAGTATCAAGCATATCAAGCTGCCATCAGAACATCTCTTTGTGTAGAGACAATGATCCTCATTGCTCCGAGAATAGCCTTGGGACTTCATAAAAGCATCAAACTTTTGGTACCATTGTCTAGGAGACTGTTTAAGTCCATACAAGCTCTTCTTGAGCTTACAAACTAGACTTTCCTTGCCAGGAACTACATAACCCTCTGGTTGTTCCATATAGATCTCATCTGTAAGATCTCCATGCAAGAAAGCTGTTTTCACATCCATTTGGACTAGCTCTAAGTCCTCCATTGGAACGAATCCAAGCAACATGCGCAAAGTAGTCATCTTGACCACTGGAGAGAAGATTTCCTCAAAATCAACACCATGTTGTTGCTTAAAACCCTTTGCAACAAGTCGTGCTTTATATTTTGGAGAAGCACTATCTGATGTGAATTTCAGCTTATATACCCATTTACATGGTAAAGCTTTCCTGCCCTTTGGCAAAGGTACTAAGTCCCAAGTACCATTCTTGTGAATAGAATCCAACTCACTCTTCATGGCACGCTCCCACTTGACATGATCCTCTGTCTGCATAGCCTCTTTGTAGCAAGAGGGCTCACCGGCATATGTTAGCATAACAAAATCTAAACCTGGAACATATCTATCAGGTGGATATGAGACACGTGCAGAACGTCTCAATGGTTGCTGAACAGGAACATGTGCAGACTGATCTGAATGGACATTCTCTTGAACATCCCTATGTGTAGCATTTTTATGCATGCTAACCGGAGGATTAGTATCCTCAAACACCACTCTTCTCACTTCAACCTCCTTAATCGGCTGTTTATGCATCTTAGACTCATTAAAAATGACATCACTACTTTTGATCACTGACCGTGTTTCAGGATCCCATAAGCGATATCCAAATTGTCCTTCTGGACCATATCCAAGAAAAATGCATTTCTTTGACTTATGGTCCAACTTCTGTCTAAGATTCTTGGGTATATGAACATATGCTTCACACCCAAAAACTCGAAGATGATCATAATATGGTGGTTTCCCTGTCCATAACTCTTGTGCCACTTTCAGACCTTTGGCAGTACTAGGTGAAAGGTTAATCACATGAACTGCAGTCAATACTGCTTCTGCCCAAAAACCTTGTGAGAGGTTCGCATGATGCAACATAGAGACTACTCTATCTTGAATAGTTCTATTCATCCTCTCAGCTACACCATTTTGTACTGGGGTATAAGGAGCTGTAAACTCTCTACGAATCCCTCTACACTGACAGAAAAGGCTGAATTCATGTGAGGTATAATCACCCCCATTATCTGAACGTAAAGCCTTAAGCTTAGTTCCTTTTTCAGTCTCAACTGAAGCAAGCCATTTTTTGAACGTAGGGAATACATCATCCTTCGATTTGATAGGATATACCCAGACTTTTCTAGTAGCATCATCTATGAAAGTGACAAAGTAAAGAGAACCACCTAAGGACCTAGTGGGCATAGGACCACACACATCTGTATGAACAAGATCTAAAGGCTGAATTGAAGAGTCAATGTGCGTTTTATGCACATTTCTGGTTTGCTTTCCATATTGACAATGCTCACAAAATGAAAAATCAGAGAAAGATAACACAGGTAAGTAGCGAGAACGAGAAAGATTTTCCATTCCACTACGAGATATATAGCCCAAACGACCTTGCCAAATACAAGCCATAGGCT
This sequence comes from Ceratopteris richardii, assembly GCA_020310875.1. Taxonomy (NCBI): domain Eukaryota; kingdom Viridiplantae; phylum Streptophyta; class Polypodiopsida; order Polypodiales; family Pteridaceae; genus Ceratopteris; species Ceratopteris richardii. The sequence continues at coordinate 165,690,032 of CM035412.1, forward strand.
GTTCAGTAACAGCTAACAAGTGTTCTTTCTGTGATACAAATAAAGGGTAAAGTGAGCCAACTTTCCTTCCTTTTGCAATAACCATATTGCCCTTTGATATACGAAAGGACTGAGCATAGAAGACCACCTTGTAACCAAGGTCATCAAGTTGACCAACTGACATCAAACTGCGTGATAACTGAGGTACATGGCGTACATTATGCATAGTAAATTTTGAACCGTCAATGAACTGCACAACCACATCTCCAATCCCCACAACATCACACTGGTAAGAGTCACCAAGTCTCACGGTACCAAGAGACTTTGCTGCATAATTAGAGAACCATTCTCTATGTGGTGTCACATGGAAAGAAGCACCAGAATCTAGCAGCCAGGTGTGGGAAAGAGAATCAGCCATAAGTGCCTCAGATGGCACAGTACTATCAAGTGTCAACACATCAGCATCATCAGAAATAGCATTAATTTCTTCAATCTTCACAGTCGAAGTAGATGGTGCAGGTAACTGTTTAACATGCCCATCAACATTCTGTCCTTTACCTTTAGCATTCTTTAATGCATAACAGTCTTTCTTCATGTGTCCTTTCTTATGACAATAATGGCATTCAATATCCCTCTTCCTTGATTTACTTCTGCTCTTATTCCGTTGACCATTCTTTTCCTTGTTCTTGCTCCTGCCACGTTGTTGATTCTTTCCTTGGTAAGAATCACGAACATTATATGCATCTCCACTCTGAGTGCCAACCATAGATTTTCTACGAATCTCCTCACTCAAGAGTGCTCCACATATGTCATCATAGACGAGTTTACCACTTGGTGCACTATTGCTAATAGCTGTGCAAAATGTATCCCATGATGATGGCAGGGTGCATAACAGCAATACTGCTTTCATTTCATTGTCCATATCCATTTTCTGAGCCTGTAACTGGGAGAATATGGCATCAAACTCATTTAGATGAGCAGCAACACTATCTATTTCCTTCATACGAAGGTCGTATAATTTTCTCATCAGATATACTTTATTTGATGCCGTCTCTTTTTCATATGTATTGCATAGCTTCTTCCAAAGCTCCTTTGCACTTTCACAGTCTAATACTGTAAAGTAAACATTATCTGCTAGGTGCAAGCGAATGGTAGACCTGGCCATTTCATCTAACTCATCCCAATCATCTTCATCCATGTCAGCAAGCTTCTTTGAAATCCCATTTACTGGCTTCCATTGCCTTCTTTGAATCAGCACATCTTTAATCTGATTCTTCCATAGAGCAAAGTTTGTGCCATCAAATTTTCGGATCTCAAAAGTCTTTGCCCTGCAAGTTATAGCTCCTCCTCGGAACGCTAGCACTAGACCTTGATCCACCGGATGTGCCTGAGACCTCTGATGCCATGATCGTAGAGAACTGAATAGAATGATAATGGAGCTAGAAGAGTCCAAACACCAACAAATAAGTGTATCAAGGAGTAAATCGACCACTATATAGTTGACTAAACCAGAAATCTGGAAAAATTTTGCCAGAGTATCCTCTGCAAAATTAGCATATGACTAGTGTCAAAGTATCATAAAACTGCAAGTACTAACATGTCTACCTGCATAGTGAATCACTGACTCCACTGCATATAATCAGTTACCCAATAGAAGCCAACTAGGCTTATCGAGCACCTATGAACAACTATCATACATCTCCTATGGCGAGGCTTGGTAAGTCTTCACCTGCATCACCGAAGAGACCCCGACATCTGGGTGTCTCCCAGTTAAGAAAACCTCACCACGACCCTCTTTATCAAACGTAAAAGGCTTTATGCAAAGAACGTAACAGCTATATCAATGCCCACATGGACGTACATAAGCGGTATCCACAGAAGCGTACATGGTGTGTATGTGCTCAATATATGCAGTAAAATGACACTGAAAGGCTGAATACACAGCCCAAAAAACTAGCCAATAACACCTGCAAGTGTCTGTCAACTCTGATGTTTTAGGCTTTAAAAACCTGCATAAATTTGCAGCGACTGCTCCCACCAAAACTGAAAACCCCTCGAGAAACCTGTAGTTTTACGAGTGTAACTGAAAATACAGCCCCAAAGGTTGATATTTATTGTCTGAGAAGTACAAGGAACACTCTTCTTGATGTTCTTGGACCTGTGTGAAGAGAACTACGTGCGAAAGTACTCCGAAATGGCTCCAAAAAACACCCCAAAATTGCTTCAGAAATAGGCTTTAAAAGCAAAAATGAAGCTTTGAGGGACCAAAACTTGTTCAAGGTAATGTCAACCTTAGTCTTTCCCCTTCTTCAAACACCACAAGAGTGTAGCTTAGTGGCAAGAGATTGCCACGGTTAAGCGATCTCTTGGGGGAACAATACTGGGATGGGTGACCTCCCGGGAAGTACCAGGAACCTCTATATTCCTTGATTGTTGAGGTCCTCCCTCGCGTGCAGCCAACGGCGCCAACGGTGACTCGGATGACAAGGTATGCCAAGGTCTATGCCTTGGTCGCCGCCTTAGTCGTAAGCCTTGGAGAAAGGAACAAAGCTTCTTGCCTCGAACTGCTCTGATACCAATGAAGTATTTCGATGGCGATGCACCACACTGCACTCTCCTTCTCGAGAGCTCCACGACGATATGTTCGGAGTAGAAAACCGAGCTCCTGACGCCACACACAGTACTCCGTACAGAGGTTCTAGAATACGCAGAAATCGCAGTACACAGGGAGCACAAAGACAGACTTCTTAGGTCTTACAAATGCGGTCGAACTTACAGTCTGTGACTGACCAGGCCACTATATGTTTTATTAAAGAACATATACAAAGAAAGTGTCCGGTGGCCATTTGGCCTTTCACATGGACACTAACGGTAACACTAAACACATTGAGATTCAGTATCATTTCTTAAGAGAGAAGGTGATTGATAAGGAGATTGAAGTCATCCATACTTCAACAAAAGATCAGATTGAAGACATGTTACCCAAAAGCTTGGATGGACCAAAGCTACAGAGATTCAAAGACATGGCAGGTATAAAGAAGATAGAGAAAACCTCAATTGATGATTGAGGGGGAGCTGTTGGTGCAAGTCAACCATCAATTGATGTTTTAGATAAAGACTTGAAGTCACAAGATAAAGAAAAGATCAACAAATGAAGTTTGAAGATAGTGCATATTCAAGAAATGAAGACTTGTATACATATGTACACTAAACTTGTAACTAGCTCACTTATACTTTGTTATGGTCATGGGCTTGTATATATATGCCTATATATACAAATAGAAAGTTGGGACAATTATGAGAGAGCATGAGATGAGAATAATTAAAAGTTTTAAGAGTCATTAGACACTTTAGAAATGAAGAAGATCTCTCTCATCATTCATATATTAAGTTTTCTGAGTAGAAGAAAAATTGCGCGCCCGATATTCTGCTGTGTTCTCCTTCTGTGTTTGATCATTTTAGAAATCCTTTTATAGATGTCTAATTCCATAATTAATGCTTCTATGGTTAAGATTTGAGAGCCTAAACAGTCTGAGAGAATTATGTGTAGGAACATTTGTATGTGAAGAAGTGATGAGTGTCTTCTGAAAGAGGCGCAATCTCGATGGTCAAAGAATTGATCAGATCTCAATGCATAGTGTAAAGTTTTACAAAAATGAGGAGTCAAAATCTAAGTGGAAGGTAAGCCATCTATGGCTAAAAGCATTTGATTAAAGGGGTTGTATTTGGGAGACCCATGCATTAGAAGTTGAAGGTGTCAAAGTCGACTATATAGGAAGATAGTTTTAGACATAGGTAGATTGTTTGGATCATTTCTCAAGATCTACTGAATATTTTGAGAAGATTTGACTTGGAGAAGGTGCAAAACCGTTAGCCAACACCTCATACAAAGTTTCATTGAAAACTTTATACATTTGGTTACACAATGATTGAGTTATGTGCAGTAGACTTTTTTGAGTAGTGACTCTCTTCATAGTTAGTGCAAATCTTGATAGTTTGGCATTGATCTTCCAAAATTGATCAAGGTTTGAGTTATTCTTGATACAGAAGTGTTTGAACATCAAGGATAGCTTGTTCTTTTGGAGATTAACACTCTCCATCAATTTAGGTAGAAAATCAAACATTCAGCCATGAAGATTTGATGAGAGCAGATTCTACACATGTATTTTGTTGGAGAGATCTATGATCTTGAATGATCTTGAAAGATCTTGAGTATTTTTGAGCCAGATGTCTATCCTTTTTTTGTAAAGTTCTTAGCATTGGAAGAAGTAAGTCAAAGATTCCGATTCTATCAGATTAGTGTTGCAGAGAAATAAAAGAAGATACTTGTTATGTTGCAGTAGATTATGAATCCTAAAGTGCTTTCATCAAAGATTTTTGATGTAATAGATCAGATAACCTTATTCTATATTATGGAAAGCTAAGGAGTGACAGTGAAAGCTATTGGCATCTGCAGTGCTAATAAAAAGGATTCAGATTTTTTATTTAAACACAGGTATTGATGTTATAAAAGCAATGCTAAAATCACTAAAGATGAGATTTATTGAAAGAAGGAAGACATTCCAGATTTCATAAAGTCTGATATACTTTGAAGAAGTTTGGATACTAGTGTTAAATCATCCAGGGGGTGATGAAACATGGACTTATTTTCAGCCATATGTGAAAGAATGCAGAATCATATCTACAGGTATTCCTATATTTCCTTTGTCAGTTTCTCTTTATGTTCCAGCTTTTAAAGAAGAAGAAAGAAGGAGAATGTCAGGAGAAAGTTCCTATTAGGTGTTCTTGTTTGGGAGAAAGTTCCAGAGTTCTATTGCAGAGAAACTTGATATTTCAGAGAGGTATATTACTTATGAGGTGCACACATATATGATTATATCAAACTTTGAAGGAAAGAGGTATGAAGGACTTACAGATAGAACAAGGATGAAGACAAGATGATATCATAGATATGAAATTTTGGTGAGACTTATGAGAGTTGAGTACACTCAGAGATGAACCAGCTAGTGTTCATAATACACTAAGTTGTGAGTTGTCAGTCACAAGTCCCGGGATGGATTCACTTCCTGATTCTGATTAGTGTATTTACATGACACAACAAAAGTACGTTGTGAAATCTTTCATTAGGTAAAAGCAAATATGTGGATCCTAGTGTATTCTTACAGGTTTGAGAAGACTTATTTCAGGAGATAGCGGATTCAGAGTCAATTCATGCTATATATGTTGTCAAGCAGTGATTGCTTGATGTATGCTAATGCTATTGGATATCTAGTTTGCATATTTTCTCAGTTATTATGGTTCATATTCAGCAAATTCAGATTTTTTGAAGTTTGAAGAAGTTCAAATTCAGTTTTGAAGAAAACGTTTGAAGGTCAATTATAAAGGACAAGTTTGAAGCTTATGTCAGTCTGTAGATGAATGAAGTTGCATATTCAGTTCAGTTTGTACCAATATGACATTGCAACGGGGATTGTTGGAAATCAATGTCACATCAGTCCAAAATCCTATTAGGGTAGAAACCCTAATTTTGGTACTTAGTCATTTTTGGCACAAAATTTGGGTAAAATTTTTATGATCCTATCTTGAAGAGCTTGACGAGAGGTGGGTGCCCAAGGAATTATTTTCTGCTCAACAAGGGTGATTGCAAATGTGGCTACCCAAAGGACTCTTACATGCACAAAACCTTAGGCTCTTTGTCACAAGTCTCAAGAAAGAAGTTAAGGAAAAGTAAGACTTAGAACCAAGCACAAAAATCAAAAGGAGATCAACTCACCTCTTCAACAAAAGTAAGAAGAAAATCATCAAGGGTATGGGTTTGGAAGCCAAAAGCACCAGTAGCCCCCATAGACCAAAGAGCCAACCATGAGGGATACAATGTTCATGAAACCGTCCAAAGATAGAGTCCAAAGTGATCGGTACACAACCAAACACTATTCTAAAATGGATACTTATAAGGAGGAATGATCAGTCTTCATTCAACCATCGATTGCTTGAATCATTTCAAGATCCACCAGATACCTCCAAACAAAGGCATCAAGTCTACAAGTAAACATCAGAAGCCTTGACGTGCAAAAACCATGTGCTCTTTGCATAACCCCATCTTTTGCACCATTCAGGCCATGCATTTCCACGTATGCATTAATATAGGGCCACATTACACGGTCATGCATAGATGCAATTGAGAATCCCTAGCGCATGAGATATATTTTGACATATGTAAAGTATTTTATTGATACTAACCTCTTTCTTCTTGTTTTGTGACACTGTTCCTCACAAAAAAAAGAAAGAGAGAGGAACAAGTAAAAAATAACAAAAAAAGAATGGAGAGAAGGCACAAGAAGCATCAATGAAGCATCCAGAAGGACATCCATAAAAACCGAAAGACAAGCCAATGATCAATCACCATGATGGGAGTACCATATGAAGAGAGGAATATCGACTGACCTTTCATGGTAAGAATCCACTACTCTCGCAACCCTGTAACAATGATAGATTAGGAAACGTCTTTGCTAGCATATCCTTAAGCACTTCGCTCAAGACCCCATTTTTGCACCATACTTCTTACAATGCATTCCCCAAATAAGCATGCATAGGGCCACATTACAAGGCCATGTACAAGGCACATATCTTCTTCAACCGATGCACTAACACACTTACCCATCATTCATTATGGGTTACAATTACTTGGCATGATAGATATGAAACCCATGTTTGAAAGATCCAAAGGACATCAAGATTAAACCATCAGTACCTATGAAGCCATTCATGGCCGACAACTGTTCAAAATCAACATTGACAACCTCTTTTGAGCAACTAGAAATTTTCAGAAGCTCACAAATACACCGTCGTGTTGGAATCCAAGAAAGAAGTACATACGATGGACTAAAACTTGCAAAGGCTAGCATTGACAAAATGAAGAATACAACAATTGACCCTAGTACTACAATTGGAAGACAAACCGCTCTTGTCAATACATGATGGATGTTACCTCTCAAAGTACTACATGGAACCACTCCAACAAGGGTCTCTTAGGGATGACAAACTCAAGAGAAGGAGGAGTCTTGGTGCTCAAGGTCAAGCACAAGGCATGGGAGCGCATCAAAGAAGTGGACACACAAGAAGAGGGAGCATGTAGGGAGCTTCAAGAAGTACATGCCAAATTTTCAGAAGAAACCCCTACAAAACAGTGATTTTGATCACTAAAAGCCATTGTAAATATCATTTCTCATTTTTGCAGAGGAGTCCTCAAGCTTGAGGAGTATTAGAAGCACCTACATATCAATTTTCATAACTTTTAGACTCCCTTTGTGCCCTCAAATAAGTCTTGAAACTTAATTTTTAACTAAGCAGAGCATTAGGTGTGGACATGGTCAAAACTAGTAAAGAAACTATAAAAAGAGCTAGAGAGCTCATTTTTGAGGTTAGCTAGTTGGAGAGTGAACTTATTTTTGAGCATTGTAAACTTTCTTTGAGCATGCTAAGAAAATCTTCCATTGTTCCTATCTTTGCTATCTTGCCTTGTGTGCGTGTGTTCGTGCATGCATGTATGTGCTCATGACTCACATTTGCTTACCACAATCGCTCACGATCTTTATATCCTCTTCACATCTCCGCGGATTGACAAGTAAAGGAGGTGGTGCTCACACTTGGGCTACAAAGAGGAAAAGGATCAGGACTGTAGCTACATTTAACTTCCATTAATTCACACACATCTAAAATTGTTTATTTCTTCAAGGTATGATAATGACGGGGAAATCCATTTCGTGTGATCCATAGGGATAATAAATCCTAATTTTAATAATATATTGAGTTCCTCCTATTTTTTCATAATGTAGATTCATTTTGTAACTTTGCTATTTAAGTGGATAAACATCAAGTTTTAGTATGCCTTTGTGTTGGTAAATAGGTGGTTCCAGGCACTTCATATCCTGGTATCCCAAGAAAAAACATCCGGAAACTATTTAATCAAGTCAAGTAATAATTGTTGAAACGCCTCTGTTAAGTTTACACAGTTTTACATGCCTGAGGTTATCTGGCCACCCTAGGTCATAAACCATAATTTGATCTTCACGAACATATGTTTGTATCCTTGTTCAAGATCAACATTTGGTATTTTTTCTGGTTCATTGTACATTACACATTCCATTGTACACTCACATTCATTTTTTGGTCTTTCTTTTGGTGTAACTTTTATTGTGTTTTGGGGTGGAATGCTAGTTGTTTTGGTGGTTGCTTGTATAGTGCAAGCATTGGGTGCCCACTAGTCTAGTACATACTAAGTCCCTAACAATAGAAATCCGTATTGGCTTCCAAAAAATCTGTTTCCTTGGCATCAGCTAGCCCTTTTAACATATTGACTAGTTTGGCAATCCGTCATAAATGATAACAACTACAAGGTGTCAAATCATCCACGGAAACCACATATTTTAAGTTTTTGCATTTAAATGTTAGTCGACGAGAAGATAATCCTACATTACTTTGGTTTGCCTTAGCCATAGTTAAAATGGTTGAGGGTTGTATCCGGTTTTGGTTGAACAATTGCAGCTGTTGTTTTCGGTTGAAGATACTGTTGAAATTGCTAGTAGACTCCAAGGACCACGGTGAGTAGTTTTCCAAAGGGGAGAGTGATTGATGCTTGTGAAAACATTTCCCAAGTACTAAATTTGGTAGATTCCTTCCCCTGGATAAGAGATTCAATGTTTTTTTGGTTGACTATGTTTTTTGTATTACGGCTTGTAGAGGCTTGCAATAGTGGGCACTAGCTAAGGAAAAATGGTGCTCCTTGAGCCCAAGTAATTGCCTTGGCATCCATTCTCTATTGTTCTTTGAAAACTGGATCAAAACCACCATAACTGGTTGCAATGCTTTCCCCATCTTGGTTTGAACACTAGCAATTTAACTACCATATTCTTCATTGGTTTTTTCCATTCCTTCTTTCATTTATCATACTCCTAAGCTTCTTTACAACTTCTTCATGTGTGACCCAATTTTCTATAGAAAAGATAGTGCATGTGCATTCCCCTTGTACTTGCATTATTTATCGTAGATGACCATCCATTATCACAGAAGCTTTGATTGGATAAGATCAATACTATGAATAATTATGGTGGTAAGAAGTTCTCTGGTTCGGTGGAATGTAGCAGGTAGAAGGTTCAATAGGATGTTGTATGACTGTATTAACTGCAAGCCTGCTATGCTTATTTGCATTGGATGGGTAATGCTATGTAGTATGCTCAACACTTTGGTAGATTGCACAATACAACTAGTTTAATGCACAGTTAGTTTCTGTGTGACCAACATTTCTACACTTATCTATCTTGATCGGCTACCAAGCCAAATCCTTTGAAAATCCTCCATCTTTATGCTCCAATTATAGGGCCATGTCCATGACATCTTCTAGGGTCATATCATCAATACATCAGGTAATCATAATCTGCCTCAACTATGGAAGAAGTCTATTAATGAACCATTGCATTGTGACATCAACTGGGAGAGCACTATAAACTAGAATTGGTCATAAATGTGTTTTGAATACTGTTGCACACTCATGCACCAATTGTTGGAGTTTTTTCTTATTATTATGTAGGAAATAAAAAATTTGACCTAGGGTCCTTTCTTTCAAAACCTATGCAAGAATGCATCCTAGACTGCATGATAAGTGCAAAAATGGTTTAATTCAAATTCTATTAATAATTTTGTTGCTTCATTTATGAGAGTATATTGAAATACTTTGGCCTTCTATTGATCGTCACCTAGAGCATTTGCCATCACTCCATAATTAATTTCAACGCATCGAACATGAGCATCCAGATCATGACCTGGGAAATCTCCCAACTTGGCATAACTCATACCCATCAAAATTTTCCTTCTCAAAATCATAGCTTCTATGCAATATCACTAAGTTTAAACTGGTCGAAGGTGTCGAGGATTTCTTTCGAGTCTGAACTTGAAGAAAACAATTATGCAAAATTATTGGATGGGTTTTTTGTAGCTTTAGATGTTTCTACATTTCACATGGGGGAAAACTATAGGTGGTTCAGAATAAGGGATTAATTTCCTTAGCTTCTATATGGATTTCTTTCATCCAGATGTTCAAAGGTGGAAAAAGGGGAAACTGTGGTGTTTGATAGCCACTGGCCAAACCAGATGGCTTTCTGGTATGTTTGATGGAGAAAATTCTATCATAATTTTCTTCAACAGACGTGTTGATGAGGTCAAGGGACTTCCGATGTTTTTATGGGATGATGATCGAATTCAATGTTAGGAATATGGGAGGTCTTTGGTTGCTACTTCTTCGTCTGCACAAGTTTTGGGGCTCCAAGGTGGTGCGTGGTTGTGTATCGGGCTTATATCTAGGATAGATTGCCCTAGAATGCAACACAAGCATGTGTCTCTTCTCAATGCCTTCACCACTGCTATTCCCTAGAGGAATCACTAGTGTTAACCTCTATCCGGTAGTGCACTTTGGAATGAAATTCTTTACACCTATCTAGTACTTTGTAGGCCGATGGTCAACTAAGGCATAAGGGTTCTTGGCTGGGGGAATTCTGAGAATAGATTCCTTAATTTTTCGCACCCTGATTCCTGTTTGGTTCAACTATTGTGCAATACAAACCATCATATTCATTCCTCTACTATATTACCAGATTTATATTATTCGTTGGATCTATTGTGTGTATAATACTTAGACAATTACAACGAACAATTTCTTCCATTGAGTTAACTCCAATAGGATGGCTTAAACATACATAGAAATTCACATATATGTTAACTATTCAAAACTTTCAATTACATTGATTTAAGAATTACTCCGACAACAAGAAACATATGCATATAAGTTGCTGTTCTCGTGCCCAAAGAACAAGTGGTAGAAACTTCACATGTGTGGTTTGCATCGGGTCGATGCATCATATTCTTTGCCGAATAGCTACAGTGCTTTGAAACGGTAGCATCCCCTTACAACTACGGTAGTATTGATATACTTAATTGATTACAAGGACAATCTAGCCTAACAAGTGACAAGCATGCCCTCCATGATCTACAAGGAGAGATAAGGATATGGATCTATGTACACTTTGCTAGTGATTTGCGGGTAAACAAACACTCTAAACATGCCTATAATAGTGAAAGGCACGGTGATGTCAAGTAGGAAGGCTACACCCAGATTCCACGTGGTGTATTGGACAACTAGGATTGCTTCATATCCTAGTGCTGAAAAAACAATCGGAGTTGAAGAAGCCTGAGGAATCTAGAAATTGTATCTGATACATATCAATCACATTCGTGACCACAAAGGGTATTAGAGGTCATAATAGGTGACCTTTGAAGTTGATAATGACCATTTGCTTCTCTCCCCACTTTCATCCAATCACCAACCTATAAGAAAAGATGGAATTGTAGTGTGCCATGAGAGTTTGAGCTAGTTGAAGTAGCATAGAATCCAAAGTAAACATGGCAACATGGATGTCTCATGTGAAAACATATTGCTCGTGTTGACCTCTTGGATGAGCAGGTGTGTTGCAACAACTGAGAAGAAGGGCCGCACAACTCCATCAAGGAGGTAGAAATAGTTTCTCAATGTGTGGATATTGAACGAGTTCATGTTCGCCATGGCATCACAATTCCTCTATGGGGGGCATAGATGGACAAAAGAAGGAAGGAGCTAGGAAGGATGTGTGGATAAGTCGACCAAAATTGCTTCTTGGGATCAATAGCCTACATTCGATCGAAGACATCCATTCACATCTTGGAGCTCCTACATATGTACATATAAGTACATGACATGACTTGAAACAATGTATCATGGCAACAAGTCCATTCACCTCAATGATCTTCGCTTTTAGGTGTGCATTTTCTTGCTCTTGTAGGTGGAGAGACTACTTCAATGGACAGTCACATCCTATCCTATAATCGTTCTTACTTGATATTTTTCTTTCTTCCATATCTTTCCTTAGGTCTTGATACTTTGTAGTGCACAATCATGCCCTATATTGATAATCTCTTGAGTTTTCATGAAGTGTCAAATGTCCATTTGGAATTGTTAGACTTGTGAATGGAAGTTTGCTTTTATGATGGGAGATGGGTCAGGTGGTTCCATTCATGGTACGACATCCACCTCTTCTTCCTTCTGTAAGCCCTCCATTATGGTAGCCAAAGTTCTTTGTAGTTGGTTGAGCTATTCTGGGGATAGGGTTGTTGGCCTTAAGCCTTCTACTATTTTTTCATTGTCGTCATTCTTACTTTGGTGCTCTTCATACCTCTTTTGAGTGATAGTCTAGGCAAGGTGGTTCCATTGTTCTAGTGCACTTGCTAGTTGAGTGGCCATCTGAATGACTATCTTTTGGACACATGGTTCTTCGAATGTAGAGGAGGTTCATGTCAGTGATGATGAAGCTGCACCTAGGGAAGAATATCTAAACAATTTCGTTGGTTTGATGGCCTAGGATTCCATGGTTTCTTGCCTAACTCTTTTGTGCAATCTAGGTCTTGCTTCTGCTATTATGAAACTCTTTTATTTAAAGGGTCATATTCCACTTTAGATTTTAGAGCTAGGTACGTTCAAAGGATCAATGTGTGCCCTTCTTCTTTTGCTTCCTATGTTGGTGGTTTTATGGGGAGGCATATTTTACATATACTCATTACTCCACTCTCAAGTGACCACAAATGATCCATGGTGCTCTAAGTTGTAAGGGCCCTATTATGAGGAGAAGTTGCAAGAGCCCGACCATTTGTGGAACCCAAAATTCCAAGTTAGGTGAGGCCTATGTGTGATTGTTGATGGTAATAGCTGATCTTTGTGAGACTAGCCATGAGGTTAGGTAGGTCATAAACTCCCAAGCATTGGTTTGTCATTCTAGATGAAAATAAAGGCCTTTTGATACTATGCCGTTTCCCCATAGAACCTTAATGGGGGGAATGCAAAAGGGGAGCTTTCCCCCTTCTACAGGGTCCAAGAGCCTATCCCCTCGGCCCATAGGGCCGACACAGTAGGACTTCTAGTCAAAGAGACATTGTCAAATGATATATTTTGATCGAGTATCTTCCGAGTGTTTAGATGTTCAATGTTCAGGTGTTATGGTGTTTCGATGTTTTAGTGTTTAGATGTTTTGGTGTTTGGGTGTTTTCGGGTTTCGAGAGATTGCACCTTTTCAAAGATTGTGGTCTTTGAAAGATTGGAGCCTTCCTTAGTTTCAACACCATTTGTGCACCATCAAGCCCTTTATCTTGAGTCTTTCCAAATTTCCATCTAAGATCCATTTTCATCCGCATTGTTGTTGAATAGTATCTTTGTAACCCAATTGCGCTTGACAATTTGAGAATTTGAGTTCTCTATCTGCCACTCTACATCTCCTTTTGTCTTCATTTTATTCTTCTCAACTCTATCTATTGATATATTCCGTTGTGCTATTACTACTATTTTTTTTTTATAAATAATCATTAGACTTCCTATTTCATCTATTGTGGGTGCCATTGCCCATGTACTACCTTTTTTCCAATGCATGATGGATCAAAGTGCTTAGAGCTTGGGTGGCTTGCATCAAGACTTTGGATCCCCATTTATGATGACATAGTAGCAATCTGTGGGAGCAAAGATGAAGCATTGTTGCATTATCTTCACGCAAGCTTGTTCTACACTTGTTCAATGTCTTTAAAAGTTTTCATTTCCCTAATATTTTCCTTTGTGGCACCTCCACATCTTTCATGGTGATCCCTTGTTTCACTTTGAAGGCCTCTCTAATAAATTTAGGGGATAAATCCACTGAGCTAGTTGTTCCTCAAAATTTGTAACATGGAATCTTGGATATCGTCTACTACCTAGACATGATCTTGAGGTCACTATAGCTTGGACACACCTTGGGAAATTAGGCTTGGGAAGGTGTAACTATAAATATCCATCAGATCCTATTGCCCTCGAATAGTTCACTAGCTCTGACAACTTTTGTACAACTTGGAACCCTCTTACCATAAAAACGCATATTACGATCCTTCTCTCCTTCACTATTGTTTTTCACATAAAAGTAGTTACTATTCAAGATACTATCAGGGTCAATGGTGAACGAGTAGGCTTGGGTCACCTTCACATAACTTGGGTCCAAATCCACAAGTGCCAATATGACCACCCATTGTTCTTCTGGTTGCATCAATATCTGTTGAGAGTTCTTTGTATTTTTTGACTCTTGCAGCTTGTTGTTGTTGACTTACTTGTTCTAAGATCCACGAGGGCTCTTGTCTTCAATTTCCTTCCCTAGAAGCTGGTTTGGACTCTTCTTGAAACTTTCTAGCTGCAAAAAGGAAAGTTATATGAGGATAAGCACAAGGTAGGAAGCTAAGGTGGTTCTTCCACCATGAACTACTTGTTGGCCAACTCTTTTGTTAATATTTCCTGAGTGAGTCATAGGGGCACTTAGGTATGTATATTGATTGTTTCTCGTGATGCATATCTTGGGGAAGACTGATGGGTGACTCCTTAGGAATCCACCTCCAAAAATTAGTGACTTGAGGAGAGTTGGAGTTTACCATGGGTTCACTGTGTAGATGTGATCATTCATGTTTATTTTTGCTCTTCCTATGGTGACTAGAAGATTTAAATGTAATACACTGCACCATAGGAGAGTGAAAAGTTGATGATGGTGTGCATTGCAAAATAATGGAGGAATGATGTCCCTTTATCAAGGCCTTGGGCACCGATATCAAAGCTCGATGTTGTTGAATCTGAATGTTCTTAGAAACCCATATCCTCACAAGTTCTTAAGCATGGTTCTATTTGTTGATGGGTCTTTTCCTCTAGGAAATTGATGTTGTATTCCCAAGGTTAGTAGGTTTCTCTTGGAATCTTCTACTTCCTTTGCAAACCCAAACTTGTTAGAGCCACCATGATCTAGTTGAAGTAAAAAGATGGCATCTTTGTGTTAGTGGATTGATGCTTCATCTTACCTCTCTAGTTTTAAAACCTCGACAAGTTCCTTAGATAGGTTAGCTAGGTCAGGAGAGGGTTTAGGTTCTTCAAAAGATAATGCATCGAGGGTTGGTGAAGCCTCATTGAGAACAAGATGCTAATTCATTGATGATTCAATTCATGAAGATATAGTAAAAAAGTTGAATCACTACTAGGGATTATTCTTTCAAGTCTAAAATGTATTTAAGTCCACACTTAATTTCCATTTCAATTATCCTATTAGGGACTTCCTTGGTGCACTCTTCTAAGAAGGTGTGAACCTCTCTACCTTGACTCCTCAATGAAATCAATCTTGAGTGTAGATCTAATGTAGTTGAGTGCTCATATATTCATTGTTGTTCGAGGATGACATCTTCTAGTAGATCTTCATACTTACACACCTAGATTTCTATGTTCATGATAGAGTTATCTAGGTATATTTAGCCTAAGCACTAGAATTTCATTCCACCATGCCTATCATAAATTCTTATATTGAATTCAAGATGTCTTCCACCTGTAGGACTCTATAGGATCTAATAACGTTGAGAGAATCTCTTGTATGTATTAGCATTTTAGAAAATAAATAGGCATGTTTTCTTAATCCTATCTCGATGTAGGGCCTCCAATCAATGAAAGATTTTCATGGGAACATACATGTGTCTATGGGAATCGGCTGGTCATAATAAGTTATTTTTCTACACTCATCTTCCTACTTTTTCTATACTTTCCTTCTTCCCTTTCAAGTTTCTTGGTTTCTTTGTTATTCTTGTATCTTGTCAACCTCTCAAGCATCTCCTCGGTGAGATGTTCCCTATAAAATTTTTCTCTGCACCTACTGATGTACTTCAAAAATATATCTCCATCTAAAGTTTCTAGACCAATGGCACCTCTTGAGGATACTCTATCGATCACTAGAGGGCCAAAACCTTGCTTGTGAATTTTTTTTTGTATGTTGCTTGAGGGTATAGACTACTCTTAGATCATCTTCCTTAATTCTTTGCCTTTAATGTTGGTGACATAGTAGGATTTATGTCCACACTTCATTGCATAGATCTCTACAATGGATTTGAGTCATGTTTCTTGAAGTTTTCTCACATGATGTATTTGCTCAAACAACGCATGTCCAATCCACTCATAGTCTTTCATGGCTCTTAAGGTTGCAACCAAGAAATCTACCGAGAGTATCTCATTTTGCTTATAAACCAACCATCGATCAGTGAAGTTTTGGTCCCAATGATACCTTTCAATCTTTACTATCTTCGTCAGGATCATATATATGACTTTTTTTGAAATTTTCTCTTGTTTGTTTGCTTGAGGGTGATAAGGAGCAAACTTCTTGTGAATTACTAGGAAGCCATTCAAGAAGGATTATATGGCCTAGTTCATGAAATGGAGCCCCAAGTGCTTACAATCTCTATAGACAAGGCAAATCTCGTGAATATATGTTCAAAAAAAAACTTAGTTATGGTCCCAATATCGCTCTTCTTGGTTTCTCTAATCTCTACCCATTTGATGAAGTAGTTAATGTCCATTATGATGTATTTTGCATGCGAGCCTCTTGCTCAAGGATTGATAGGTCTGATAAAGTCTATGGCCCTCTTAGAAAATTCTTAGCTTCCAATCATAGATCTAAGTGGCATGTCATCCCTTCTCAAAGGATATGTGGCATGTTGTCATATATCACATCTTTTCACAAAGAATTCCATGTCTTTACGGAGCATTGAGCATCATAGTCCAAAAAGAATCATTCTTGTAACCCTGCCAGGTGAAAAGTTTCAACCCTTAACTCTTGCATGCGCCATTTTAGGTATTGGCAAACACTTGCTCTTGTGAACACACAACCATAAGCAATCGTCTCGTCATGTCATGTAGAGTTGATCTCTCATCATAGTATAGTCATGAATTTCTACTTCCAATGCTCTCCTTCTAGTTGCACTAATATCCTCTCTCAATATTTTTCCTCTCTCAATAACTCCACAATCGGTTGAGTCCATTTTGGTGCCATGATCAGCTCATATAAAGTTGTATGCTCCTTTGATTTTCTTCTTGGGACTGGGAGCAGTATTCTATATTTTGATCCATATCTTTTTTCAATGTGTGCCGATTGGGCCAATACCCCTAGTCTCTAAAGATTTTGTAAATTTCTTGAATTGGGCATATGATGGTCGCATAGTCCTAAGTGTGTGCATTTTAAGTATTCATTCCTCTCCTCATCATTCAAATACGAAAAGTAGAGATGTCTAGAAATTATTTGCTACTTTTGGATTTCTCTACTTTAGTTTGGATCTTTCTGCTACACTCTATGCATGGGACCATATGAGAACATAGGGACAATTCTTTCTAGCCAAGATGGTGTAGTTTCAAGGTTAAATAGATAAACATATGGGAGATCAACTACTACTCTCATTGATGGATCTCCATTTGTAAGTCATGAATAGATTATCAATTCTTATATGAGTGCTACATTTCTCTAATATCACTTCGAAATCAAATTTCATGAGTAGTAAGAATCATCTTGTAAGCATGTCCATGGTGCAAGTCTTGTTTAATAGATACAATAAGACTTGATGGTCGATGAAAATCTTATAATTATTAGCCAATAGATAATCTCTAAAATTTTTAATACCATACCATATCCATCTCTCTATCATGGTCTAATCTCTTTCAACCTAATTGAATTAGTGACTAGCATAAGCAATGGAAAAGTCTAGCTTCCCTTCATCTACTAGTTGTGTAAGAACACATCCGATAATGTATTTGGAAGAATCTAGGTGAATGTGGATGTGAATGGAGTGTTCCAATATGATACTTCTAGAATTTGTGCTATGTTCAACCTTCATTTAAGCTCTTGGAAGGCTTTGTCACATCTCATCCATGCATTCAAAGTTAGATAACAAATTGTACAAGGGTTTGGCTATGTTTGCACACATGTGTATGAGTTTTATGTAGTAACCACAATGACACATAAAAGCTTGTACCTCTTTGGGGTTCTTTGCCTTTGGATTGTCTAAGATGACTTTGATTTTATCTTCATGTATTGAGAATCCGTTCTTAAACATTGTGTGACCTCATAATTTTCCTTGCCTAGCCATGAAAGCACATTTCTTAAGGTTTCGACACACTCTGTATTGTCTACATTTATCAAAGGTTTATTCCAACATGGGTATGTGTAAATGCTTTTGTGTTGAGTCAGCACATATGTAATCCACATATATTTCGAGATTCTTGCTCAAAAACTCTTTGAGTACATGACGTATAAATTTGGAAAGTAATACGTGCATTTATCAAGCCCAATGGCATGAGTCTAAATAATACCCCTTTCAATGGCAAATGACATTTTTGTGTTGGTCTTCACGTGCAATTGCAACTTGATTGTATCATGAAAATCCAATCAAGGAAGTTGTACACTTCCTTGCAAGCAAATCTCTCCAAGAGATGGCCAACGATTGACAATGAATAGCTATTTCACACCAAGGTAGCTCCAAAATACCTACCAAATAAGGAACTCCACTATGAATGGAGGCGTGAATCTTAATCCCAGTATGTCTTCTCATGAAGTTTCTAACCATCCTTGTTCCCAAGTTTGATATTGCATATTTATAATGAGTCAAAACTTGTACTACAAATTGCTATCTTCTTGTAATATTCACCTGAATTGTGGTGCAAGGATTGAAAGGAGAACTTGGGAGTTAAGATGATTTCAGCCCTTAACGACGTGAATGTTTCAAGTTGGCATCAATCACTAACCTATCTTTACCTGTCTAAACTCGCAAGAATACAACTAATTATACTTCCATAGTTATAATTCCATCTAAGTGAAGGCACATATTTGAAGCATGTAATTACTCAAGCATGTCACATGTAAGCACACATGGTAAAGGATGTCAATTTGACATTATGCTGCTTACAAATTAGTCTTTTACCAAATTATAATGGTTATGAATGCTAGCTAATTTGACTGTATGCTGGTTACAAGGTCACGTGTGTTGTTCATTTCGGGTGCAAGTTATCGATCACCTGCTAATTGCATGTATCTGTCTACCATACATGTCACAGTAATGTAAAAATGGAGAAAATTCGTGCTACTCACTTCGGAGCAATCGGTGCTAGCAAGCAACAGAGATCTGTGCCCACAAGCAGCCCAAGTATGCCACTGATCTGTCACATACACTCTCGGTAGAAGTCATGTTCAATGAAGTCAGATACACCAAGGATAAAACTGCAGGCCAGAAGACCTGTGAACACGAAAGTCTGTGCCTTGTAGAGCCAGTGATCAAAGAAGTGAACTCTGTTGGACCATGCTCTTGTCCCTTGCCACAGAAGGACCGAATCGGATATGATCTCAGACGTGGTAGCGTAAAGGTAAAGCACCTGCACCGTAAGCTTAGCTTCTGCTTAGGCAGATTGAAGGATGGATACTTAACAAACGACCAGATGGAGAGAGAGAACAGGAATGAGATCACAAAGAACCGGGCTGAGGCCACTAACTTGTTGGCCTTGTGGGGGGTCACAGGCATGCTCTCCATGATCTGCGAGGAGAGGTAAGGATATGGATCTACGTACACTTTGCCAGTGATCCAGGGGTAAACAAGCACTCTGAACAGGCCTATAAAAGCCAAAGGCATGGTGATGTGGGGCAGGAAGGCGACACCCGCAGTCCATATGGTGTATTGGACAGCCAGGATTGCTGGATATCCCACCGATATGGTGAGCAAGCCCTGGATGCTGAAGAAACCTGATGGATCTAGGCGCCGTACATGATAAAGATCAATCGTCTCCGTGACCACAAAGGGTTTCGGAGGTCGCAGCGGGTGAGCCTCGAAGTTGATAATAGCCATCTGCTTCTCTCCCCACTTCCCTCCAACCAGCATCCTGTAAGCGAAGATGGAATAGAAGCGCCACGAGAGGTTGAGCGGGTTGAAGTAGCGTAGAAGCCAAAGTAAACGCGGCAGCAAGGGTGCCTCCTGCGAGAGCGTGCTGGTGTCGACTTCACAGGCGAGCATCTCTGTCGCGATAACTGAGAAGAAGGACCGCATAGCTCCGGCAAGGAGGTAGAAATCGTTTCGCGACGTGCAGATATCGAACGAGTACATGCTCGCCATGGCGTCAGAATTCCTTTCCGGAGTGCACAGATGGACATTGAGAACGGAGTGAGGGAAGGAGGGAGGAAGGACGAAAGAAAAGGACCTTTGCTCTGTTTCGCTCGCTACTGTACTCTTTCGACTGAGGAGAAGACTTGATGAACATGGAACTGATGGAAGCCAGCATAGACGGAACGAGTCAAATCCTCTTTTGACTCCACTACCGAGTCCGGACATGCACATCTGGTTCCCTACTCTAGTGTGAAAACGATTCAAGTTAATCTCTACAAGGACAGGTTCACATTGGCAGTAATGAAAGGTGATTTGTCACTTAAGAAATTTGGAAACCTTTTCCCTTTAAGAAATTGTGGGATCAGTGGGATTGTTATATCACCCACCTACGTCGAGATAGTGCATTTGAGACCCCTCCTTCAATGAAAAAGAATATGAGAAGGCTTTTGGAAGCAAAAAAAAAAAAGGTGGGTTTCAAGATTAGGAAAACACTTGACTCATCTCGAGTGTTGGTTTCAAGTTCAAGTCTCTCTCGAGCTTCACGAATCCATATATGCTTCTATGCGGAAAGAGCATGTGTGTGTGTGTGTGTGTTTTCATTAAGAATGTGGAGTTTAGGGACTATCTCCATCCAAACCTTAAAGGCATAATCTTTGTAAGAGGTTGTGGACTAGTTTCTATACAAGCCTTTGGGTACGCTTTCGGTGTGCCTTTGAGTGACTCTTCCAAGCAACATGCAACCTATTTGGTGTCCTAGCTAGTTTTGCGCATGTAATTTGGTGTCCTATTTAGTGCCCCATGTGAACTTCTAACATGAAGAAGAGTGTGTCGGTGGTGGTAATTTTCACTATTGACATCCTCCTTCCTCCATTGTGGTTTAGATCCGCCCTAAAGTTGTCCTCTAATAGTCAAAAAAGCATGTTTCTATTATTTGTGTGTGGCAAGGAATGATTGAAGAAAAGGGAAAGAGGTGAGTTGAATACATCAAAGCGAGATTGACTTTTGAGGATAAAATTTGACATAATATTCGAAAAAGCCTTGATGGTATAGATTAAATATGTAAAATGTACAAACCACTAAGGACATTGCCATGTGTGGATTAGTCAAGACTCACATTCTATTTCCAATATAACTTTATGAAGTTTCATCTTCATTTTATGAATTTTTATGTTTGAAAAAGAAGAAGATGATGAAGAAGGAGGAGGTGGAGGGGAAGAAACATAAGACGCATAAAAAGGGAAGGAGCGTAAAAGAAGAAGTAGAAGAAGAGTACTAGCAGGAGTAGTAGTAGTAGAAGGGGGAAAAGCAAAGAGTTTTCCAGCTAAATAGATCCAAAGAGATGAAAAAAAAATGTTATTAATATGGCCTTCAAGGAGATGAAAAAAATGATATTCATATGACCTTCCTATCTATATATAATCCAAGAAAATGATAAGAGTTGACATTATTTATATCCCATGCTTTGATGTCCCATGGTTGAAGATGATAAGAGTTGATATTATTTATATCACCTCCTCTTTTTGATGCGTTTAAAGTATGCCTTCTTGGTTCTTTGAGACTAAGATTGACAATGAATATGGTCAAAACTTAAGAAAACTTTCATAGTATCAATGAAAAGCATCAAATATGAGAAAATATGTTGGTGTTTGAGGTCTGCGGCACACACGAACAACACATGGAAGAAGAAGAAGAAGCTTGGAACACAACACACAATACTCAATGTATTACCAAGTGAATGTACAAAGATAAGAGACCCATTAGGAATATGGACGTATATACAAGCTGGGAAAAAGCCTCGTAAAGAGGAAAAAAGTGTCCCATGGGTCTTAAGTGTGTTCACACACATCATTACCAAAATATATCAACAAATCCTTCCTCAAAGTGATGCGGTGAATGAGGAGCTGGCACTCATGTATAAGGAAGGGCCAAGATATGTGGAAACAGATCAATCCACAAAAGGAATTAAGATGAAAGCTTTGTGGAAAAGCTTCAAACTTCTCTTGAGATAGAGCCTTTGTGAAAAGATTTGCAATGTTATCCTATGTGGGCACATATGCCAAAATGATCTCCCTAGCAGAGAACCTCTCCCTGACATAATGATAATGCACCTCAATGTGCTTTGTGCAAGCATGAAACATAGGGTTCCTCACAACTGCCAATGCGCTCTAACTGTTAGTAAAGATGGTGGTGGCAGAAAATTGACCAACACTCAAATCAACGAAAAGGCATCTAAGCCACACACACACACACTCAACAGTTGTTCTAAAAGCTACCCTATACTCCGCCTCATATCAAGCACGTGGTGATCGCTTGAAGCCATATTATGCCTTTTTCAAACTACCCACTTTGTTATCATGCATTTTCTGCACAAAACCACAAGGATGAAATACATACACTTCTTCATGTAATTCTCCATGATGTATATTCCAACCATGCTATGAAGGACGGTCATTCGACATGTGGGAGCAAAGGTCTCATTAAAATCAGTGCCTCTCTCTTGAGCATAACCTTTTGCAACAAGCCTAGCCTTATATCTGTCAACTATTCCATCAAGCTTACACTTGAGCTTGTATACCCTTTTAGTACCAATGGCCTTTTTTTCGTCGAGGAAAATCACAAAAAGAGCAAGTACCATTCTTCATAATAGCATCATATTCTGATTTCATAGTGGCCATCCATTATTTTAAATTTTGTGCTTCATCAAAAGAAACTCATTCTCATCACAAAGACTAGAGGCAGTCATTGCATAACAATCTGATGCAAAAGATGCACTATGAGACCCTAAATGAGTACGATATGACAATGTCTCCTAATCCTATGAGGTATGCCTCAATCGGATTCATTTTCAGATCCATTTCCTGATAGTAGGAATGCCTAATTGCACTAGTTGCTACACTTGAATCAATAAAAGTTTTGATTATCTTGAGTGTAGTGCCTTGCTTGGACTAGACTGTAATGAATGGTCATTTGTCAACTATGCTATGGGAAGCTTTAGCTTGGCCTAGCACCTAGCCATGTGATATTTAGGGATCTCTATGTGGGGAATTGTATTGATTAGATGAAGCTCCTCTAGTCCAGCATTTCGTTCCAATGTTATCCGTTATCTTAGCTTCATACATTTAATGAGCTCTAGGGCCTCTACTTGAGCTTCTTCTTGAATTCTTTTTTCTTGCTTATGCTTCCTAGCCAAGTTGAGTCATCTAAGCATCTCTTCTGTCAAGGGTTCTTGATAAAGCTTGACTCTACACACACTAATGTGATTTGGCATTATGTCTCCTTCCAAAGTGGCTAACTTCACCGCTCCACTCATTGAAATTCTATTGATAATCATAGGTCCATAACCGCATTAGTCTAACTTATGGCATGTTGCTTCAAAGTATGGACCAATAGTAAATTGCTAACTTTCAAGGCCTTATCTTTCACATGCACATCGAAGTAAGCCTTCTGCCTCTTCTTGGGTGCATATATTCATGCTGCTTTGCTTAGCCTAGTTTCTCCTAACCATTCTAAGTACATAATACTAAACGATAGCTCGTGGCCTGTCCATTGATGCTCATGTGCAACCTTCAGAGCGGGTATCAAGAAGTCCAATTGAAGCACTAAATTTTGACCAAAGACCATCTCAAAAGGAGTTGCATTGGGTAACCTTTTGTAGGCTACTTGGTATGCCCAAATAGTGTGGTGTAATTGTTTATCCCAGTTGCATTGTTTGTTGTCTAGGAGTTTAGTTAGTACATTGCACAAGATTTTGTTAGTACTCTTTGGCTATCCATCAACTTGTGGATGATATGGTGCTCACTTCTTATGAATCACCATAAAATCTTGCAACAGATATTCAATGAATTCATTTAGGAAATGAGTTCCTCGATCACTCACCAACTCTATAGGCAACCGATATCTTGTAAAGACATTTACGAACAAGAATTTTGCCATCATTTGTGTATCATTCTTTCTAGTGGCCTTGACTTCTACCCATTTGTTCAAATAATCTGTGGCTATAATTATGTATTCAATATGAGATCCTTAAGGAAGGGGATTAAGGGTTTTGACAAAATCTATACCCCACTTAGTGAATGCACATCCTCCCATCATGGGTCTCAGTGGAATTTCATCTTTGCACATTGGATATTGAGTTCATTGACATGTGTCACATCTCTTCACATATGTGTGTGCATCCATGTGAAGAGTGGGCCACCATAATCTTGAAAATAATATGTCTTTGATGACTTGATCATGCCCAAGATGTCATCCTACAATGCCTCGGTCTGCAATTTCTAAAATATATAGGTATTTGCTCTCATGGACACATAGTCTTAAGTATCTATCTCATGTACAAATTATCACCAATGAGTTTATAATCTTGAGCCTCTTGCTCGATACTTCTTCATCCTTCCACTATAATTTTTGGTGGGAATGTTTTTGTTCTTTTGAATTGGACTATCAAAATGCTCCAATTAGGCACCAAAGACAAGTGGTATAATGTGGCATACTCAACAGGAGGTCCACTAATGTAGCTTTGACACTCCTTGACCATCCTATAGACATTTTCTTCCATTGTTGGCCAATACACACCTAATTGATTTAGTGTTTGTAAGGTTCTATGTTTCCATTGATGTTGCCCTAGTGCACCTACATGTGCCAGTTGCAACCATTTTTCATGCTCCTTGTCTTCTGCACAACAAGATAGAATTCCTTGATCACATTGTTTGTAAATGCTTCCTACCAATATTTGATATTTTTGTGATTTGACTACTTCATTCTCCTTCGTCTTTACCACTATATTCTTAGGTCCATACATGAGAATAGCACAAGTCATTTAGCCCAGTCCGAAACTACATCTAGATTCAATAGATAAGCATCGTGAAGTTCATCTGATACTCCTTGTGGGGTTTCTCCAGAAGGTGATCATGAAAGATGATCAGCCCAAAGGTGAGTCTTTCCTTTCTTGACTACCACTTCAAAATTGTATTCCATTTGTAAAAGAAACCAACTTACTAATCTGCCCATGTTACAAGGCTTGTTCACTAAGTAGAGCAATGCTTGGTGGTCCATAAAAAAATTACACTTATTTGCAAGAAAATAATGTCTAAATGTTTAAACTGCATAGACCATACCTAAGCCTTCCCTCTCGGTAGTAGTGTAATTCCTTTCTGCATCATTTAGTTGCCTACTTGCATATGCTATTGGGAGATCTATGTTCCCTTCCTTAGTCGGTTGTGCTAGTACACATCCAATTGCGTAATTGAACATGGAATGGTTTATTCCAATAAGGTGTCATCCTAGGCCTGGGTAACTTCGCTATAAAGGCTTGTACTTCCTTGAACATCCCAGGCCTGGGTAACTTCGCTATAGCTCTCACCTTATCCTCGCCTCTAAATATACTATTCTTTGACAAAATATCTCCTAGAATTCTAGCTTTTCTAATCGTGAGGACACATTTCTTTGGGTTTAGGCAGACTTGATAATCTTTGCATTTATCAAAGATTCTTGTAAGTTCTGGGATGTGTGTTTGTCTTATGTGGGAATGGGTGCACAAATCCTCCACATAGACTTCTAAATTCTTCCTTAGGAAGCTCTTAAACACATGACACATCAAGCATTGAAAGGTATCAAGTGCATTTGTGAGCCCAAATGGCATCACATGAAATGCAAAGATACTCGAGTCAATGGCAAAAGACATCTTATGTTGGTTTTCAAGGGCAACATGTACTTGATTGTAAACCCAAAAAACCATCAAGGAAGCTGTAAACTTCCTTGCCTGCTATGCATTCTAGCAAGTGCTCAATGATTGGCAATCGTTATCTATCTCGTATCATAGCAACATTAACTTTCCTCAAGTCAATGCACACATGCAACTTCCCATTCTTCTTGGGGACTACAACAATGGGGGATACCCATTCTGTATGCTTTATTTTCTAGATAAATCATTATTCAACCAATCATTCAATTTCTTCTTTTATTTTGGATGCATAATTGTCATTGTAAATGTAAGGCTTCTATTTAGTTGGATTGGCTTCTAGAGTCATGGGGATCTTCTGAGAAAAAGTGTTCGGGTCCGCTCCTTTTAAATCCTTTTAGCTCCAAGCAAACACATCTCTACATTCCCTTCGCAATGTGATCATCTCTTGTTCTTCTTTCGCACTTAAACCATGTCCAATCTACGTGCACCTTTCTTCTCCTTCTTCGATGCTGACTACAATCTTCTTAGTTTTTTCTTTGCTATCATAAGATTCTCTCTTGAGAGCTTCTCTTCTTTCATGATTTTTCTATCCTCGATTTCATATTTCTTGAAATTCTTCGGCACTTCAAATAGAGATTGTTGATCTTCTTTTGGTGTTGGAGACTTCCCTCTTTCCTTTTTCCCAAGCTTGGTTGCCACTGGTTTATTTACCATCTCCTCTTCATTACACTCACCCTGATCATGGGGTTTGGCTTCTATCAAGTATAAATATTTGTCTTTTGAAGGGGAAAAGAGTTCCATGAGAATGGATTCTAAGTCCTCGTCACTTATTCCTATTGACTTTGATGTTACATGGTCACATTGCTCTAAGATAGGCTCAAACATAAGAGGTTCTACCATGAAGACTAAGATATCATAATTATCCTCATCACAATGGGATTTCCATCATTCATAATTCAATGCTATGTCCATGGTGGCTAATATCTCTACCCAACCATGAGGTTTAAACTCTTCATATGGGAATATTATAGGTGTGTAGGATGGGTCTTGGAAGGATCTAGGGTGTTGTGTAGCAATTGAGTTTCTGGCTTCTAGCCTCTTCTCCTCTTCTCCTGTGACCTTGCACACCCATAAATGTGTGTCGTTGTGCATCCTTGAAGGGTCAGATCCTATGGGTTGCACTGACTCTATCTCATTGGGTTTTCTATGGATGGTATTCCATTGCAATGGAGGTTCATCTTGATGGGAGTAATCCCTAAGATTGACTTTGGTGGTTACCCCTAACTATTACAAGTACAAGGAATTGGTTCCCTAATCTTCCACTATTTGCAACTGTCTCATGAATGGTCTTCTCAAAATAATCTCATAGGCATGGTTCTTTCCAAACTCATAGATGGAAAAGGTGTGCTCAAATTCTACACAAATCGTGAGAGTTATTTCTTCCAGCATTTCATGAGGAAAAAGATAAGGAGGAGAGATCACTCACACACTCTCACACTCAAAGAGGAGCACACACAGATTAAGGCAAAGAAGAATGATCTTCTTCTTGCTCTTCTATTACATAACATGAATATACAAGAATGACCTAAAACAACAATACAACTAGTGCAATATATAAAGAAAAGGACATAAGGAAAACCCCAATGTCTGCGGATGAGTGAGCTGGCAAGAACAAGTGTGCCATCACTATTGCTAGATGAATATAGTAAAGCTCACTAAAGCATCCTTGACATATACTGGTGTGACCACTATACATGTCAGAGAAATAAAAAAGTGATACGTGTCATACTTGATCATCACATGTTGAGCTTGATATCTCAACACTCCCCCTCATGCTCAACTTCACGTCCTCTAATCCAAGCATTTTCCAAAACAAGTTCAAATTCTCTGCTCCAAGTGCTTTAGTGAATATATCAACAACTTGCTTATTTGTCCTCACATAAGCAAGATCAATATCATCTATTGATATCTTGTCTCTGATGAAGTGATAATATACCTTGATATGCTTTGTTCTAGCATGAAAAATAGGGTTTTGTGCTAATTGAATGCTGCTAAGATTATCACAATGGATGATGATTAGCTTTTTCACTTCCACACCTAAATCTGTAAGTAGCATCTCTAACCATGATGCTTCACATGATGCCATTGCAACACCTCTATACGCAACCTCTGTACTTGACAAAGCAACATTGGGATTGCTTTTTGTTGCTCCATGTAATAGCTACACTCCCAAGTGAGAATAGAAAGCCACTAGTAGATCTTCTATTTGGAATACTACTAGCCCAATCCACATCGATGTATCCATGAACCTACAAATCTACACCAGCTTCATAAAAAGATGCATAGTCCAAAGTAGCACTCACATAATGTAGAGTGCACCTTAGAGCATCTAAATGTGGTTTCCTGGGAACTTGCATAAATTGATTTTCAAGTCCAAGTTTAGATCAGACCTTGTAATTGTGAGATATATCAAACTTCCCACAATTTTCCTATACATAGTAGTATTTTCCAATGCTTCACCTATTGTAGTATCCAACTTCAAATTCCAATATAATGGCATATAGATTGGCGTACAATCAGCCATAACATACTTTTGCAGCATACTCAAGGAATATTGCCTTTATGAAATCCATATACCTATTTCTGTATGTATAAACTCAATGCCCAAAAAATAGCACAACACACCAAGATCTTTCGTGTCAAATTCTTGCATAAGGAGTTTCTTTACTTGGTTAATGCTTCCTTCATTGTCAAATCCCACAATCGATTCATCAACATAAATAGTCACAATCGTGATGCAATCATCACCCTTCCTTATAATGAATGATCTGCATCTCACATGGAAAGTCCAATGGTCGTTAAGTAATCAGCAATCCATGCATGCCAAGTAGGAGGGGCTTGTTTAAGCCCATACAAAAAATTTTGCAATCTGCAAACATATTTTGGGTGCTTTGAATCTTCATATCTTTGTGGCAGGTCTATGTATACTTCTTCCTATAACTCACCATGTAAGAAAGCATTCTTCACCATACATGAAGCTTAATTGGTAGTGCACCTGTCTCTGCCAAGTAAAGAGCGAACCAAATCCATTTGTGGGGTTGGGTGAATCGATCTTGACCAAGAAATGCAGCTTTTGTATTTTTTGGTTCTTCATGTTAGTGGGTATTAAGTCATCCTTCTCCGACGCTACATGCGTGCCGTGCATGTTCAAAGTAGAGCTCACCAATTCCAACGTAAGTTCAAACCTTTTCAGCTCATTTTTGCCCAATAAAGAAGGAAGAATGAATGTTCCTGGTTTGTCCTTTTCCTCATTCGCCTGTAATGTGGATACCAAATAGTAGCACCGTAGAGAATCTGGTTTTGGTAGGGATGCCTCAAAGTACTCCGCCAGTCCTGCACGTTGCCATATGCTTTGAAGTTCTGGTGTGTTCTGGAGAATCTCCAACTCTTTGGAAAAGAATTGGAATTGCACCCATGTTTTGTCATACTCACACTTGGACTCCCATATATACTTAGCCTCTCCTAAGGGTCCTGACATGCCATTGAACCAGTGCGAGTTTGCATGGACTCTCTCGGTTATTCCTATGGGAGGGTCCGATATGGGTATTTGTTAGACATGTTGTAGCTCTATAGGTCATTCAGTTGGTGGCACGTCAATAGGTGGACTCTCCACATTAATATCCGCAGTACTTACTCCTGCCTGTGAGCTCGGGCCTGCTGCTTTTGCCATGAGACTGCTGGTAGCTGTTGATGCTTATGTGCTAGAAGAAGAGAGGCATATTAGCATTCCATAGGAAACATGATGTTATGATGTTCCCTCCACAATACTAACATGACATCCAAAGTGGTTAGGGGTGAGCGGGTGAAGTGCTCGTGATGTGTGTGAATGTTGGTTAGTAGATTAGTGTTCACCCTAGATGCATACTTTTGGATGTGCAATGTACTCAGAATGCACCTACATTAGAGTGGAATGATTTACAAAATTGGGTCAGGGGGTTTGATACGGGGTTTAAGTCTCCAAAATTTGATCGTGGGATCGTAGCTTTTAGTGGTGATGACATGTAAAGATTTGTGGACTGGATTGTGTTGGATTTGGGACTTTTTGGGTACCCATTTCGTGGCATTCCTAGGTGTGACCAAAGATGTAGTGGTGTGGAGTCCTGGGATTTGTGCCGAGAGTGCTTGTGAGTGTTGATTCAATCTTGTGAATGGAGGTAAGGCTATTTGAGCTTGTAAGCAAGTCTTGGCCACCCATATTTGTCTAACATTTGGGATAGCCTTCATTGACCGCTTTGGGACCCAAATAGAAATGGTTTGTAGGATACTCCATTGTAATCCTTGGCATTGTAGCTCATTTGGTGCATCTTCGAAATCTTGTCTCGAGAGCCAAGGGTTTTTCATCCTTGCCTATCCAGATCTGCTTCATGCCAAGAGGTACTTTATATTGCATTGGTCATTGCTCATGCTTCTTGATTATTGGCCTCCTTTGTGATGTATGTTGTCGTGCTTGCTTTCTTGGGAATCTCTTTGGAAAAGAAGGGAACTCCTCATGGATTTTTGCACCTTTTTCAAGAGTGACAAGAATAGAAATTTGGACAAGAATAGCATCGTTATCTTTATGTGGGTTCCTGGAGGGACCAAGATTTGGTGCCTTTTCTAGTGGCCTGAGTGCTTGATTCTCTAATTCAATTGTGATGCAGGTTTGGCCCACCTAAGCCTGAAGAAGTCCACTTCTTAGGTTGAGGTTGATTGTCTTCGCATGCATTCTAAAGCTTCTGGTTGTGCTTCTTCCCAAATTCGCTTTTCCTCTTCTTTACATTTTTTAGCAGTGTTGAGTCAATTTAGCATCTCCTCCATGAGGGGTTCTTGATATAATTGAACTCTACATCCATTGATGTAACTTGGTAGGAGGTCGCCTTCTAGAGTGGCTAGTTAAATAGCTCCACTTGTTGAGATCCTATTGGTAATCATTGGTCCATATCCTCTCTTCTCTAATTTCAGTGCATGTTGCTTCAGAGTGTAGACTAAGACTAGATCTCCTACTTTCAAGCCCTTATCCTTCACATGTGTGTCAAAATATGCTTTTTGTCTTTTCTTGGCTGCATAAATTCCTACAGCCGTTCTCAATCTTGTTTCACCTAGTCGTTCAAGATCAAAGATTCTAGAGGAGAGCTCATGTCCATTCCAATCATGCTCTTGTGCTACTTTCAATGTAGGTATCAAGAAGTCCAATGGTAGCACTACATTTTAGCCAAACACCAAGTACCATTTTATAGGCAACTCTGTATGCCCAAACATCATGGTGTAACTGTTTGTCCCAATCGGTGCATTTATTATTCACCAATTTCATCAATACATTGCATAGAATCTTATTGGTGCTCTCGGCTTGTCCATTAGTTTGTGGATGATAGGGGGCAGACTTCTTATGTATCACCACGAATTCTTGGAGAAGGCTTTCGATGACTTCATTCAAGAAGTGCATGCCTCTATCACTTACTAGCTCTATTGGTAGCCCATACCTAGTGAACACATTCTCAAATAAGAACTTAGCAGTCGTCTGAGCATCGTTCTTTGTCGTAGCTTTTACCTCTACCCATTTGGTTAGATAATCAATGGACACAATAATGTATTCAGTATGGGAACCCTTAGCTGGGGGGTTAATAGGACCGAAAAAGTCTATTCCCCTTTAGAGAATGCTCATCCACCCATCATAGGTTTCAATGGCATCTCATCTTTACGTATAGGATACTCAGTTTGCTGACAAACATCACACCTCTTCACATAGGTATATGCATCCATGTGAAACGCGGCCACCAAAGACCTGCAAAAAGTATTGCCTTGATCACTCTATTTGGTCCAAAGTGTCCTCCTTCTACACCTTGGTGAGTAGTTTCCAAGATCTTCAGATATTCGCTCTCGTGGACACATAATCTAAGATACACATCTTTTCCTCGTCTGTATAGATTATCTCCAATGAGACTATAGTCTAAAGCTTCTTGTTCTAAGCTCATTTGTCTAGCCAATGTCATCTCTTGAGGGAATGTTTTCGTCCTCAGGATGGCTACTAATGGTTGGCTCCAATCTGGTACTAAAGACACTCGATAAAGAGTGGCATGTTCCATTGGTGGTTTAGTACGAAAGATTGGGCATTCCTTGCACATCCTATGGACATCTGCTTCCATAGTTGGCTAGTGTACTCTGAGTATCCTCAATGTTTGTAAAGTTCTTTGCCTCAAGTAGTGTTGCTCAAATGCACCCACATGTGCTAATTGCAACCACTTTGCATACTCATCCTCTTCCACACAACAAGCTAATATTCCTTGATCCATATGTTTGTACATACTCCCTACCATGATATGGTACTTCTGGGCCTTTATTACCTCCTTATCTTGAGTGTTTATTACTGGGTGTTTAGGCCCATATGTCAAGACTGACACGAATGTCTTGGCCCATTGCGGTACAACTTCCAAATTAAACAAGTAAGCATCAAGAAGATCATCTGATACTCCTTTTGGGGCCTCTCCAGATGTGAGCCTCAAGAGATGATCTATTCTCAAGTGGGTCTTACCTTTCCTTACCACTACCTCAAAGTCATACTCCATTAGTAAGAGGAACCATCTTACTAATCTACCTGCATTGCATGGCTTGTTTACCAAGTACAGTAGAGCTTGATGATCAGTAAAAAAAATTAAACCTATTTGCAAGCAAATAGTATCTAAATTTTTAACCGCATAGACCACGCTTATATGTTAAGCATGCAAATGATGTGCTTCTGATCATTGTTATCTATGTTGATGACATGTTGCTCGTTGGTCCTTATGCGACACATATTTCTAATTTTAAGGCTGATTTACATGCCTCATTTGAGATGTCAGATTTGGGGTATACTTGAGTGGTACCCGACTACTTGGATTTGATTATCCCAAGGGGGGAATCACTATTGCTAGATTTACATGATTTTTTGACTCTTGATGGGCTGGTTTCTATGACACTCATGTGTCCACCAGTGGTTTTTGCTTCATGCTTTGTAGCTCATGCATATCTTGGTTGAGCAAGAAGAAGCCTACTATGGCCACTTCTAGTTGTGAGGCTGAGTATAGGGTAGCTTTCATAGTGACTGTTGAGTGTGTGTGGCTCAGATGCCTTATGGCTGATTTGGGTGTTTGTTAGTCTTCTGCCACCACCATCTTCACTGACAGTCAGAGCGTATTGTGAGTTGGGAGGAACCCTGTGTTCCATGCTCACACTAAGCACATTGAGGTGCACTATCATTATGTTAGGAAGAGGTTGTCTACTAGAGATATCAATTTGGCATATGTGCCCACACAAGAGAACATTGCAGACCTTTTCACAAAGGCTTTGCCTAAGGAGAAGTTTGAAGCTTTTTGCAAAGCTTTGGGCTTACTTTCTTTTGTGGATTGATTCCACATAGCTTGGCACTTCCTTATACATGAGTGCCAACTCCTTGTTCACCACATCACTCCCGAGGGGGATTTGTTGATATATTTAGGTAGTGATGTGACATGACTTTTGGGGCACTTTTTTTTCCTCTTTAGGAGGTTTTTCCCCCCATTTGTATATATGCCTATAACCCTAAAGGGTCACTTATCTTTGTACATTCTCTTGGTAATACATTCAATATAATGTGTTGTTATCCAAGCTTCTTCTTCTTCCTTGTGTTGTTCACATGCTTCTATAGAGCTCAAACTCCAACAAACACACTTAGGATTGTTGGGGTGCTTGTTTCCCCCTTTAGGAGTTTTTTTTCTAGCTTGTAAATATTTCTATAACCGTAACGGGTCACTTATCTTTGTACATTCACTTGGTAATACATTATATATTATGCTATGCTCCAAGCTTCTTCTTCTTCTTCTTCTTCCTTTTCCTATTTGTTCTTCCATAGACCTTGAACTCCAACAATTGGTATCAGAGTAGGTTCCCGCTTCACATAGGGCATCGTCAACACCCCTTTGGTCATAGTCTCAAAATCCCAGGAAAATATGTGAGCATACTCAAGCTGAATAGGAGTTCAAAAAAACTTTGCTCTATGGCATTGAAATTTTGACATGAGCTCATTTTGGCCTCCAAACACATTATCATAGTGATTGTGTAGGCATTTTTGTCCTTTTGTGCCAAACATATATATAGGTTTTGGTTCACTAATACAAGAAGCTCAAAGTGTGCTACAAGTTTAGCAAAGCTCAACATGCTATTTCTATTCAACTTTTTGAGATACCGTCATTTTTTGCATCATGGTATGTAGTCATTGGCCATGGTTGAAAGCAATGATGTATTCCATATGTTAGTTGTTGAGGATAATTTGGATGGTACTAATTACCCATTCTGGGCATTTATGATGCATCATGTATTGGTAGCAAAAGGGTTGTGGAATATTATTATGAAGGGTGTTGAAAAACATCCAACTACACCTACAAATACAGCTATTAAAGTTGATGCAAATGGTGTTGAAGATGATGAAATTCAATTTCCTAGTCGTGTTGTGGTTCCTGATCCACATATTGTAGAACAACTTTTTTGGGATGGCAAAGATGCTCAGGCACATGCATTGATAGCTTTGTCTATCAAATGTGTCATTATCCCTCATATTTGCTCTTGCAAGATGACAAAGGATGCTTGGATACACTTACAACTTTATACTAGGTAAGAAATGAGGCTCGTGTTGCTTACCTCTGATAATAGTTGGAGAGTGAGCATATGAATGAAGGAGATTCCATGGAGAGTTTTCTAACAAGGATCAAATATTTGAAGAAGCAATTGATTTTTGTTAATGAAGTCTTGCTAGATTGTTCACTTGTGAGGATTATTCTTAATGGTCTTCCAAATTCATATCAAAGTTTTTCTTCTACTCTCTAATTGATTATGAAAGGCAATCCAAATGCCTTATTGTTTGGAGGAATTAACTAGAAAAAATAGGTCAATTATGTGTATTGCAGATCAAGCTTTGTTAACTAGTCAGAAGGGCAAAGGTAAATCAAGCTCATCTACTAGTAAGCAGACATCTACTGATGCTACATACTTGAACAAGGAAGAAAAGGATGAGGAGAACAAAGAAAAGAACAAAAAAATTTGGTAATACTGTAAGGGAAATGATCATGTCATAAAGAGTTCTCCAAAATTGATTTCAAAAGATGCAAAGAAGAAGGAGGTTGGAATGGTTGTTGTAGAAGCCTCTACACCTAAAATAGAGCTTGTTAATCTTGTTCACAATGAAGGATGGGCATTTACTACTCTTTGCAGATATGACCCATCTTTTCATGAGCATTGTATCTCTACATTAGAATCAGATGTTTGGTACTTTTAAGTGGGGCAACCAAACATATTATCCCATAGTGGATTTTCCTCAGTTACCTTGAGTCTACCCTACAAGGAATATTGTCACATGTGCTAACAAATCCTCTTATCATGTAATGGGAGTTGGTAAGTTCATTCTCACTACTAATAATAGTAGTTCTTTCACATTCTCAAATGTTGTATATGTGCCAAATATAAAGAAAAATCTATTGTCAGTTTCAGCATTAGCCAAGATTGGCTTTGTTGTCAAATTTCTTTATGAGAGATGTACAGTCCATGATCTCTCAAACAATAATTATTAATGCTTCTAGAATTTTATATCATGAGTTGTATAAGCTCGTAGACTATGCAAAATCAATGAATGATTCAACATGTGCAATTCAAGATTCTTAGGCTATTGTCAGGGGAGCACTAGATTGTGCTCTCTGACTACAATAGACAAGATTTCCGAAATACACTTATGATTACAAGAACACCCATGTAGGGAAAATAATACAAGAAGATGTAGCTGATACAGGACGTCCCACAACCCGGGACTAATAGGTATGGAAGACTAGACTAGAGATGATACAGAGGATCCCACAACCGGGGATCGTAAGTATGAGACAAGATATCTGGATTACAAGAACTCCCCTCTGGGAGATGGACTAGATACAAGAAAGAACTCGACAAGATCTCGTACTACGAGATTACAAGAGGACAAGACTAGATGTTCAGGATACAAGACTAGACAGGACTGGAACAAGAGACAAGACAAGAACAGGAACTAAAACTTGGAGAGTACCTACTTAGTGGTCACGACTCCTTGAGCTCCCAAGATTGGTATTGGCAAGACTGATTATGAATGTGGCCAACCCCTCCTTATATAAGTTTTCAAGGGCGGTTGCGACTTGATGATGTCATCATGATGTCATAAATTGGAAACGAGACCTCCCGGTGTCAGAATTCAGCAAATAGACAGTCAATCTTGGGGTTTTTGGCACCTTCTGGATGCAATGGAAGCATTAGTTTCTCCAAACTCTGAGCCAATCATGCTATATGTAAAGTCACATGGAATCTGAGGTTTAGGATGGTTTCCTTTGTGTCCATGACATCACCTCCCCCTCAAGCGACGAGTTCCACGAGGAGAGGCCATGTTCTCTATCTTGGGTTTCATTGGATTCTTCTTATGGAATTGTCGAACCTTGATTTTTGCTCTCAAAAGATTTTTTGTAAGTTCCCAAGTGCGATCACTGACATCATACCCCTTTAAATGAATAAGGTATTTCAATCTTCCTCGAGAGATTCTTGAACCAAAGACATGCTCAACCTCGAATTCTTCATGATCCTCAATCTTGATAGGTGGTGAAGGGCGGAGCCTCTCTTGAGCTTCCTTGGGTTCTTCATGGAATAAATCCTTTGAGCTTATAGTGGAATGTTGTGGTGTTTCCAGGATCTTTGATGCAGATCGTAGAGTAAGCAT
This sequence comes from Ceratopteris richardii, assembly GCA_020310875.1. NCBI lineage: Eukaryota > Viridiplantae > Streptophyta > Polypodiopsida > Polypodiales > Pteridaceae > Ceratopteris > Ceratopteris richardii. Next base: position 165,726,493 of record CM035412.1, read on the forward strand.
GCCTCCTTTATTGAACGTGAACTCCTCCTTATCCTTTACCTTCTTGATATCTTCATAACATGTATACTCCATATCATTCCTAATGAGTTCTTGGTCTTCAAAAGTTCTTGATTCGGATTCTTGAGGAACATTGTCTTGATTATTTGACACTTTTAGCTCTTCGACTTGAATTTCTTTGAACAAATGATTCTCACATTGAACTGCCTGATTAATAACATCCTCCAAGGTACTTGCTTGAGGCATGGATAGCAAGAGATATTTGATTTCACGATTGAGGCCACTTCGAAACTGATTAACCATGTAGTCTTCTTGATATGTAGTTCCACAAAACATCATCTTGATATTCAATGCATAGCTTGAAACCGATCGATCATCTTGTTGAAGCAATTTTTTCATCTCTTGGACATGTTCAATCAAGTTCTTGATGGTAAATTGGATCTCCTTGCATAGGGAGTCCATGGTGCTTGGTCTTTATGAAAGTAGTCTTGCCAAAATGTCAGGGGAGCACTAGATTGTGATCTCTGACTACAATAGACAAGATTTCCAAAATACTCTTATGATTACAAGAACATCGAGGAAGGGGAAACGATACAAGAAGATGTAGCTGATACAAGACGTCCCACAACCCGGGACCAATAGGTATGGAAAACTAGACTAGAGATGATACAGGGGATCCCACAACCCGAGATCGTAAGTATGAGACAAGATATCTGGATTACAAGAACTCCCCTCTGGGAGATGGACTAGATACAAGAAAGAACTCGACAAGATCTCGTACTACAAGATTACAAGAGGACAAGACTAGATGTCCAAGATACAAGACTAGACAAGACTGGAACAAGAGACAAGACAAGAACAGGAACTGGAACTTGGAGAGTACTTACTTGGTGGTCACGACTCCTTGAGCTCCCAAGATTGGTATTGGCAAGACTGATTATGAATGTGGCCAACCCCTCCTTATATAGGTTTCCAAGGGTGGTTCCCAAGGGCGGTTGTGACTTGATGATGTCATCGACTGGAAACGAGACCTTCCGCTGCCAGAATTTAACAAATAGACAGTCAATCTTGGGGTTTTGGCACCTTTTGGATGCAATGGAAGCATTAGTTTCTCCAAACTCTGAGCCAATCATGATATATGTAAAGTCACATGGAATCTGAGGTTTAGGATGGTTTCCTTTGTGTCCATGACAACTATCTCATATGCAAAGCTTTGGCATACACACTTTGGTCATTTGAATTTTTCTAGTTTACTTCACCTATAAAAATATGAAATGATGTTCTCTCTACCCAAGCATGAGGCACCTTATGAAGATTTTTGTAAAGGCTATATTTTGGGAAAAATGTAGTGTTCCTCCTTCCCAAAATATGGTTGAGTTTGAGCTACTCATAAACTGCAACTTGTTCATAGTGATGTCTATGTTCCTATGTAGATACCTTCATTTGAGAACTACCTTTACTTCCTATCTTTTATTGATGACTTCTTGAGGCATGCATGGATGTATCCATTGAAAGCAAAGTCTGAAGTGTTTATGTGCTTCAAAGAGTTTGTAGTTATGGCTGATTATCTATCAACATGTAAATTGGGCATCCTTCGTTTTGATCGAGGGGGGAATACATGTCTTCTAATTTTAATGCAATTTTGGCTAAGCATGGGATAAAACACTAGTGTAGAGTGTTGTATATTCCTAAAAAAAATGGGATTGTTCAAAGAAAGAACTTCTCTTATGGAAATGGTGAAGTGCATGGCCAAAAGTCAGGGTTTACCACATAGCTTCTAGCATGAGGTTGTTATGTTGGAAACATACATACTTAACACGTGTCCTACCAAAGCATTATAATCGATCACTCCATATGAAGCTTGTCATGGTTGCAAGCCATCCGTTGCTCATCTACGTGTCTTTAGTTGTCTAGCATATGCATTAGTACTTGAACAACAATGTAGAAAGCTATATTATAAAGCAGTGAAATGTATTTTTGTTGGGTACAATTCTGAAAGCAAAGACTATGGTCTGTATCATCCACAAAGTAAACACGTTTTGCTTAGTCGTGATGTTTTTTGTGGAAGATGTAATTCAGCCATTACTTTCATGTATCAAGGAGACATCTGCTGGCTCTCAAGATGTGTATGACACTATGTTGCCTCTTTTTATAGGTGGATTGCCAAGTGCTGGTCCAAATAAGGCAATTTCTCAGCTTTTACAAGTGCCAAATAATAATGCAGATCATTCCATTTTCTATCTAGATTTATATGATGCACTTGTTGATGAAGGGCAAACATAGAAGAGGCTAAAAATATGCATAAATGGTTGGTGTGTACTTTGAGATATAGCAACTTAGATTCACTATTGACATATCATACTCGTTCAAGATAATAGTGTTTCCTTTGCATCACATTTTTATGCAATGGTTATCTCCAAACTTTATGATGAGATTGAGCCCATTTCTTTTGATGAAGCACAAAATGCAAAAATTTGGATGGCTACTCTGCAATCAAAATATGATGCTCTTATGAAGAATGATACCTATCTTCTTCTTCATCATCCCTACCCTTTCTACTCATCTCTGACCTCCATCTCCTTCGCAAAATTCTCATGTCCTTGGTCATATCCCCATCTCCACCTCATTTCCCTCATTTCCCTTGTGATAGAGAGTGAGAGAGCAATTGTTTGTGATCTATTTTTTGCATGTTTGTGATCTATTTTTTGTGTGTTTGTGAGCTTTCTGGCAGGTTTTACCATTAGAAGCAACATCAACAAGTAGGATAGAACTCTGCATGCATCCTAGGGTGATGACCTCTCTCTATCACGACAGACAAAAAAATTGGGTGTTTTGTAATTTCACATTAGTCATGGTAAACCACATCACTTGCACATTCCAAATCATTAAAATATTGCAAAACTAGTCATTTTTTCTATCCATCATAATAGACACATGTTTATCATGTGACAGATGATTGACAACATTCATGATGGGCTCTATCCATTGCCATAGACCAAGTCCCATGATAGACTCTATCTATTGCATGATAGATGATAGACAAGATCCCCGATAAACCCATCTATCACGATGGACATCTATCCATCATGATAGATAGACACGACGGATGATAGATGATAGTCATTCTCCATCGTGAAAGATCAATCCATCATGAGAGACATGTTTGTCATGATAGACCATGTCCATCACAATAGAAAACCATCCACAATAAACATTGTCTATCATGATAGACAGTTGTCCATTATGACATACAAGAAGAATGGAGTTTTTTTAGGGTTTTGTCAATTTTGGTCAACTTTTGCCTTTTTTTTTGGGATTTTTGTAGAGATTTGGAGTTACTTGGAACGGATAAGAAAGATATCAATGCATTGCAAGCTTGGGGGCATGTATCCTGGGCAATCGAGAGTTAACAAGGGCATTCGACTTGCTGTTGGAAGAAATGTCAATCCCATCAATCCACTTTCTAGCCTAGGCTAAGTGCAATTAGTGATTGTGATTGATCAGGGTTACAATAGGCATAAACTGAGTTCAAAAAACTCTAATTTCTCAAGTTCAAAATTAGATAGAGAAAATTTATGGAAAACCCTGATTGAAAGAAACTTAATTCTATGGATTAAACATCAAGTTACGTTAAAATGCAAGTATTCCTAATGATGCATATCTTAAGAAAAGAAATTACCTCAAAAAGAACCTAAAACAGACAAGTGATTGGTACAAAAGAACCTTGCAACTTGGTTGTAATTGGGTATTGGGCAAACGATTAAGTCATATGAACCTTAGGTTAGGTAGATACCTAGGAAGAGATAGACAAAGCATAAGATCATCTAAGGCTAGTGTCAATCACACAACGAGGTCTTGGTTTCATCAACTAATGATTATCTTTGCACATTGAGCTCAGAAACAAGAGAATTGAAAATGTCATTTAGCATGGAGAGACCCACTTGTAGTTCAAGGCTAGCATACTCACAAACACTAGAACGTCTCTACAAGTCTCAATGTTGATCGGATCTTATAGATGCACATACACAGAGATAGTACAAAAATGAAATCTCACAAAAGCATACACATAATAAAGAGAGACAAGGAGAGATTGAACACAAGATTGGGTACAATCTCCCCCCACATACTTTGATGGACGAGTCTATCAGAGTATGTGTATTTATAGGTATTTTTCATTACATCATGAATAGAAGGTACATGAGGGTGGCACTTCGAAAAGCATGTGTTTACAAAAAATCTACTTTATTTACAAGTCACCGCTTTCTAAACGATCTACTATTTTTACAAAAACGTCGCTTTCTAAGCAATCTACTATGTTTACAAAAAACACTAAAATACTATCTTTTAAATATCTTCAAAAATATCTTAATAAATCCACAGGCATTCATGCCCTCATGATTCTTCACCTGCTAAACCAAAACACAATCACATTAAAACCCTCAAGACATTAAAATCCATTTAACATTCCATATTCCGTAAAGTATAACATGCTTCCCAATTGACAAGCAACTAACCTCAGTTGATAGAATAAAATAAACATGGATAGTCAATCACATGTCCCATCACTGAACAATCATAAGCATATTCCATATAAAAACACATGTGTGGAAATGGAAAACTAGAATTTAATGTGACAACGAATGATATGGAGATATCAAATGATCATAATGTGGAGCTAATGATGTCTGATGAATCCATTGAGATTCTTCAAGTGAGTGATTTCTATATTTACCTAAATAGATATGATATTGGTTACCTGTGCATGTAGTAGTAACATCATAGTCAAATATTTTCTTTGGAACTAAAATTTCAGCATCCTCTTCAAGTAAAGGAGGATCATCTAAAATAGGAGAAGGAGGGAGAAGGAGAGATAGGGCACCTCTCTTGGTCTCATGCATCCATGAGGCTGGTGTGAACTACCTTTTGTGTGGTTTGTCCTTCACCTCTCTCTTGTGCATGCATTTAGTTGTGCATGTGTGTAGACTTTGGGTGTTGTTCGTGTGGTCACTTGGCTCTAATACCACTATTGACTAGATCTTGCAGACACACATATATAGAGATAGCACAGAAATGAAATCTCACAAAAGCATACACAGAATAAAGAGAGACAAGAGACTGAACACAAGATTGGGTACAATCTCCCCCCACATACTCTGATGGATAAGTCTATTAGATTATGTGTATTTATAGGTATTTTTCATTATGTTTTGAATAGAAGATACATGAGGGTGGCGCTTCAAAAAGTGTGTGTTTACAAAAAATCTACTTTATTTAAAAATTGTTGCTTTCTAAGCAATCTACTATTTTTACAAAAACTTCGCTTTCTAAATGCTCTACTATTTTTACAAAAAATATCTAAAATACTATATTTTAAATATCTTCAAAAATATCTGAATAAATCCCTGCGTATTCATGCCCTCATGATTCTTCACCTACTAAATCAAAACACAATCACATTAAAACCCTCAATACATTAAAATCCATTTAACATTTCATTATTCCATAAATTATAACACTAAGCTAGAGTACATCCAAACCAACTACTTAGGTGCATGCATATATGAGGACGGTTAGAGGTGATGTGTTATCCAACTCAAAAACCAGATCAACCCTTTTGAATTGAGCACCCAATGGTCAAATTCAAAGAGGGTTCTTAAATTGATAAGCAAGGAACCATGTATGTGGTAATGAGCTTACCAGATAGGACTAACGAGTTTGGAATGATTATCCCTGAGTCTGAGTTAGGAGAGTTGGAATAGGAAAAACTCATAAGAGTGTCTAGAACACCTAGCTGTAAGTGATACTTATCAAGGATACTTACACCAGAGTAGATCCCCCAGGATAAGAAAACCATAGAGCTCTTCTTGAATAAAGAAATAGATGAAGCGTTCTTGAGATTCAAGCCTGATAAACCCATTGAGGTAGATGGAATAATCATTTATGAATTTAAGGACTCGGATGTTCCAAGGAAGATTTTCTACTTAGAAAACACCTCCAAACCTCCAAATGGACGTTTGTAGTTATGGAACAATGGAGGCATGCATACACTTGGAAATGTGAGCTTATCTTCCCTCCACACAGGCCTACTGATATTCATGGTCAACATGGAGCTAGGCCTTCTCACATTCTAGGTAGTCATAAAGAGAAATCTCAAGAGTGACCCGAATTAAGTTTTGCATATAAAACTTTAAGAGAGAGATCAAGATTGCACACCAATAGAGCTAATCACAAAAGACCTAGAGGACATATGCACCATCAATGAAGCATGGATGATTTTGAGGCTAATCCAATTGACGAAAGCCATGGAGAACTACTTCAATGGCACAGGAGATCTTTATGATCACATTGCCAAATTCAAGCAAGTATTGAGGGTTGAACAAGTTGATATGTTCACTCAATACCAAGATTTTGGGATTACATTGAAAAACACAACCCTAACATGGTTTCAACCATTGTGTCAAGAACAATTCAGGAATATCAATCAACTATTGGACACCTTCATAGTAGAATTCTCTAAGAGTGGTATCAGGCATAACACTTCGTCATTGATCCATAGCTTCAAGTAGACTCCTCAAGAGACAATTAGGCTAGCCAGACCTAGGTGTAGATAATATATTAAATGATGTCTTCATAGAGAGAAAATACACTAATCACACTATGCAATAGTGTCCCTACAACAAACAAGTGTTCGGCAAAACTACCAACAACCCTATCAGCAAATAGGGAGATATCAAAATCAATACCAACAAAAGCCATAATGTAGGTCACAACAACTTTATCAACCACATTATCAGGCACAGTAGAGACCTCAACCGGATTTAGGTCAACAACCACCATCACCTTCCAATGTAATCTCTACGAAATATGCATTGAGAGAAGATAACTTAAATAGAACCCTAGTGCCAGCATCCCCAATGATCTCAAAAACTGACCCTACTGCTCAAAGTTTTGACTCGACTCATGTGGGTAGCCCACTGGCTTGCTACATGGAATCACTTGAACATAACAAGATCTATCCATATGAAACACCTTAGAACCCAATTGGGAGATAGAATACTCCAAAGTGATTTTTACAAATCTGAATTTTAAGTATCAATTACGATAGATGAGACCTTAAACTCCTAGAGGACCATTAAATGTTCACTTGTTGGAGTTTGCATAAATTGAGAAAGAACTCCAACATTATAACACAAATCTGGTCTTGTGATCATAGCATAGATCAATGAACCTATAATACTCTTGTATGTAGTTACATCATGTAACTTCTCTCCATCATTTGAGCATAGCTTCACATTTGTGTCCATAGGTAGAGTGAGTGGTTTGCATTCACTCATTCCAAATCTAAAAAGAACATCCAACAAGTACTTTCTTTGCATCAAGTAGATGCCATCTTTCCCATAGACTATCTCAATGCCTAAAAAGTATTTCAACTCGCCAAGATCTGAAATTTTAAAATCCTTACCAAGTTTTCTTTTTATCTCTTATATTCCTGCAACATTACTTCCTGTTATGATGAGATCATCAACGTATATGCAAATATATACCTGCTTGCCTTCTTCTTTCCTCATGTAGAGAGAGGGATCTACACTACTTGGACTATACCCACACCTTGTGAGGTACTCGACCAATCTTTGATTCCAAGCACGTGGTGCTTGCTTCAGCCCATACAAAGCTTTCTTCAATCTACAAACAAAGTCTGGATGCTTTTTATCTTCAAATCCAATCGGTTGACTCATGTATACCTTTTCTTGAAGTTCACCATTGAGAGAAGCATTTTTTATGTCAAGTTGTCTCTTCATAGTCGATGCTGTGGGTTTTCTTGAATCATTTTGCTACTAGTCTAGCTTTATGCCTTGCTAGAGAACCATCAGCATTTCTCTTTATTTTAAACACCCATTTATTTGGAACAATCTTCATACCTTGAGCCTTTGGAACTAGCTCACATGTGTGATTGTCCTTGAGAGCTTTTATCTCTTCTTGCATAACTTCTTGCCATGCTTTTTGTGTACATGCTTCATATGCAACCGGTTCTTTGTCGTTGACCACCTCTATGATATATGCAAAATGCTTTGCAATAAAACTATCATAGCTCAGCCTTTGAATTGGATACCTTGCTCTCAAAGACCTCCTTTCATTTCCTTTTGAATATTACTTCTTCAACCAGTTCAGCTTTACCTTTGGTGTAATCACCTCTTCATACTCTTCTTCACTTGCATTTGAATCACTATTTTGGGCAGCACTTTCAGCTTCAAACCTTTCATAACCTGATGTTGGTGATGAGGAATGACTCCTTAGTCTCCCCTTCCATGTTGTGCTTTCTCCATGTGACGTAAAAGCTTCTGGACCTAACATTTGAGTGCTTGTTTGCTAAAATTCTTCTTTGATAGCACCTCCATCATCTTCGCAATCTTATTCAAGAATCTTCTCATTCCCTTTGTCTCCAAACCATGGTCTTAGCTCATCAAATACCACATCTCATGAGACTCATAGCTCCTTTGTCATCGGATTGTAGTACCTGTATCCCCTTTGCTCCGATGAATATCCAATGAAAATACATTTTTTTGACTTTGCCTCCATCTTTGTCCTTGGTTCTTGAGGGATGTGAACATAACACACAAACATAACACACACATCCAAAAACTTTGAGATGTGTAAGGTCAGGTTTCTTCCCGGAATAAACCTCCTCGGGAGTTAGATTATGCACTCTAGCCGTTGTGCACTGTTCATCAAATAGACAGCCGTACTAGTTGCTTTAGCCCAATAGTTTAGTGGCACCTTCATCTCTTTGAGCATGCATCTTGCAACTTCTATGATATGTCTATTTTTCCTTTGGTATTCCATTTTGTTAAGGTGTGTACCTACATTTAAATTGTCGCTTGATGCCATTTTCATAAAGAAAATCTGAAAATTCTTTGGAGAAATATTCTCCTCCTCCATCGGACCTCAAGGTGTTTATGTAGTGTCCTGTTTCCTTTTCTACATGTGCTTTAAATCTCTTGAACATGGAGAACACATCTGATTTTTGTTTTATGCAGAATATCCATACTTTTCTTGAATGATCATCAATAAAAGTGACAAAGTATCTATTACCACCCATCGATGGTTGTGGTGATGGTCCCCATACATCTGTGTATATGTTGAGGACATTCCTTGCCACATAGTTGCTTTTCTTGAATGGTTGTCGAGTTTGCTTTCCTAGTTGGCATGCTTCACAAAACTCATGTAGTCCAGCATCATTGAATCTTGGAAGACCTCTTACCACTTCATGGTTGCTCATGTCCTTGAGCTTGGGAATGTTGATATGTCCAAACCTTTTGTGCCACAAATCGATTTCAACGATCCTCTTGTTTCCAAACTGAATATACATCACCTTTCCATGTGGTTGTTGAATGTCCAAAGTCAACATCCTACCTTCTTTCCTTCCTTCAGCAATGAACTTGAATCCTTCTTTTGGATTCTTTATAAAGCAACCTTTTTCATTGAAGATAACATGATATCCTTTCTCTACCATTTTTCATACTGAAATCAAATTCTTCGCAATAGTAGGAACATGAAGAACATCAACCAATACCTTCTTGTCTCCAAGCTTAATATCTCCAACATGCTCAAGTGTGTGTTGAGTTTCATCACCAGTCTCCACACATCCTTTTCCACTTGGAGCTTGTAGCTTTGTGAATAAATCTCCTTGGCATGTCATATGGTTGCTGCAACCTGAATCTATAAACCATTTTTTATCATCACTTCTCAAGTTGTTGTACTCATGCTTCATGGCAAGCATGGTTTGCTTGTCTCCTTAACTTGATGTACTCGCATAGTTATTTTGGCTCCTTTGGTTGCCTCCATTCAGCCTTCCATTCTTTTGCCAACAATCATTTGCATAGTGTCCTAGTTTACCACAATGCTAACGTGTTATACCTTTATGAGGATTGTGAACCTTGACCTCTTCCTCTATTTCTTCCTCGACCTCTTCCATGTGTGTTGCCATTTGAGTTGTCATTTGAGTTGTCATTGTTGTCCTTCGAGTTTTGTTGGTTGGAATTTGTATTGTTGTAGCTTCTTCCGCTTCCTCTTGAACCTCCTCTTGAGTTCCTTCCTCTACCTTGACCTGCATATAACATTTGACTATGCCTGTCCTTACCTTTGTTGCCTTCTCCTTGTTGAGCAACCTCTTCAGCCACAAGATTTGGTATAATCTCATTGAATGTTGGGAGAGGATCTCTATAAAGAATGTTTGTGATGAGGGGCTTCCACTTTTCTTCACTCCTCAAGCCATTGAGGTTGTTTGGATGATGACTTCCTCTTCTATCTTGCATCCAATTGATGCTAGCTGATCTTGAAGCTCCTTGATCCTCAATGTATACTCACTAATGCTTTGGTTTGAGCTTTTCTTCATGTTGTTGAGCTCATTCTTGACTTGCATCCTTCAAGACCTTGTTGAGGTAGCATACACCTTCTCTAATGGTTTCCAAACTTCCTTGGCTGTTTCTAAGCTTTGCACATGACCAATCATAGTGTTAGAAATAACTTGTGAGATGAGGAACATCACCCTTTGATTCCTCTCTTCCCAATCAGCAAATTGTCTCCTTTGTGCCAGAGTAATGTTGGGATCTTGAAGGTCCACCGGTTATGGATCATCTCCAGTAACTAGACTCCATAAACCTTTACCTTTAAGGTAATTTGTCATTCTATACCTCCAAGACTGAAAATTGTCTTTGTCTAACTTCTCAACTTGTTGTCCTAAATCAGTCATTGAAAACTTCCCAGATTGAAGTTTACCTCAAGTATTTTGTGGCACTCTTTCTTGACTTCACGAAGCTCCCCCTTGATTTATAGCTTCTCCTTTGCTTTACTTCAGCTCCAATACTTTGTCGCTTCAACCTCCAATGCTCTCATAACAATTGTTGGAGAATTCCTCTCCTGTTCACAACCCTTTGGATGTCATCTTTCATTTTGCATAGAAAACTTGAAATTGTTGAATGATCAAGAACATCCCAATCTAATGAAGAGATGCAAGGAGTAGGAAGATGTACAAGATTTCCATAAGCATTCCTCCTTGATGGCACCTGATAATCTGCAAAATAGACAAATGATTGAATGCTATTGAGAAATTGAACAAATTTGTTTGCATACATAAGTTTTGCATAATCCTTATGAAGGACTTTGAATGTTCCTCTTAAACATTCATATGGTTTCCACTCCAGAATATTGGAAGGAAACATATCTACAATACGAAAACAATTGAAATCGATAAAAGAGCATTGTTAAACTTTACTTACAGTACGATGCGAATTGGAGATGATTGTTTAGCACGAGATCCTTAGTGATGTACACATGTTGAACTTTTGCAAATCAACCATCTCTCTTCAATTTGAAACTAAGAATACAACCTTTCCAATGGTTTTTTGTGTTGTATCTTTTAGTACGCGTGACTTTATGGGTACCGGCTCTACAACTAAGAAGCATAGTCACCCAATCATTTAGCTTCACTAAAAGAGGTTTCCATAAAAAATCCTCTCTTTTGTTGTAAACCTTACATGAGGTTACACGATCGGAAGGACACTAAGAAGTAGAAGCAATTCGAACACCCAGAGAAATAGTAGAGAATGCTTAAAGTGGGAAACCGAGATTCACAAACTTCATGAGTATTTACAGACAAAAAAATTTTGTACACGTGGAAGCGAAACACAATCTTTTGATTTGATGCATCAAATGTGATTGAAACATCATTGAATGTTGTGAACCCAAAAATATTTCGTATCTTCAAAAATCATTTCTCTATTGGAAATTTAAAGATTTGCATTGTGTTGTGTGCAAAAAATATATTTTTGTATGAAATCGAAAAATTGTACACTGAATACAAGAAACTCCATCACTTTAGTGCCGCTTTAAATTATATTTAAAAAAAAAACATTTCTTCCTATGATTAAAAGAGATAGGAATGTTATATTCTTGTACACATGGAAAGATCCTATTTATCAATTTTCTTAATCCGTCATTAGCGAATGTCCCTTTTTTGGGCATTTTTCACCCTAATGATGCCAAGCCTCATATGGAGTGAGATCCTGTAATGCTTTGGTGGGACACATGTTAAGTATATATGTTGCACACATAACAGTTTCAAGCCAAAAACTATGTGGTAAAGCCTAACTCTTGACCATACACCTTGCCATCTTCATGAGTGGCATGTTCTTCCTTTCAACAACTCCATTCTCGTGAAGTGTATACGGCACTGTACACTGATGTTTTATCCCATGTTCAACCAGAAATGCATTAAAGCCAGAAGACGTATTCCCCTCCTCGATCAAAACAGAGGGTGCCCATTTAACATGCTGATAGATTTTCAATCAAAACCAGAAATTGTTTGAAGCACATAAACACTTTGAACTTTTCTTTTAGTGGATACACCCATGCATGCTTGGAAAAATCATCAATGAAAGTCACAAAGTAAAGGTTGTTCGCAAAAGAAGGTGTATGCATAGGACTAGAGACATCACTGTGAACAAGCTGCAATTTCTGAGTAGCTTGAACTAAACCATATTTTAGGAAAGAGGAATGCTACATTTTGCCCAAAATAATCGCAAACTAGCAAAATTCAAATGACCAAACCGTGCATGCCAAAGCTTTGCATCTGACATAGCCTAAGAATCTTGAACTACACATGCTGAATCATTCACTGATTTTGCATAATCTACAAGCCCACGACATAAAATTGTAGAAGTAATAATGACATCGCCAATTGACAGATCATGAATTGTACATTTGTCATCAACAAATTTCACAACCAAGCTGATCTTGGCTAATACAAAAACTGATAAAGTTTTTTCTTGATCCCTAGCACAAATAAAGCATCCAACAATGTAAAAGAACTACCATCAGTAGTAGTCAGAATGATCTTACCAACTCTCATGATAGGATAAGAGGAGTTGTTGGTGCATGTGATAGTATTCCCTTTAGGGGAAGGCTGAAGTGAAGTGAAGAAACTCTGCTACGAGGTAATATGTTTGGTTGCCCCACTATCAAAGTACCAAACATTTGAGTCTACTATAGACATCCACTGTTCACGAAAACATGGGTCATAACTGCAAATAGTAGTAAATGCCCATTCTTCATTCTACACAAGAGTAGCATACTTTGTTTTGGGTGTAGAGGCTTCTACAACAACCATTTCAGTCTCTTTCTTCTTTGCCTCTTTTGCCATCAATTTTGGACAACTTTTTATGACATGATCATTTCCTTTACAATACTTGCAAAACAATTTTTGCTTTTTTGTTTTCTTGTCATCTTTGTCATCCTTCTTTGATTGTGTAGAATTAACACATTTTTGCTTGCTAATAGATGAGCTTCATTTACTTTTGCACTTTTGATCAGCCAAGAAGGCTTGATCTGCAACATGCATAATGGACTTGTTCTGCCTAGACTGGTCTTCCTGTAATAGAATAGAGACTAACTCCTCAAATGTTAAGGCATTTGGATTGCCATTCATCATCAATCAAAGAGTAGAAGCAAAACTTCGACATGAATCTGGAAGAGCATTCAGAATAATCTCCACAAGTGAACTGTCAAGCAAGACTTCAGCATCAGAAATCAATTCCTCCTTTAAATCTTTGATCTTTGTCAAAAAATTGTCCATGGAATCTTCTTCATTCATGTGCTCACTATGTGTGAACATACTAGGACACCAGATAGCTCACTTGTGTAGAACATTCTGAATGGTCTTCTTGATTCATATCAGAGTTTTACTTCTACTCTTTGTTTTATGATGAAAGGCAATCCAAATGCATTGTCATTTGAGGATTTAGTCATTGTTCTGTTGCAAAAAGATCAGTCTAGGTAGAACAGGTCCATTATGCATGTTGTAGATCAAGCTTTCCTGGCTAATCAGAAGGGCAAAGGTAAATGGAGCTCATCTACTAGTAAGCAGAAATTTGCTAATGCTGCACATTCAAAAAAGGAAGACAAAGATGAGAAGAAATAAAAAAAACAAAAATTCTTTTGTAAGTATTGTAAAATAAATGATCATGTCATAAAGAACTATACAAAATTGGCTGCAAAAGAGGCAAAGAAAAGAGAGGCTGGAATGGTTGTTGCAGAGGCCTCTACACAAAAAACATAGTCTACTAATCTTGTATAGAATGAAGAATGGGCGTTTACTATTGTTTCCATTTTTGACCCATCTTCTCTTGAACAGTGTATGTCTGCAATAGACTCAGATGTTTGGTACTTTGATAGTGGGGCAACCAAAAATATTACCTTGCAGCATAGTTTCATGGCTTCATTCAAGTCTGTCCCCATAGAGAATATTGCACATGCGCCAATAACTCCTCTTATCATATCATGGGAGTTGATAAGATCATTTTGACTACTGTTGATGGTAGTTCTTTCACTTTTTTGGATGCTTTATTTATGCCAGGGATCAAGAAAAATATATGACCAATTTCTGCATTAGCCAAGATTGGCTTGGTTTTGAAATTTGTTGATGACAAATGTATAGTTCATGATCTGTCAAATGGTGACATGATTATTGCTTCTGGCATTTTATGTTGTGGGTTGTATAAGCTCATAGACTATGAAAAATCTATGAATGATTCAGCATGTGTAGTACATGATTCTCAGGCTATGTCAGATGCAAAGCTTTGGCATGCATGCTTTGGTCATCTGAATTATGCTAGTTTGCTACACTTGCAGAAATCTGAAATGGTGTCCTCTTTGCCCAAACTTGAGGCACCGAGAAAACATGTCTGTGAAGGCTATATTTTGGGCAGAATGCAGCATTCCTCCTTTCCAAAAGATCGTTCAGTTTGAGCTACTCAGAAATTGTAAGTTTGTTTACAGTAATGTATGTGGTCCTATGCAGACACCCTCTTTTGGAAACTTTCTTTACTTCGTGACTTTCATTGATGATTTTTCTAGGCATGCATGGGTATATCCATTGAAAGCAAAGTTCGAAGTATTCATGTGCTTCAAAAAGTTTTTGGTTTTGGCTAAAAATCTATCAGCATGTAAAATGGGCATCCTCCGTTCTGATTGAGGGAGGGAAGATATGTCTTCTGACTTTAATACATTTTTGGCTGAACTTGGGATAAAACATTAGTGTACACTGCCATATACACCTCAACAGAATGGAGTTGCTGAACAGAAGAATAGTTCACTCATCGAGATGGCAAGGTGTATGGTTAAGAGTCAGGCTTTACCACATAGCTTATGCTTGAGGCTCTCATGTGTGCAGCATATGTACTTAACAGGTTTCCCACTAAAGCACTGCAGTCTATCACTCCATATGAGGCTTGGCATGGTCGCAAGTCATCTGCTGCTAATCTGCATGTTTTTGGTTGTCTAGCATATGCATTAGTGCCTGAACACCATCGCAGGAAATTAGATGATAAAGTAGTAAACTATATTTTTGTTTGGTAGAGTTTTGAAAGTAAAGGCTATCGTTTGTATCATCCACATACTAAACGCATTTTGGTTAGCCGTGATGTTGTTCTTGTGGAAGATGTTATTCAACCCTTACTTTCATGTATGAAGGAGACATTTGTTAGTTCCAAAGACATGTATGATACTTTTTTGTCTCTTTTTACAAGTGGAAAGCCTATTGAGGGAACTTCTCAGCCTTTACAAGTTTCATGTGATGATGCAATGCAGATCATTCGATTTTTGATGCAGATTTGCATGATGTACTTGTTGATGAGAAAGCTGATATTGAGGAGGCAAAAACTATGCCAAAATGGCTAGTGTAGACTTTGTATGACAGTAAATTAGATGCACCTCTATCATACCATACTCGTTCAGGCTCTCATAGTTTCTCTTTTGCATCAGATTGCTATGCTATGGCTGCCTCTAGCCTCTGTGATAAGACTGAGTTTGTTTCATTTGATGAAGCACAAAATTTTGAACATTGGATGGCTGGAATGCAATCTGAATATGATGCTATCATGAAAAATGATACCTAGTGTTTATGTGACTTTCCTCCTAGCGGGAAGGCCATTGGCACTAAGTGGGTATACAAGCTGAAGTGTAAATCTCATGGAACAGTTGATAGGTATAAGGCTAGGCTTGTTGCAAAGGGTTATGCGCAAGAAAGAGGCATTGATTTTGATGAAACCTTTGCACGTACATGCTAACTATTGTTCGTAGCATCTATGCACTTGTAGCTCATCATGGTTGGAATGTAAATCAGTTGGACATTAAAACAACATTTCTGAATGGTGACTTGCATGAAGAAGTGTATGTTTTTCAGCCTTATGGCTTTGTGTGAAAAGGGCATGAAAACTAGGTGTGTAGGTTAAAGAAGGCATTATATGGTTTAAAGCAAGCCCCACGTGCTTGGTATGAAAAGATACATGCTTATCTGATTGCACATGGTTTTGAGAACAGTCCAACTAAAAGCACCTTATATGTTAAGCGTGCTAATGATGTGCTTCTGATCATTGTTGTGTATGTTGATGACATGCTACTCACTGGTCCTCATGAGAAGCATATTTCTGATTTCAAGGCTGATTTGCATGCCTCATTTGAGATGTCTGATTTGGGGCATTTGCATCATTATTTGGGCATTCAGTTTATGCAAGTTGATGGTGGAATAGCTTTGTGTCAAACAAAATATATTGATACATTATTGTAGCATTTCAACCTTGAAGACTATAAACCTATAGCCACTCCTATGGACATAGGTTTACGATTGAGTCTTCATGATGCTAGAGATATATTGATGTTGTTCTCTATCAGGAGGTTGTTGGATGCTTGATTTACTTATTGTTGAATGTGTGTGGCTTAGACGCCTTATGGCTGATTTGGGGATTGATCAGTCTTCTGCAACCACCATCTTCACTAATAGTCAGAGCACATTGACATTTGGGAGGAACCTTGTGTTCCATGGTCGCACTAAGCACATTTGTTGGTGCAAATGCCAAGCCTACACACTTGGCTAGGCATGAGAAGATCTTATGAGAAATAATTGAAGCTCCATGAGAACCATTGCTATGAGTCTCTCTATTTTTTACCATTTGTAAAAGCCAAACTGACTTGAAGGATTATTTGTAAAAGCCACTCTCAGGGATTAGCTGTACCAACTCATTTTCTGGAGTGTCCATCCAACTTTCTCAACACTGGTATCAAAGCAAAGCTAAGGTAAAATGGAAGATGGTTTTCCTTCTT
The DNA here is from genome assembly GCA_020310875.1 of Ceratopteris richardii. NCBI lineage: Eukaryota > Viridiplantae > Streptophyta > Polypodiopsida > Polypodiales > Pteridaceae > Ceratopteris > Ceratopteris richardii. Next base: position 165,743,644 of record CM035412.1, read on the forward strand.
TCATTGATAAATTGACAGGAAAAACTATAAAGCATGGTCCTTGAGGATGAAGACATACTTGCAAGGAAGGAGTCTCTATGGATACATCTCAGGAGATGAGGAGATGCCCATTTTCAGAAGCAAAGGACAACCTACAAGAGAGGAGCTTGAAAGGCTCAATTCATGGTGTGCAAAAGATGCATTGGCAAGGTCATACCTACTTAACTCAATCTATGATTTTCTTCTTCCACACATTAGGAATTGTAAGACATCCCAAGACACTTGGGAAACATTGTCTTCATATTTTTCTTCCAACACAAGGGCTAGGAAAAACCAATTGTGGATTGAATTTACCACTCAAAGGAAGCAACCCAAGCAAGGCATCTCAGAGTATGTGACCAAAGTCAAGGATATAGCTGACTAATTGGCAAGCATAGGAGAAGAGATTGAAGAGGAGCAAATTGTGAGACAAGTGATCAATGGCATTAAAGTAGATGACAAATGGGAGAGCTTTACAAATGTTATGGACTTGTACATGGACATGCAAATTCCATATCTTACCACACTCATGGGGCAACTCTTCACCCATGAAGCCAAGCTCAACAAGAATGGAGATTCATCAAGAGGTAATAACTCTTCTGCCCTATACATAGATAAAAGCAAGATTAAAGAGAAAGGGAAAAGCAAGAAGACTGAGGATGAAGGAGCTACCTCTCAAGCCAACTATGCAAGGAGAGGTAGAAACTCAAGAGGAAGGGGCAGAGGAGGTAAGCAAGGTAGGGTGAGACCTTTCAACTCTTCCCCATGCAATATTTATGGTTTGTCAAATCATACTATGGATGAGTGTTACAGGACCTTCAAGAATCATAGAGGTAGAGGATTCCAAAGAGGTGGATATACACAATCAAGAGGAAGATTCAACCATCATCAAGGTTACAATAACAACAACAACAACAACAACTACTACTACTACTACTACAATAACAACTACCAAGGAGGCTACAAATCAAGGAAAGATTACAACAACTATACAGAGGAATAAGAAGATTCCCTTTTGATCATCAATATGACTTCAAAGCAAGATATGAATGATGACCATCTGTTCTACATTGACTTAGGATGTTCCAACCATGTGGTAGGCAATGTAGCTCTTCTCTCTGATCTTGAGGAGCCTAAGGGAAAGCATCAGGTACAAACAGGTGATGACACCAAGAACTCAGTGATCAAGATAGGAAATGTCAAAACCTGTGATGGAAATAGAAATATGTTGAGCAGGGTTCTATATGTACCTACAATTACCAAGAATTTGATGAGTATTGGACAGATTGTGGAAAAGGGTTTCCAGGTCATGTCCAACAAATTTGGAGCATTTGTGGAGGATCCCCAACATGGATTCAAGAGAATTTCCAAAGGAGAAAAGATAGGTAGATTATTCACTTTTGAACTTGAAGATACAAGGAATATTGCACTTTATAGCTACAAAGATCAAACATTGTCAGAGCTTGAAATTTGGCATAAGAGATTAGGACACATTGGTGAGAGAACCTTAAAGCAAATTTGTAGAGATCAATGTGTGCTTGGGATACCTAATGTATCCAAGCAACACATGATCTATAAATGTGGTGCTTGTCAGTTTGGAAAATCTCACAGGTTACCCTTCTCAAAGAAAGGCTACATGCATGAGGACTACTTCGAGCTTGTCCATACAGATGTATGGGGACCAAGCAAGGATCCCTCAATTCTTGGATCAAGGTATTATGTATCTTTCATTGGTGATTATAGTAGGTGGACTATCTTATATTTTATGAAGCACAAAGATGAAGTATTTAGTTGCTTTAAGAAGTATCTTGCACTTGTTGAAAATCAAACAGGAAAGAGTCTAAAGAGGCTAAGGTTAGATGGAGGAGGTGATTACTTCTCAAATGAGTATGATGCATTCTTGTAGGATAAAGGAATCAAAAGAGAAATTACAACAAGGTATACCCCTGAGCAAAATGAGGTGGCAGAAAGGAGAAATAGATTAATTGCTGAAACAGCTAGGTCAATGCTAAATGAGAAAAAATTACCTAATTACTTGTGGGCAGAAAGTGTATCTACTGCCACTTATCTTGTTAACAGATTGCCATCAAAATCTCTTGATGGGATGACCCCATATGAAGCATGGCATGGTAGAAGACCTTCACTTGATCATTGCAGGATCTTTGGATGTGTTGCTTATGTGCATATACCATCTCAAATCAGAGGTAAGCTAGACCCTAAGGTAGAGAAGTGCATCTTCATAGGGTATGACTTGAATTAGAAAGGATACAAGTTTTATAATCCTTCCAACAAAGGATTTATGTCAGTAGAGATGTTGTCTTTGATGAGAATGATTCTTGGTTTGAAAGTGAATGCAGGAAAGTAAAGTTTCCTTATGTCTTGGAAGAGGAATTTCCAAGCCTCACCAAGGAAGAGCCAAATCAGATTGAAGACATCAAATCAGATGATGAAGACATCATTAATCTAGAGGAATTCAAGGCATGGAAGTCCAAAGGCAAGTCAAGATGAAGAAATTGGAGGATATACATGAATCATCTAACCAAGCAATCAGAAGACCACAAAGGGAGAGCAAGAAGCCAATCAGATATGGGTATGACACTTCTTTAGTTACTAAGCATTCTGTTTATCTTGCAAAAGACTTATCATTTAAAGAGCCATCATCATATGAAGAGGCAAAGACCAAGGCAAAATGGAAGGAAGCTATGGATGAAGAAATTGAAGCACTCAAGGAGAATGATACATGGGAGCTAGTGCCAAAGAAAGAGTCTATGAAGGTAATTGGTTCTAGATGGATCTACAAGATCAAGAGAAATTCTGATGGATCAATAAGCAGGTACAAGGCTAGACTTGTGGCTAAGGGTTTTGCACAAACCCAAGGAGTTGATTATGAAGAAACCTTCTCGCTTGTGGCCAAAATGCCAGCCATCAGAGTATTGGTAAGTGTGGCTGCATCAAAGAATTGGAACATGTACCAATTAGATGTAAAAAATGCATTTGTTAATGGATGGATTTCAGAGGAGGTGTACATGTCTCAACCTCTTGGCGATGAGGACTCAATCAAGATAAATCATGTGTGTAAACTGAAGAAATCTCATTATGGATTGAAGCAGGCATCTAGGGCATGGAACCATAGGTTAACTACATACCTTCAGGATCGAGGATTCATCATGAGTAAAGTAGATACTTCTCTATTTATCAAGAGAAGTAATTCAGAGGTAATATACCTATGTGTATATGTTGATGATATCATACTTATAGATAATGATGCTTATGGCATCAAGCAGATCAAGAATCAGATGATACAGGAGTTCAAAATCAGTGATCTAGGATCACTAAAGTATTTTCTTGGACTTGAGTTAGTCTATACTAACTCTGGAATTTAGATTACTCAAAGAAAGTATGTACAGGACATGTTGAAGAAATTTCATTTGTAGGATGCCAAGGTAGCAAGTACTTCTATGAAGGTAAACCAAAAATTAAGTGCTCATGAAGGTGATGTGCTTGAAAATATTTCAGGATACCAAAGCATAGTGGAAAGCTTAAATTATGCTACATTGACAAGGATTGATATTGCTTATGGAATAAGTGTCTTAAGCCAATTTATGCACAAACCTAGGGCACCTCACTTAGAAGCTGCCAAGATGATTTTGAAGTACCTTAAGGGGACTCAAAATCAAGGTTTATATTTTCCTTATACTTTAGATTTGGATATCAAGATATACTCATATGCAGATTGTGCAGGTTGCAAGGATGATAGAAGGAGTACCTCAGATTATCTATCTTTTGCAGGTGACAAACCTATATCATGCTCTTCCAAGAAGCAACCTATTGTTGCTTTATCTTCAACAGAGGTAGAATATAAAGGATTGGCCAATGCCACTCAAGAGGCCATATGGATCAGATTGCTATATGCAGATTTGGGTTTGCATACTTTATCTCCAATGATTTTTGGAGATAATACAAGCTCATTACATCTTGCAGCAAATCCTATTTATCATGCTAGGACCAAGCATATAGAGGTCCACTATCATTATGTGAGAGAGAAGCTATTGAGCAAGGAAATTCAGTTGGCATATATATATCAACCAATATGCAATGTGCAGACTTATTAACCAAAGCACTTGATGGTACTAAAATTTGCAGGCTTAAAGCTATTATGATTGGATTGCAGGACATTCAAGAGGATTGAAGAAGAAGACCAAGCCAAGATGTTTGGCTTGAGGGGATCTGTTGGTGCAAATGATAAGCCTACACACTTGGCTAGGCATGAGAATATCTTATGAGGAATAATTGAAGTTCCATGAGAACCATTGCTATGAGGCTCTCTATTTTTTACCATTTGTAAAAGTCAAATTGACTTGAAGGAATATTTATAAAAGCCACTAAACTCATGGAGTTAGTTGGATTGGAAAAACACACGAATTCATTAGAGAGAATATCTCCTAGATTAGTGGATCACTTTTTAGTGAGAGCCAAAGTTGAATTCAAATTCAAATTTTGAATAGAACATCTATAAAAGATGAATGTAAAAACTCGCAGATAGAGATCTCTACAATCCCGAGTGTTTGATTGATCACATTGGAAGAGAGTGAGGCTCGCACCTCTATCTATCATTGGGTGTTGATTATCATGCCAATGATCATGTACAACATTGTTTCATAATACAATAGATCATTCATTATATATGTTGATCTTCTTGTTATTGCCACTCAGAATAGTCATTTTGTATTGCCATATCTCAGTCAATGCTCCACAATTTTCAATGTTCTATAGCTTATTGGAATCAGCTCTAAGTCTACTACGTGTTAACAAATTTTGAAGACATTCCATTCAGTGGATTGGGAGAAAAGCGTGTCCAACTGATCACTAGTCAATCTCTACAGAGGTCCTAAAAAATCAGGGGTAATGCTACACTTGCTAAATTGATTGCTATGTGTATAGTCAATCATTTTAAGTGATTCCACTTGGAATCATTAGCTTATTAAGCTAATTTGATAAATGCAAAAGGAATTTGATTAATTCCTATTGTACTAGAAGCACTGAGCTTAACAAGCCGTAGGTATGTGAACCGAAATAGAAGGTTTTCATTAGATTGTGAACTTGGGAGTAGTCTATTTTGAATCAAACATTACTCACATCATTTCATAAGTACATAGGCACTTGTTTAGTGTCATTAGAAAGCTAAGAGGACCTACAACTCAACTCTGAAGCTAAAGAGGGATGGTACAAAGGAGGGATTAGTTGTACCAACTCATTTTCTGGAGTGTCCATCCATCTTTCCCAACAACATTGAGGCACATTATCATTATGTCAGCGATAGGTTCTCTGTTGGAGAGATCAACTTGGCATATGTGCCCACATAGGAGAACATTGCAGACCTTTTCACGAAGGCTCTGCCTAGGGAGAAGTTTGAAGCTTTCTGCAAAGCTTTGGGCTCACTTTCTTTTGCGGATGGATTCCATATAGCTTGACACTTCCTTATACATGAGTGCTATCTTCTTGTTCACTGCATCACTCCCAAGGGGGATTTGTTGATATATTTAGGTAGTGATATGTGTGAGCACACTAGGACCGCCAAGGCACTTTTTCCTTCTTTAGGAGGGTTTTTTCCCTCGGCTTGTATATACACCTGTTGCCCTAACGGGTTACCTATCTTTGTACATTCTAGTGGTAATACATTCAGTATTGTGTGTCGTGCTCCATTCTTCTTCTTCTTCCTTGTGATGTTCCTGTGCTTTAGCAGATGTCTAACTCCAACACTCACTCTCCAACTATTTTTGGAGGTAATCGACATGAGCCTCATTCCTTGCTTGGCATAAAGTGATAAGTATATGTCAAGCATCCTTTGTTGTTTTGTAGGAACAAATGTGAGGAATAATGGCACATTTGATAGACAAGGCTATCAATGCATGTGCATGAGCATGTCTGCCATCCTAATGAAGTTTCTCTGAAGTAGGTATGAGAGGAACCACAACACGAACATGAACATGAAGAATATCACCATCTTAAACACCATCTGCATCAACTTCAATAACTATATTTGCAAGTTTAATAGGATATTTTTCAACACACTGCACAATATTCCATAGCCCTTTTGCAACCAATACATGACACATCATATAAGCCCATAATGGGTAGTTGGTACTATCCAACTTATCTTGAACAACCAACATACAAAATACATCACTGCTTTCAACCATGGCCACTGACTAAAATACCCTGATGGAAAAAAATGACAATATCTCAAGAAGTTAAATAAAATTACCTTGTCAAGTTCTCCTAGACCTGTGGAAGACTTCGAGATGCTTATACTGGCAAACCGAAACCTATATATATCTTTGGCAAATGCGATTCTGAGACTGTGACTGAAGAGATGTCGATGATGCCCTAGATGATGCAATGACATGCTCTGATACCAATTATTGGAGTTTGAGGTTTGTGAGAGCACATGAATAGCACAAGGAAGAAGATGCTTGGAGCACAACACACAATATGGAATGTATTACCAAGAGAATGTACAAAGATAAGTGATGCATTAGGGTTATAGGCGTATATACAAGCCGAAGGAAAAAACCTCCTAAAGAGGGAAAAAGGTGCATTGACAGTCCTAGGGTGTTCACACATGTCACTACCGAAATATATCAACAAATATGTGTGATATTTTTTACAATAAAGGGATTGATAACATATAACTTGAATCTCAATACCTATACCTTGGTGACGAAACAATTGTGATTATGAAGAAATCACACAATCAAATTCTACAGGACTTTGCAAAGTCTTGCAAAGTTATGAAGACTTAGAATGTTGAGATAGACTTATGATAGCATTAAATACACAAATAACTACTAATCACAAAGACAAATCCATGAAAAATACTCAAAAAATCAGCATGAAATTACCATGAAAGCTTGATGACGGGATTAGAGAGAAATGCAAGAGCTCTCAAGTTCTCATGAATCATCAAATTTACGAAATGATCCAACCTCTTAAAAATGAATAATAATTGATTTAAATACTACTTCAAGTGTCTCTTGTCACACTTGAAAATAAATCCTCTCAACTTCTATTCTAGATTTTTACTCACTTGAGGGCTCTAAAAATTCTACAAAAATTACATAATTTATATCACCTTATACTCTTTCTCATTTTTACATCAATCAAAATTGCTTAATCTACTAAATTACAAAATTTTCTTTTTTCTTCTTGCATCAGAATATTCCCCAACACATATCACTAGCGAGACATGGTCATCCAACATGTTATTGTGAGCTGCAATGAATAGGAGAATAGGAGCTCGGGAACAGCTCCGACAGTGCATAAATAAATGGACAACAAATCTGGGCTCATAAGTAATAGTTTGGGAAGTCCTTTAGCTTGCTTACGATGTCACAAGTAAGCACACATGGTAAAGGATGCCAATTGTGCTGCCTACAAATTCATATTTTACCAAATTACAATGGTTATGAATGCTAATCTGACTGTGTGCTGGTTACAAGGTCACGTGTGTTGGTCATTTCGGGTGCAATGGAGCGATCACCTCTTAATTGCATGCATCTGTCTACCGTACCTGTCACAGTAATGTACAATTGGAGTTAATTCCTGCTACTCACTTCGGAGCAATCACTGCTACAATGACAGAAAGCAGTAAGCAGTAGAGATCTGTGGACCACAAGCAGCTCAAGCATGCCATTGATTTGTCACATACACTCTCGGTAGAAGTCATGTTCGATGAAGTCAGATACACCAAGGATAAAACTGCAGGCCAGAAGACTCATGAATACCAGAGTCTGTGCCTTGTAGAGCCAGTGATCGAAGAAGAGAACTCTGTTGCACCATGCTCTTGTCCCTTGCCACAGAAGGAACGAATGGGATATGATCTGAGACGTGGTAGTGTAAAGGTAAAACACCTGCACCGTAAGCTGTAGCTTCTGCTTAGGCAGATTGACGGCTGGATACTCAAAAAACGACCAGACGGAGAGAAAGAACAGGAATGAGACCACAAGGAACCAGGCTGAGGCCACTAACTTGTTGGCCTTGTGGGGAGTCACAGGCATGCTCTCCATGATCTGCGAGGAGAGGTAGGGATATGGATCTACGTACACTTTGCCAGTGATCCAGGGGTAAACAAGCACTCTGAACAGACCTATAATAGCCAAAGGCATGGTGATGTTGGGCAGGAAGGCGACACCCGCAGTCCATATGGTGTATTGGACAGCCAGGATTGCTTGATATCCCGCCGATATGGTGAGCAAACCCTGGGAGCTGAAGAACCCTGACGGATCTAAGCGCCGTACATGATATAGATCAATCGCCTCCGTAACCACAAAGGGCTTCGGAGGTCGCAGCGGGTGAGCTTCGAAGTTGATAATGGCCATCTGCTTCTCTCCCCACTTCCGTCCGACCACCAACCTGTAAGCGAAGATGGAATAGTAGCGCCACGAAAGATTGAGCGGGTTGAAGTAGCGTAGAAGCCAAAGTAAACGCGGCAACATGGGTGCCTCCTGCGAGAGCGTGCTGGTGTCAACTTCGCCGGCGAGCAGATGTGTCGCGATGACTGTGAAGAAGGACCGCATAGCTCCGGCAAGGAGGTAGAAATCGTTTCGCGACGTGCAGATATCAAACGAGTCCATGCTCGCCATGGTTCAGGCTTCCTCTCCGGAGGGGACAGATGCACATTCAGCAGAAGGGAGTGAGGGAAGGAGCGAGGAAGTACGAAACAAAAAGATATTGGTTCATAAAGTTTCGCTCACTCAGGAGAAACTTTCCACCAAGGAGAAAATTCATGACCATGGATGACAGCATAGAGGGAGGGAGTCAAACCTTTTTTGTGTCCACTATCGAGTCCGGACATACAGATCTGATTCCCCACTGAGTGTGAAAACGATTTAAGTTAAAGTCCACAAGGACAGGTTCACATTGGCAGTAGTAGTCTTAACCTGGCACTACATGGCGGTGTACTAATGGAAGGTGATTTGTCACTAACTTCCAGTCATCCCATGTAGTTTGGGGCAAGGTCTCTTGGGGTTAGTGGAATGGTTACATCACCCCCCCCCCCCCCATCTAGACGGTGCATGTGAGACCCCACTTGGATGCAAAAATAGGAGAAGGCTTTTGGTGGATTTCAAGAAATGGTGGTTTTCAAGAAGTCTTCACCTAATGGAAAACACTTGACTATGATGTCTATTGGTTTCGAGTTCAAGCCTCATCTCGAGCTCGATGAATCCATATATGCTCGTATGCAGAATGAGCCATTCAACCCCTTTCCTATGGGATGTAAAGTGTGTGTGTGTGTGTGTGTGTGTGTGTTTTCAGAAAGTGTGGTTTAGGGACTATCTCCATCCAAACCTTCTGGCATAATCTTTGTAAGGTTGTGGACTAGTTTCCATACAAGCCTTTGGGTAAGCTTTCGGTGTGGACTAGTTTCTAAGCAACATGCAACCCATTTGGTGTTCTAGTTAGTTTTGAGCATATAGTTTGAATTCAACTTTGACACTATAAACTTTGAACTTCTACTTTTGACATCCTACTTCCTCCATTGTGGTAGTAGTTTTCACTTTTGACATCAGCTTCCTCCATTGTGGTTTAAATCCACCCTAAAGTTGACCTCTCTTAGTAAAAAAAAAAAAAGCATGTTTCTATTATTTGCCTCTATCAAGGAATGACTGAACAAAAGGGAAAGAGGAAACACCAAAAGGATGATTGACTTTTGAGAATAAAATTGACATAATATTCGAAAAGCCCTTGATGGTATAGATTAAACTTGTAAAATGTACAAGCCAAGGTGAATGTGTGGATTAGTCAAGACTCACATTCACCTTATGAAGTTTTATGTTCACTTTATGAAGTTTTATGTTTGAAGAAGAAAAAGAAAATGAAAATGAAGAAGAAGAAGAAAAAGTAGATCCAAAAAGATGAAAAAAAAAGGTTATTAATATGACCTTCAAAGACATGAAAAAAAATGATATTACACTTTGATGCGTAGATATTACGTTTTCCAAGTCAAGTTTTGATGTCCCATGCTTGGAAATGATAAGCGTTGACATTGTTTATATCAGCTCCTCTTGTTGATGCGTCTAAAGTATGCCTTCCAAGTCAACTTGTGAACCATTCTTTGAGAAGTAAGATTGACATTGAATATGGGAAAGCATTAAAAGCATTAAACATGGGAAAATCATCATAATATAACATTAAATATGAAAGATGAGATGATTGTTATAAAATTAAGTGGGTTAAAAAAGTAATTATGTGTTGATATATTTCAATAGTGATGTGTGTGAGCACACTATGACCACTGGGGCACTTTTTTCCCTCTTTAAGAGGTTATTTCCTCCGCTTATATGTATGCCTATAACCCTAATGGATCACTTATCTTTGTACATTCTCTTGGTAATACATTCAGTATTGTGTGTTGTGCTTCAAGCTTCTTCTTTTTCCTTATGTTATTTGCGTGCGTTCGCAGACCTCAAACTCCAACAATTGGTATTAGAGCAGGTTGTCGCTTCATCTAGGGCGTCATCGACACCCCTCTGGTCACAGTCTCAAAATCGCATGAAAATTGGTAAACATACTCAAGGCGATTAGTGGTTCAAAATAGCTTCATTCAATGGTGTTGAAATCGTGATCTAAGCTCATTTCCGCCTCCAAACGCACTATCAGAGCGCCTATGTGGGCAAGTTTATCTTTTTGTGCCAAACATATTCTTGTATAATTACATGGGTCTAAGGGCTAGAACCATTGGGTTTCTAGGTGTGAAACCCTTTGGATTTATGATTTATTTACCCCTTTTAGATGGGTCTTGAACCTTAGGGTTAATTCTCTAAGATCGAGTACCTTAGCCTTAATTGGAAGCTTCTCCTAGCCACTTGGTTTGTACGTGAGAGCTTGGAGAGTCTTCTTTTAGAAGCCATGTGATTTCATGTGATTTCCTAAGCTTGGAAACCATGTGAACACCTTAAGAACCCATGTGATGAAAGGTACACATGTCCTCTAGAGAGGTACTTACCCCCTTGGACTTGGAGCTATATATTGGAGGGGTTGCTTGGGTGGAAACATATCTCTCTTCCTAGTGTGTGGCCTTGCTAGTTAGACTTCTTAGTTCATTTGTGTGGAGGCTATGGAGCTCTCACACAACAGTGGCATCGGAGCCATCATATTCTCTACGGCCCAATTCTCTATGAGAATTATTTTGGACATACGTCGCCTTTTACGTGAGTTCACATATCGCGAGTGTATTTGTTCACTTTTAGAGCCTCCACAAAATGACATCATGTGAGCCTCCGCGTAGGCAAACATCTAGCCCACACAATCGATCGGCACTTGCTGCAAGCACAACCACCTGATGAGCTGGCCACTTGAGCTGTTGAGCATGTATAAGTGCCACCTGACGCCTGGCCAGTTAATCCGCTGAGCATGCCATGCCACGTGGCTAAATAGCCATCACAGAATACCTCACGAGTCTAATTGAGAGGAGGAGTTCGCTCACTCGCGCTTTCTCCACTTCAGATGAAGAAACAAGAGTCCAACCTCACTATATGAAGAGGTACATAAGCCTTAAAATCGGCTATGTGGGATAAACTGCACATGAGGCATCAACTCTATCTCGAACATCCTCTAAGTGGCGGGCGGGAGCTTCTCCAGTTGATGGGCATATTTAAATGTGTGGTGCGGTCATACCAGCACTAATACACCAGATCCCATCAGAACTCCCCAATTAAGCATGCTTGGGCTAGAACAACACTAGGACTTCTAGGGAGATCACCCATTCCAGTGCAATTTTTATGCCCATGTTAGTCCACGTGTCATTATGGCTACTCTCGACCTACCATAAGTGGAATTTAAGCTTCATATATTGCTTTGCTAATTCATTTGAGTGTAAATGAAAAAGCAAGAATGGGGTATCAATGTAGAAAGATGGATCCTTCCAAAGGGCAAAGGAAGGACAACATTCAAATCAAAGCTAAGTATTTTCTTGTTTTGTTTTAATATTTGTTTGCCTTAAGTATTCATGCATACATTCATAATTGAAGTAAAAAATAATACTTCAATTATTAAAATTCACATATTTGAAGTCATCTATTAACCCTTTTTTGGGATCTTTTTAGGTTTTTTATACCATACATGATAATAATGGTTTATTTTTTTATATCCACAATAAATTACGAAGTTCTTGCCATGCATTCAACACACTATTATAAAGGTTCTATAAAGAGTGAGAATGGATGTACATACATTTATCATGCATAAATGAGAAAATGTTAGCATATGTATATATACGAAGCATGGCTCTTTTTGGAAATTTTCTTTTCCAATAGTAAGGGGTGCATGTGTGTGATATCCATTAGCTATGCATAGAGGTTGCACCAATGGAATGCATACATCAATGCATGATTACTAAAAAGCAATGCATGATGGGGCAACCATAAGTTCTAAAAAGTTCCTCACTAGGATCGAAAGAAACAATGAGGCTTGAGTAAGTCTTTCATTAAAGTTTCTTCTGAATTTTCATGATATTCCATGCATGATTTTAAGATGCACACTTATGAGCACCCAAGTACATATAAAATGCCCAAGATAGACTTCAACAATGGACGAGATGAGATGGTCATCCGAAGAAACACTAAAATAAAGTCAAGGGATGGACGAATCTTTAGTTCGAGGTCAATATTTGCACCTCTTTCTTTTCATTGCAAATTAAAGAACATGCAATGCATGTCATAATAGACATGACTTGGAAGTGGATGCATAGATTCAAGTGACCCAGTTTTGTGGTCACATAGACAATCAATCATGAAAATAAGTTGCACTATGAATCAAGTTCATTGCTTTGAAAAGAAATATTGGAAGTGCATAAAAAATGTTCATGGTTAGAAAGAATGCATCTAATGCATTGTTGCAACTTGCATATCCAAAGTTGCATGGAAATTTTGCATCATCCCATAGACGAAAAAAGTTCCAATTTGGAGCTTTTGCATGCTTTAAGGAGAGGTTCAATTTTTGAACCTTATGCATGCTACACCTTTTCCAATAAAGGTGCAAACATTTGGCAAGCACTATGTACATGGAACATGTTACATGGGTTTTTGAGTTGAGAGGGAGATTAAATTCCTGAAGTTAAGTAGGATTTGATTTGATTAGTTTCTAGGAAGAATGGTGATGAGGCCAATTGGCCACTATAAACCATTTTATTCCTTTATGTTTGACTTATTAATTAAAAGCCAAATAATCCTAACTTCTTGAAATAACTTAAGCTCAAAATCCCTCTTAGATGGAGCATCAAACTCCATAAAAACCCAGGGCATGCCTGATCAGCAAGGCCAAGGGCTCAAGTGAAAGGTAAAAATGTTTCTCTTAGTTAACCACAAGAGAATGATGCTAACTTAGAGTGGCTTCTTGGGAGCCTTAGGAAAAGAAAATACATCAGTATAATATATATATATATATATATATATATATATATATATATATATATATATATATATATATATATATATATATATATATATATATATATATATATATATATATATATATATATATATATATATATATATATATGTGTGTGTGTGTGTGTGTGTGTGTGTGTGTGTGTGCGTGTGTATAGGTACTGTTGGAAGATGGAAGTGTCAATTATCTTGTTCAAGAAAGTTCTTTGTTTGAGAACTAAAGAACTATTTGGAGCTTTACATTATTCTTTCAAGCAAATGCAAGGCATGAAGAGAAGGTAAAACTCAAGAGTTGTAATAAACCCTAAAGTACCATTTTCTAAATGTCCTAGAAATAAAGGAATATATACTAAATGGAATTACCATTTACTTCAACATAGAGATTTGATTGGCAAATCAATTATTCTTTCTCAGATTACTCATTATGACATAGATAATATCTAGTTAAGTATAAACTACCTCTATTATCATGTGATATAAAATGATCTTTTAGAGTACATCTGAACAAAGGAATCATTGAAAAACCAATCTTTGACATTAAGTCTTGTCAAGTTGCAATTACAACTAAGACTTGGTAAGTTGAAAGTCCATTGTAGCATAGGCAATACATATGCTCTACAATGGAAATAACACTTACAAGTCCAAGAAGTAATATCTCTTACTTGATTAGAAGAAAGTTTGATCCCAAAATTCAAGCTAAAGTTACCTTTACTTAAGTGGAAGTGTAAGTTGGATTGTATGGGACATCTAGGCTTACATTCCCATTGACGTTGATTCGGTGGTATGGGACATCGAATTTAGAGGTAATTCAAAACTTGAACCTTGGGTCATTTGTTCTATATGCTTGGAGAAGAGAAAGAAAAAAAAAGCTCTGAATAGTCCTTTAAATCAGGAAGGAGAATAAAAGATTGAAAATAAACTCTTTCAAATACTTCTGAAAGAGCACAATTTTCAATTTACTCTCAGGTAGTTTTCGAGGATGAAAACTCTTAAGGAGGGGAGAAAGTTCCCAAGAACTTGTATCTTATGCCTAAGAACTTGTATCTTATGCCTTCAAACGACAAATAGGGTATTGCAAGGTAAAAGATATGCAAGAAATAAATAAATTTGAAGTACTTCCTCGTATTATAGTACTTCATATATCTTTCATTACATCTTCCAACTAAATGAAGTTCTCAAAGATTGGGGAATTCTCAAAGAACCCCAATGCAAGAGAAGACTTACATTGTATAAATGCTAAGTGGGTTAGGAAAAGAATTTGGATGATCTATAAAGCATAATCCTAAAAAGTATCTTGATACTTCATGGGGATAATATAACATACAACCTAAGGAATATGGCTTCTTGTATGAAGCATAATAGCTAGATCCCCAAGTAAAACCCATGGGTAAAGCTTTGAACATGAAGGGATCTATTGGAGAAAGACCTAGTCTTATCTCTTATTTTGGCAAAAGAAGAGAAGAAAATCCAAAAGACCCAAGTAGGGTAAAGATCAAGTCAAACTTAAAGTTTGATAAGATAAGCCACACCACATTAGATGGTTAACCAAATATTTTGAGTATGCTTAGTAGTGGTGTATCTAAGCACCTTAGTCCCTGCTCTCATAATTTGGTACCATAGTATGAAGGGCATTTAAAAGTATAGAAAAGGTGAGAAGATATAGAGATACTTATGTGGATTGGATGAAGAACCCACTGGCAATTATCCTCTCAAAGGGAAGAAGAATTCTTCCAACAAAACATGAAAGGATCTATCTCTCATAGAAAGTTAGAAATAAGGAAAGGATCAACTTCTTTGAGTTTGAAGGTAAATTCCAAAGGATGAAGCTCTAAAAGCTTCATCCAAAAGCATGACTTGAAATTCAAGGAACATAAAAATGATCTTAGACCAAGTTTGAAAGAGAGCTCAGAAAGATCATCTTTTTGATACTTGATCATTCAAGATAACTGGAGAATAGGAAATATCTAATTATGATGTCAGCATAGGACATCTTTAATAGATCTAGAATATAAGGGAGAGAACTCTGGAAGAATAAAAAAGACCTTTAAGGTTTGAGATCCAACTAAAAATCTGTAAGGATTAAGCAGTGAAGAAATGATTGGAATAATCTATTTCTACTTATGACCTTGAAGATAACACGATCGTTTACACTATGAGCTCCCATCTTGGGATGTAGTTATAAAGATCTTAATCTTTTTGGAAGAACAAGTAAAATAGGTTTCAATCAATTGAAGTCTACAATAGTTAGATTAATCCTTATGGATTCTAGTCCCTTAAAGTGGATTCTCAAAACTACGTAAAGTTTTGAAAGAAAATTAGATCCACTTTTGGTAAGTTATTCAAATTCTCTCTGAAGATAAAGATGATGTCATATCCTCTTAGAATTAGATAGATAATCCACCTATACCATTCTATGGGTTGGACAAGGAATTATAAAAATAGATTCCTCTCTATGTTTGGAGGCGAATTTGAAACAAGAAAATCCACCCATTTTACTAAGCCTACAGGTACAAAGTATGTGTAAATCTAAGATGAAGTGATTTGAACAGGGATTATGAAATATTCATCTTCCTTTTAGAACAAGTTGGATTCTGACCTAACAAATGAATCTAATAAGGAAACCTTAAGAATCATTCATCTATTTTGCTAGGTTCATGCAAAAGTGGTGTGCAAAGTGATGTACCATGGTAGCAATTTAGCTGAAGTCACTTTGAATCCACCTAATCCACATGTTCGTGCTTTAGAGACCTAGATAAAAGATGGCTTAAACAAAGGAAATAGTCAAGGATATTCTCTTCATTCTGTTCATACTTTGCATTGAACTCAATTCTTTTTCGTATGCAAACTAGATGGAACTTTGAATGATTGGGGCAGAGGATTGGACCACACATGGATTCTTCTCTTTTAAGATTCAGTCGGGGTAGAATTCCCCCTTCGAATTAAGAGGCAGACTTCGAGAGATGAAAGCCATGATGCTTAAGATTGATCATGGAGCACGGGGGAATACCCCAAGGTATATATCTCCACTCATTTCTGAGGACGGAAATGCTTTAAGAGGGGAAGAATGTTGTATAATTACATGGGTCTAAGGGGTAGAACCCTTGGGTTTCTAGGTGCAAAATCCTTTGGATTTTTGATTTATTTACCCCTTTTAGATGGGTCTTGAACCTTAGGGTTAATTCTCTAAGGTTGAGTACCTTAGGCTTGATTGGAAGCTTCTCCTAGCGACTTGGTTTATACGTGAGAGCTTGGAGAGTCTTCTTTTAGAAGCTATGTGATTTCATGTGATTTCCTAAGCTTGGAAACCATGTGAACACCTTAGGAACCCATGTGATGAAAGGTACACATGTCCTCTTGACAGGGACTTACCCCCTTGGACTTGGAGCTATATATTGGAGGGGAAACATATCTCTCTTCCTAGTGTGTGGCTTTGCTAGTTAGACTTCTTAGTTCATTTGTGTGGAGGCTATGGAGCTCTCACACAACACACATATACATGTTTTGGTTTGTCAGTACAAGCGCCTCAAAGTGTGCTACAGGTTTAGTAGAACTTGACATAGTAGTAATGTTCAACTTTTCGAGATACAGTCATTTTTCTACATCAGGGTACTTTAGTCAGTGGCCATGGCTCAAAGTAGTGATATATGGTTGTTAAGGATAAGTTGGATGATACCAATTATCATTATGGGCATATATGATGCATCATGTATTGGTTGCAAAAGGACTCTGAAATATTGTGCAGGGTGTTGAAAGCATCCTACTATAACTGCAAATACAGCTATTGAAGGTGATGCATGTTACCGTCAGTGTCCATGTGAAAGGCCAAATGGCCACCGAACACTTCTTTGTATATGTTCTTTAATAAAACATATAGTGGCATGGTCAGTCACAGATGTAAGTTTGACCGCATTTATAAGACCTAAGAAGTATGTCCATGTGCTCCCTATATACTGTGTTTTTCTGTGTATTTCTGTAGCCTCTATGCGGAGTACTGTGTGCAGCCTTAGGAGCTCCATTTTCTACTCTAAGGATATCGTCGTGGAGCTCTTGAGAAGGAGAGTGCAGCATGGTGCATCGTCATCAAATTACTTCACTGGTATCAAAGTAGTTTGATGCAAAAGCTCCCCCCCTTCCCCCCCCCTCGCTTTCTCCAAGGCTTATGACTAAGGTGGCGACCAAGGCATAGACCTTGGCATACCTTGGCATACCTTGTCATCAAAGTCCCCAAAGTCACCGCTGATGCCATTGGTTGCATGTGAGGGAGGACCTCGACGATCAAGGAAGATAGAGTGTTGGTAGTAGTCAGAGCACTCAAGGACTTACAAGATAGGGAAACCAACAAAAAGAGTCATAGTAGAGAGAAGGAACAAGTAGGCAAAGCAGTCAACACAGATATGGCAAGTAGGCCATATACTTTTTCACGAAGAAATATTTCCCAAATAGTGATTTTAGTCACTTCACACCATTGTAAATACCATTTTCCATTATCCCTACTCCATCTTGTGCAAGCTGAGGAGTCCTCGAGCTTTAGAAGTATTAGAAGTAGCCACGCACCAATTTTCATAATTTTTAGACTCCGTTTGAGCCCTCAAATAAGCCCAGGAACCTAATTTTTAATTAGATTGGACACTAGGTCTGGATAGGGTCAAAAGCTAGAAGAAAATTATAAAAAGAGTTAGAGAGCTCATTTTTGGGGTTAGCTTGTTAGAGTTTTGAGCCATTGTATGAGTCTTTTTGAGTAATACAAAGAACTCCATTGTTCCTCTCTTTGCTCTTGCCTTGTGTGCATGTGTGTGTGTGTGCATGCTTGTGTGCTTCTCACTCACGCACTTGTGTCGTCACTTGCTCATAGTCTTCATACTAGTCCTCACGTCTCCGCGGATTGAAAATTATGAGGTGGATCTCCTCACATTGGTACTTGCCATTGTGCTAGAGTGACACCAAATTTGGCTCCGTTGCCGAGGAGAGAGCTTCAAGGACGAGCATGTGATGGTAAGAAGTAGAGTTTTGATGTTGGATTTGTAGGTAATTTCTTTACTTTTCCTTAGTTTTCTCTTTCCTACTTCATCACCATCATCACCATCATCATCCTCACCATCTCCCACCTCCATCCCCACCCTTGCAAAATTTTTAGTTTTTTGATCATATCACCTTCCCCTTCTCATTCTCTTCATTTCATTTGTGTGAGAGAGAGAGAGCAAGAGAGAGCTATTGTGCTTGTTGTTTTTGTACATTTTTGAGCGTTTTTTGCAGGTTCCAGTTGTATCATCATCTCCAACAGGTTGCACAGGTACGAAAAATGTCTGCACAGGTCTCGAGGCGTTGAGCTCTATCAATCGTGATTGATAGAAAACTTGAGTATTTGGTAAAACTAAGTACATATTCATGATCTATAGGCCTTGCACATCACACCCACATAAAAATTTCAGAAAAAATTTTGTTTTCTCTGTCCATCGCGATTGACACCATCCATCGTGATAGACACCTCTGTCCATCGCGATTGACTGAAAAATCACGACCGACAAAAAAATCACGATTTACATCCCCACGACGGAAAAGCTATCCATCGCGACCGATAGAAAAATCGCAACCGATAGAAAAATCATGATTGACACAATATAAATTAAGAAACTTGAGATATTTTGTCCATCACGATTGACAACATCCATCGTGACGGACACCCCTATCCATCGCAATTGATAGGCCACGACGGACAGCTCTATCTATCGCGATTGACAACCCTATCGATTGAGATTGACAGCCAATTTCGATCAAATTTCAAGGTTTTTTATTTTTCAAATTTCGGCCAATTTGGAACATAAAATTTGAGTTATTAGAGCATAAAAGCAACTCGAACTTGTTGTGAGATCCTGTTAACCTATTTTAACCTTGTTTTAATCCCAAAACCCTGTACTGTCATAACTTCTTCATATGAACTCTGTGAACTTGGGCTTGTTGGAAAGCTTGTTTTCTAATACGTGGAGTTATAGATAGGGTATTTTGAAGTTCACCTTCCATAGGGGTGGGAAGTTGAGGGATCTCTAAGGGAATTTTCATAAAAGCAAATCAAAATTGGGTCTTTGTATGACATGAATGGACATGGTTTGTTAAGTCAATTAAATTGAAATCCTGAGCTAACTTTGGGACTTTTACAGGTTCATCGAGAGCACTAAAGGGCCTCCAGAGCACGCATACTGCAAGCTTGAGAACGGTGTTCTTGAGCACTCAAGAGCAAGGGATAAGCAACTTAAGGTTGGAACATTCTCAACCCTCTTTGTCAATTCCTAGCTTAGGCTAAGTACGGATAGAGGTTTTGATTAATTAGGGCTACGTTAAGCATGAACAAGATCAAGAAACCCTAGTTACTCAAGTGCAAGCATAAATAGGCTACATTTGCGAAAAACCCTAAAGTAAAAGAACTTAAATTAAGCGATCAAACTCAAGTATGATAAAACGCAAAGTTCTATCCTATCTGGAAAGGGGGATATATTCTTGCATTTTCTAGTGATTCTGACCCTATCAAAAGGATGCTTCCCAAAAATGATTGGGTGAATATAAGTTTCTCTAGATATGATAACTTCTTGAACATTTAGTATCCTAATGAAGCTCTCCCATTCATCCATAAGAAATGTTGCTTTTCTCCACAAGTGCTTCAAAATCAACAGTGAGATTGAAGATTCTGATTGCATCTGGAAAATGATTCACCTTCAACCCTCTTGAACCATAAAATCTAGAAGTTTCGCAGATGGAGAGACACTTAGAATCACATTCTTCTCTTCCATCTCAATAGACGACTGATACAAGCGAATAGAAGTAGTCAAAGAGAGGCAAACAGGCATAATCGCTTGAATCAGTCGTGTATAGGAATTGAGCTCAAAGTGCTTGGCTATGAAGGAAGAAATTTCTTGAAGGTTGAAAATCAAAAAAGACCAAGGCAACTGAAATTTGTAGGGGAAGAGAGAAAGAAACAATCACATGACATGGACCAATGAACATGTGACACATGGCAAAATTGAATTCAAAAATTTCAATGATCAAATGACGTGGACCACTGAAATGTTGATACATGGAAATGTACGTTGAGATTCCCAATGGCTAGATGATAAGGACCAATCAGATGTTGCCATGTGGCAATAATGGTCAACTCAACTTGGAGACCTATTTAAGCTCCTCCCTTCATTTCTCCCTTTTTTTTGTGACCTATGTGCTCTCTCGCGTTGCAACAATTTTCATGCTCCAACCCTCATTTGCAAATTTCTCTAATTCCTCTTCTCCTTGAGCTCTCTTGGTGTGAAAGGTAATATCCCTGAGCTTGGTATCTTCTAGGCGATCAATTCATGCGATTAGTGAAATTAATCAAAGACTTTCAGAATGACCTATTCACTTGAATCAGTTGTGTCTATTCATGAAAAGAAAGCGAAGACCTTGATTTCTTTGATACGGCCGATTTAAGCATTAGGGGAATCGGTGATTTTTAGATTGCCCTACTTGATTGAACCGATCATTTCCTTCAAACATATTTTTTGACAATTTGTTGTATTTTTTTGTAAAAGAGAAAGTTTATCCCAAAAATATCATGAAATCCATATGAATGTGGCTGAAACATTGAGTAATGCCACATGATCAATTCAAGCGAATAGAGCAATCCAAGTTCTTTAGATGACCCTAGTCGCTGTTGGAGATAGATGTCTGTGGAAGCACGCGAACAACACAAGGAAGAAGAAGAAGCTTGGAGCAGAAACACACAATACTGAATGTATTACTAGAGAATGTACAAAGATAAGTAGCCCATTAGGGCAATAGGCATATATACAAGCCGGGGGAAAAAAACCTCCTAAAGAGGGAAAAAAGTGCCCCGGCGGTCCTAGTGTGTTCACACACATCACTACCTAAATATATCAACAAATCCCCCCTGGGAGTGATGCGGTGAACAAGGAGCTGGCACTCATGTATAAGGAAGTGCCAAGCTATGTGGAAATCACTCCACAAAAGGAAGTAAGCCCAAAGCTTTGCGGAAAGCTTCAAACTTCTCCCTAGACAGAGCCTTCCTGAAAAGGTCTGCAATGTTCTCCTGCGTGGGCACATATGCCAAGCTGATCTCCCCAACAGAGAACCTCTCCCTGACATAGTGATAATGCACCTCAATGTGCTTAGTGCGAGCATGGAACACAGGGTTCCTCGCAACTGCTAATGCGCTCTGACTATCAGTGAAGATGGTGGTGGTAGAAGACTGGCCAACACCCAAATTAGCCATAAGGCGTCTGAGCCACACACACTCAACAGTCACTGTGAAAGCTGCCCTATACTCAGCCTCACAACTGGAAGTGGCCATAGTAGGCTGCTTCTTGCTCAACCAAGATATACATGAGCTACCAGCATGAAGCAAAAACCACTGGTGGACACACGAGTGTCATAGCAACCAGCTCAATCTGAGTCCAGGGAATTTGGACCTAGTCTATACTCGTTACTCACATTTTAGGTCTTAAGGACTTCAAGATCAAAACAGCTTGGGTATGGTACTTTGTATGATTTACCCACTATTGAGGATTTCACTTAACATTTTTGACAATATAATTTAATGCTTACTGTGTGCTTAGTCATTATGCTGTAATGACATTCTGGGTTGATCATATCACTTTTGAACTCCTATAATCACATGAAAATAGGCCAATGCACACTCATCAGAAGTATTAAAAGAGCATTGTTTATCTCGTGTGTTTCAATGTTTCGTGTGATAACACATTTAGAGATTGTGGCATGGCAAGGATATAAGACATATGGAGATCTACAAGTTCTTGCTTCTCATGGACTCTTAAGCTTTTGAGCTTTATTTTGTGGAACTGCAGGAAGAGGCAACTCTTCATGGGGACTTGTCTCTAGATGAGCAAGTCCTGTAGCACTTGATTCTCCTTGAAGTGGAAAGTAAAATTAAACTAAATTTTATTGTCTACTTCTTTTCAGAAACAATCTACTTGTTGTGTATGTTTAATTTCAGGTTTTGAAGCTCCCTAGGAAGGCTCTATCAGTCCTACATAGGACTACACTGTGGGAGGGATGTTGGGTTGACTGCCCCCATGGGGATGGTGTCACCCAACTTTGAAGTCTGAAGATTTCTAGATTGAAGGAAGGACTGACGACTTGCAGATTGGAAAATTGAAGTGCTGTAGGTTTGAAGATTATGAAGACTTGAAATCTTGCAGCCTGAAGCTTTGCAGACTGAAGAATTGCAGTATGAAGATTTCAAGTTGGATAAGTTCAGCTATGTATGATCCTCTTATCTTAGCTTTGTCGAGGACGACAAAGTCTAGGGGGAGGAGAGTGTTGGGTTGTAGGGTATGCATACATCCTCAATTGTGCATGGGAACCCTCCCTAGACCATGAGAATAACCCTCTTTGTATATACTTGAGTCTCACATGTGAACACTCTCCTAAAATCACTTTTTAATATTTCCTTGTACCATAGTATAGGTGACTCTTGGTTATCTCACCTTTTTGGCTCTTCTAGGGAAATCCCATGTAAAAATCCCACACATGCATATTCTTGGGATTTGGTTGTTATAAGAATTGATTTTAGAATATCCTAGAAGATATGTTAGTTAGAGAGATATTCCCTTTTTGACTTTTCAAAGAAGCACATGGGGAAATGTGCTTAGCCTATATATAGACGCTCATTTTTGTAAAGAGGGGAGTTTTTGGTCAACGTGCTCTCATGTAATATCTCTTATGAATGAAAGAATGCTCTCTTTTACTCCAAGACTATTTACATTTATGTATTGTGTCTTTATGAGTGTGTGAGAGTGAGGTGTGTGTGTGCCTATGCATGTCTCTCCTTTGTGTGAGTAGAGTAGTTGCATTGCTTGTATTTTACTCATAGACTAGGATCCTTGACTCCCTATTCTCCATGTTTTCAAGCATGTGGCATAGCATGGGGCTGATGCCAACGGGTTGAACATGTTGGAGGTAGGGGTCGATGAGAGGAGAGTCACTCTTGAGTCTTCCTTCTTGCTTCCATGCAAGGTGGTGAGGGTCTTGGTCTTCTACTACTACAACCTCAAAAACCTGCTCTGATGCAACCCCAATCAGTGACAATTCAAGGGTTTTGTCACGATTGTGGGAAAGAGCGCCTCTTACAAGATTTCCCAAAGAACCCACACAATGCAGTGAAGATCACTCCCATTAATGTGATTGGGTTAGTAGTAGAATCTACAAGAAGTGTAACTTCCACTGCCCTAGTGCAAGTGGTCATGAGAGTTCAGATGTTACAACAAAACCAAGGTTTAGGTCAAGAAAAAAATCCAGAGGTTAGTGAGACCGAGAGTATAACAAAGAAAACGACAAGATCTTGGAAAGATAATCGAGAGAGAATGAAAAGGCAATGGTCTAAGAAAATGAGTGAACTTGAGGAAAGCTTAAGAGAAACGAAAGCCAAGATAGTCGAAATCGCCTCTCAAATGCACTCTCACACCCCACCACCATCACCATCCCTATCACCTTCTAATCCACCACATGTAACCCACCCACCACCTAGAGTAGGATCAGTCTGAGCAGATCCCACTCCCGAGGACCTAGACATGATGCTTAAAGCATATCAGGCCAGACTCCAAGAAGGGCCAAATGTGGCAAATCATGAAAAATGTCACCCTAGAGCTGATCTAGAGATAGAGAGAACAAATCTTTGTGCTAAAGATGGTAGAACTGGCTCAAACTATGTTTGAAGCTAGTGGCCTTTTGAACTACTCTAGTTCAGCTAAGACAAAGTTGCATTTTGATGGATTTTTAGAAAGATTGGAGAGCCTAATTGCAAAATTTGGAAAGGAAGCCACCTCCCAAGGAAAGGACACGGCATTGAAAGGAAAAGCCTTCCTCCCCAAGAAGCTTATGTGCCTAATTCCACAGAACTAGACACATCTTCTTCTATGAATCGATATTCCCCAGAATTTCTAAGAGAGATTCAAGAAGAGAAATGGGCTAAACAAAGTGAAAATCCTCCTCCTAGTGAACTTGTGGATGACTTACACGACCGATTCCCACTAGATGTTCCTTCCATCTATGGAGAGTAGGAGGATGCCCAATCTCGTGAGAGATTAGACTTCAAGTCTTTCCTTGCAAGAGCTACCCCATTTCACATGCCCATGGGAAGCAAAGTCTACTTGTATGAGAGCACCCACGATCATGATAAGAAACAAAGACTCAGTCATGCCCAGGAACACGGAGGTAGTGAAGAACACTAAAGTGCAGTGCAACCTCACTTTAGAAGATCTACTCAAGGTTAAGCTAGAATTATGGAAACATGTAGCCAATCAAGTGACATAAATAGCTAAACCTCATTCCCAGGTAGGATCTCATAGAACAGTGCTAGAAATACCCTTGGACAAGATAGGAGACATGAGCGAAGGAGAAGAAGGAAACACTTATCTTCCAATCACTCATCAAGGTTACACAACCAAGGCTATTTTGGACTCAGGTGCGGGAGTTGCAATTGCTATCACTTCCCTATGGAAGCATTGGGGCAAACCAGCACTCAAGCCGACAAGAATGAAACTAAAAATGGCTGATGGTCACATAGAGAGGCCTTTGGGATTGCTAGAAGGGATAACTCTCACTACTTGTGTAGAGTTCGAGCATACTTTTGCTATATGTGACTTCAGCAAAAATCGGACCTATGAGATGATTTTGGGAAGACCGATTATGAGATAATTGCAAGTAGTATAGGATTGGAGAACCAATTCCTTGTATTTGCAACACTTAGGTGTTACAACCAAAGTCAATCTCAAGGATTACTCTCATAGAGATGTACCCCCCATACAATGGAATCCCATCCATAGAGCCACAAATGATACAGAGTCAGTGCACTCCATAGGATTAGGATCCTCATGGATGCATGAAGACACCCACTTCTGGATGTGCAAAGTAGGAGTAGAAGAAGAGAAGAGAGAAAATGCTAGAGAGGTAGGTGTGAAGGAAACTCATAGATCAATTCAAGACCTAGCCTATGCACCTGTAGTTTTTCCAGACGAAGAATTTGAACCACATGGTTGGGTCGAAATTTTAGCAATGATGGATGTAGCCATCAATGAGGAGCAATGGACACCACACTATGATGAAGATGGCTATGACATTTCAATGTTCACGACAGAGACAATTATGTGTGATCCGGTTATTGAAGAGTGCGAGCCTAGCATGGAAAAAATTGAGCAAGAGAGCGACTCTGATCTAGAGTCAATCATTATGGACCCTTTTTGTGCATCAGAAGAAGAATTCTTGTATGAAGTAGAAGCTCACCCTCAACGATACGAAGAACTTAGGAATGATGTGAGGTTAACTATGCAAGTGACTACCAAGAGTGAAGGCAAGAAGAGGAAGAAGAGGGATGCTTTGCCAGACGAGGAAGAATCTTTGTTTGAGGTCCCTAAAAACTTTAAGAAGTATGAGATAGAAGATAGGAGAGTCATGATAAGAATGCCTACACGTGATGCACAAGCAGGAGAAGCCTATAATAATGGAGAGACAACAAAGAAAGTTGTTGTAACCATAGAAGAAGGAGAAGAAAGATGCACATACATAGGACATGACCTGACTGAAATGGTTGCAACTAGCACATGTAGGTGCACTTCAACAACATCACTCTAAGCAAAGAACCCTCTAGAATCTGCGAAGGTTAGGGGTATATTGGCCAACTATGGAAGGAGAAGTTCATCAGTTGTGCAAGGAATGCCCAATTTGTATCTCTAGACCTCCTGTGAAACATGCCACTCTATATCGAGTGGCTTTAGTACCGGATTGGAGTTGGAGTGAACCATTGGTAAACTTTTTGAGAACGAAAACGTTCCCTCCAAAAATTGAAGGCCACAACAAAGAACGATGCTCAGATGATGACTAAGTTCTTATTTGAGAATGTATTCACTAGATATGGATTACCAATCGAGCTAGTAAGTGATAGAGGCACACACTTCTTGAATGAAGTCATTGAAAATCTTCTCCAAGAATTCACGGTGGTTCACAAGAAGTCGGCTCCATATCACCCACAAGCCAATGGCCAAGCTGAAAGCACGAATAAAATACTTTGTAATGCGTTCACAAAATTGGTGAATAATAAACGCTCTGATTGGGACAAACAACTACACCATGCTGTTTGGGCATAGAGTTTCCTATAAAATGGTACTCCAAGCCACACCCTTTCAGATGGTATTTGGCCAAAATGCAATGCTATCATTGGACTTCTTGATACCCACACTAAAAGAGCTCTCATCTAGAATCTTTGATCAATAACGCTTAGGTGAAACAACATTGAGAGCAACAGTAGGATTTATGGAGCTAAGAAAAGAAAAAAGGCATACTTTGATGCCCATGTGAAGGATAAGGGATTGAAAGCAGGAGATTTAGTCCTAGTGTACGTCTTAAAGCAACATGCAAGAAAGTTGGAGAAGAGAGGCTCTGAACCTATGATCATCAATAGGATCTCAACAAGTGGAGCGGTCCAATTAGCCACTCTAGAAGGTGGTATCCTACCTAATTACATTAGTGGATGCAGAGTGAAATTATATCAAGGAACCCTCACAGAGGAAATGATAAATTGACTTAATACGACCAAGAAATGCAAAGAGGAAGAAAAACAAACTCAAGAAGAAGCACATGTAGAAGCCTTGGAACGCATCAAAAGAATGAAATTGAGGAGACAGGGTATAGATCCACCTAGGATAGATGCTTATGATGCTCCAAGATATCACATGGCCATGTGTGAAGCATCAAGTGTACGTTCCAATACAATGGTTGACTAACGTCCTTTTGTGACCCTAGAGATAAGACAAGGAGAAAATGCAAGGACTGTGAAAGCATTGATTGACTTAGGTGCAGCCACTAGTGCAGTTAGACTTTCTTACTATCAAGAATTGCAATTAAGCATCAATCCTATAGAGTCATATCTCATAGGATTGGGAGGTGTGGAAACCCCTTGCATGGGCGAGGTGGAGCTTCCCATCAACATTCAAGATGTTCTCATGACACTAAAGGTGCTAGTGTGTCAAGACGAGGATCTCACTGAGCCTCTTGTCTTGGATCAAGAGTAGATCTACAATCATGCAGTCAACCTGAACCTAAGAAGTGGAATTCTTCAAGTCTGGGTAAATTAAAATCGCATCACCATTGAGTTGCAAAATCAAGCACTCAGGGAACTAGGAAAGGCACCAACTCCTAGTCCTTCTAGGAGTACACATGAAGATAAAGATGTTGTTCTTGTCCAAAACTCTGTGATGCAGAAGGAGGAGGTTCTCAACAAAGAAATCAAGGATCAGATGGAACTCCTTTTTCTTCCAAAAGCAAGCAGAACCGAGTAGATAAAGGAGCACAAGAAACCAATGAAGCAAACGGTCTATGCTCATCGTCAACAAAATGAGCAAAGCAAGATGACTCAAACAGTGAAGCAGATTTGGATCTGCAAGGGTGAAGAACCCCTTGCCCAAGAGATAGTACCCCAATGATGCACCCAACCAACTATTCAAGCAAGAACTACAAAGAAGGAGTATTCAAGGAATCTCCCAACATGGACCATTTCTATTTGGGTCCCAAAGCGGTCGATGAAGGTTGACTCCAATGCACGACAAATCTGGGTGCCCAAGACCTGCTTACATGCTCAAGTAGCTTCACATACGCTGACAAGCCTGAAGCACAGATCATAGTCATTCACATCATGCACTTCAGAACACACATCTGCATTCGAACACTCCAAACAGGTGATCACACCTAGGACTGCTTGGAAATGGGTACCCAAAAAGTCCCAAATCCAAAAATACATAATTCCAAAACATACAAAAGTCATCAGAGCTGAAAGATCCTATCTCACACCTACAATTTGGAGAGTTAAAATCTGTGTTAAACTACCTGACCCCACCATGTAAACTACTGTGCATAGTTGTAGATGCATTCGAGTACAATGCACATCTAGAGTATGCATCTAGGGACAAACCACTAACTTACTAACTACTTGCAGGCCATTCAGATTATACCTATACAAGACCCTCCAAGCGGCCATACAATGCCTATCGGTAAAGCTTCTCATTGTTTTAATGAAGTCATAGGACCCTTGGGAGAAGGATCATACCTTTGGGAGGCACAGTTGGAATTCAATGGAAAGTGGGGCAAGTATCATTTTTTCACAAGGGAATTTGAAAAGTTACAAAATGAAGAAGGACTCCGCCCTATGTGGGAGAAAGCAGGTTTGGACACATATTTCAATGCTCAGTGCCCAAAGCATGACTTCATGAGATGCTACTATCTTATCAACACCTTGAATCCAAGCAAGCACCCCAAAGGTATGAGCACATTTGTGCTCCCATCTCTCACAAGGGGAAATGAGCTAAAGAGGTTTAACTTATCCAACAACTTAGTGCAAGAGTCCCTAGACATGAGAGGCATGCATATACGTACAGAGAAGGAGGTCTTGGTGCCCGATAACATGAAGAATCAAAGCCTCACCAAGCTCAAGGACATGGTGGCCATGACACCGAACATCATAGTTCACTTGAGAATGTGCATGCAACATTTTGCATTTCCAGCACAAGATAGGTTCACCATACCACCTAAGAAACTTTGGTTTAGCTTACACCTTGTAGAGACATAGAACCTCACCATCAACCTACCCCACCGGATCATCGACCAGATACACTTGGCTCACAAGAGATGGCCATGTAAATCAGTCTTGTATGGATGTTGCGCTTTGACAAGAATCATTTACAGATGTTTAGCTTATGAAATTCCTATTCAAAGGGCCCTAATGTGGACCAGAGTATAGTAGTTCAAAGGCCAAACCTCCACTAGACCCCCTTATAAAAGGATGAGAGGAACTGTACAAGTACCTTGTCCTCAACCTCGTGGAACAACACTAACCCCTGACGTCACCCCTCCACCTCGACGGATCAGGCCATTCGCATTAGGACTACCTCCAAAAATCTCTGAATGTCTAAATCTGATATTTTTGCCCATTCCCACTGATCTAGAATTCCCCGACGGAGAACCCTTGGCAGAGCTCACCAATGAAGAGTTTGAGCAGATTTTATAGGAAGTGACTCTTGAAGCAGAAAAAGAACAAGTGGAAGGAGCTCAACTACAAGGAACAACATCCCAAGTACCCATTACCATGGTTTACATGGAGGAAGAAGAAGATGAAGACGATGCAGAAGATGAAGAATCTGAAGAGGGTGAGGAAGGGCATGAAGAAAGATATCGAGATGAGTCGCAAGGAGTACCAGAACTCATAGGTGCTCTTGCATACACAACCCAGTTGCAAAGGTTATACGACACGATCAGAGTAGTGCAAGAGAGGCACATACTTTCCTTTGCATTAGGAGAAGCCCTAATAGAACAGATGTTAGTAGATAAAGGAGTGGACCCAGAATTCATCACTTCCCTCCAACTATTGTCAGAATCCTTAGGAGTTCAGGAGGCTATCTACACCGCCGTTCAACAATCTATTTGATACGACAAGTGTAGAATCCATACATGACCATGAGTAGGAAAGAATACACAAATACCAGTAACCGAACCTGTCGCTACCATAGAGCCCACAACTACCCCCACCATTGACCTCACTATTGAAATTTTTGTACAAACATCACCCATCTCACCCCCGCACCCTCCATCTCCCCCTTCTCCACCACCACCGCCTCCCACCACTGAACAAACTGCAATCGTAACAACTATCGTCACCCACACTCCAACGTCATCCACATCCTTCTCCTTCCATGAGCCAACCTCTCAAGCCACCCTCTTCTCTTCCATCACCAATCCTTTGTACACTTCGCCATTTTTGTCCTCTGACCCCATCACTGGCCATCCCATAATACATAGCACTATAGGATACCCCCGAACCACTGATAGTATTCTTGGTCTTCCAGCTTACCCCCCTTCGCATGTAACCCCATCCCATGATCCTTACTTCCCTTTCGCATCCTCAATCTTTTCCCACACTTTAGTCGCAACCATCACCCCATCCCCCTACGTCTCATTCATGGAGGATTTTATACACCACCATAATATGCAATTGTTCAGACAACACTCACCCACAATCACTTCCCAACACACACACACTACGATCACTTCACCTACCATCCCCACATACATGGTAGCACTTGCACGCACCACATTGTCAGATCTTATGGACATTTTGCCATCCACAACACCGCCCCTCCCCCCCACTCTTCCACCATCTCCCACTCCCCTACCACCAACCTCACCAATCACCACATCATTGGTAGACACAACATACACAACCCCCATTCGCAACCCCATTCCCTTTGCATTACACACTATTTCCCATACATCTCATAATGTAAATAATATGTCTAATACATCAATTCAGTGTGCACACCAATTGCAACAAGCATATCACCAATTCGAAGAGCGCAATGCTGCCTTCCAGGCAGAGTCTCAACGACTGCAAGCTAGAGTCAATATCTTGGAGGCTAATCACCAAAGACTCCTAGCAGAACATACCACTTTACAATAGGCTCACAACAAAATGGATTCAAAGATGTCAAACATAGATGATCAAGAAGTCAAGGACTTAGAAAACATGCTTGAAGCACAAATGATCATAAATGCAAAGTTACGTCAGAATTTAGGACTTCTCCGCAAACACATGGCTGCGGCATTAGAAGAGAACAAGCACCCCCAATAGCAAAACTAAGATAACCTTGAAGCTGCTATGGAAGGCAACTTAGGTGCAGAAATTAGTCCAAACAAAGTACAATGTTTTCCCCTCTGAAGATATCAGAATATTACTAGAGGAGCATGCAAAGTTTTTGGAGTCCTTTGAAAAGTTAGAATCAGAATGTGCTCATCTAAAGAAGCAGTTAGCAGATGACAATACAACTCAGCAAGACTTGGCCATCCCACGACAATCTACAAAAGAATTAGAGGCCCTAAAGAAGCAGGTGGTAGAACTACTGTCACGTTTATTATCATATGAAAGGCTTTCCTCACCAGTTGAAGAACTAGAATCTGAAACGATGGTTGAGATCCCTGTCGATGAAAGCTATGAAGAGCCATACGAGCCAATGCCAATACCTGGTGGGCGACTCACTTCAGAGGGAAGAGACACTTTGGAAATTGAAGTCCCAGATTGGCTCAAGTGGGTCGAGCAAGTGGGACAAACCCATGATGATCGTGTTGCAGTGCAAATTCAATCCCTCACCAATCTAGAAGAAACCGTTCTCAAATCTTCCTACTTTCAACATCTATCCCATCAGCAATTAATAATAACATCAGAGCCGCAATACATGCCCTACTTTGTCTTATTACACGACTATAATGCAGAAATTAAAAGGCATACAGGGAAAGGGCCCACCTTTGCAACACAGTTCGAGCTTGATGAATTACCTCAAAATGCACGTGCTGGCTACATCTTTCAACCTACTTGCCGTGAATGGCTATTAACCAACTACCCTGAGATGATGAGCACCTAGGCCACAATGCCACTATATATCATCTATAACCCATGTTATTGCCCAATGGTTTGCCGTAGATCATGGCAAGCTTTTGCAATCAAAGTACGCAACAATAAAGGATGCTCTGCTTGGGTCAACTATCCATATTTTGCTCCACCTCGAGGGCCACCAACTATAGCATACATGATATCCACCATACGACACTGGTGTACATGCTTAAAGAATGTGCCAGACATTGCAATGAAGCTTGTATGAAAATATTTGAGCTCATGACAGTCGTCTTCAAAACCTTTTGAAAGGTCTAGGCTCCATACATATCTGCCCCTGAATTTTTTGCAAGAAACAAAGATTAGTATACGACATGAGCTAGACCCCCTCTGTGAACATAATCTTTGCATGGCATGTGTGCATAAAGTATTTACCTGCTTGCTACAAGCAGACCTTTGAGGAAATTTTCTCTACCGGGTTTTGGGAATATCATTCTAAAATTTTGATTCCCAGACCAACACATTTGCTGCATCTCTTTGCGGTAGAACAAGCCATTCATGCCGATCAGCTAGGTGTGCCACATCCGGACATTCTAGGTCCAATCGATTGGGATAAGATCATGACAAATTTGGCTCGAGGATTACACATTCAAGAACATCACCTAGCCATAGATGTTGTCGAGTATTACATCAAGCACTCCCACCAACAAGGGTCTGTCAAGGATGATAGATGCGAGAGAGGGGGATGTTGGTAGCAGTCAGAGCACTCAAGGACTTACAAGACAGGGAAGCCAACAAAAAGAGTCAGAGCAGAGAGAAGGACCAAGTAGGCAAAGCAGTCAACACAGATCCGGCAAGTAGGCCATATAATTTTTCATGAAGAAATATTTCCCAAATAGTGATTTTAGTCACTTCACACCATTGTAAATACCATTTTCCATTATACCTACTCCATTTTGTGCAAGCCGAGGAGTCCTCGAGCTTCAGGAGTATTAGAAGTAGCCACGTACCAATTTTCATAATTTTTAGACTCCATTTGAGCCCTCAAATAGGCCCTGGAACCTAATTTTTAATTAGACCAGACACTAGGTCTCGACAATGCCAAAAGCTAGTGAAAACTATAAAAAGAGCTAGACAACTCATTTTCGGGGTTAGCTTGTTAGAGTTTTGAGCTATTGTATGAGTCTTTTTGAGTAATACAAAGAACTCCATTGTTCCTCTCTTTGTTCTTGCCTTGTGTGCACGTGTGTGTGTATGTGTGTGCATGCTTGTGTGCTTCTCACTCACGCACTTGTGTCGTCACTTGCTCATAGTCTTCATACTAGTCCTCACATCTCTGCGGATTGACAATTATGAGGTGGATCTCCTCATGTTGGTACTTGCCATTGTGCTAGAGTGACATAGAGGTTCTCGGTACTTCTCGAAAGGTCAGCCATCCCAGTACTGTTCCCCCCAAAGCTCGCTTAATTGTGGCAATCTCTTGCCACTAAGCTACATGCTTGTGGTGTTTGAAGAAGGGGAAAGACTAAGGTTGGCATTGATGCAGGTGGAAGAATTACCTAGCCTCGCCATAGGAGATGTATGATAATTGTTCATAGGTGCTCGATAAGCCTAGTTGGCTTCTATTGGGTAACTAATTATATGCAATGGATTCAATGATTCACTATGCAGGTAAACATGTCAGTATGTGCAATTTTATGATATTTCGACACTGTTCATATGCTCATTTTGCAGAGGATACTCTAGCAAAATTTTTCTAGATTTTTGGTTTAGTCAACTATACATTGGTCGATTTACTCCTTGATACACTTATTCGTTGGTGTTTGGACTCTTCTAGCTCCATTATCACTCTATTCAGTTCTCTACCATCATGGCATGAGAGGTCTCAAACACATCTGGTGGATCAGGGTCTAGTGCCAGTGTTCTAGGAGGAGCTATAACTTGCAGGGCAAAGATCATTTTGAGATCCAAAAATTTGATGGCACAAACTTTGCTCTATGGAAGAATCAGATTAAAGATGTGTTGATTCAAAGGATGCAATGGAAGCTAATAAATGGGATTTCAAAGAAACCTACTGACATGGATGAAGATGATTGGGATGAGTTAGATGAAATGGCCAGATCTACCATTCCATTGCACATGGCAAATAATGTTTACTCTACAGTATTAGACTATGAAAGTGTGGAGGATCTTTGGAAGAAGTTATGGAATACATATGAAAAAGAGACGGCCTCAAATAAAGTGTATCTGATAAGAAAATTATATGACCTTCACATGAAGGACACAAATAGTGTTGCTACTCATCTAAATGAGTTTGATGCTATATTCTCCTAGGTAGAAGATCAAAAAATGGAAATGGATAATGAAATAAAAGCAGTATTGTTGTTATGCACCCTCCCATCATCATGGGATACATTTTGCACAGCTATTGGCAATAGTGCACCTGGTGGTAAAGTCGTCTATGATGACATATGTGGAACACTCTCGAGTGAGGAGATTTGTAGAAAATCTATGGTTGGCACTCAGAGTGAAGATGCATATAATATTCGTGATTCTTACTAAGGAAAGAATCAGCAACATGGCAGGAGCAAGAGCAAGGAAAAGAATGGTCAAAGGAATAAGAGTAGAAGTAAATCAAGGAAAGAAGAGGGATATTGAATGCCATTATTGTCATAAGAAAGGACATATGAAGAAAGATTGTTATGTGTTAAAGAATGCTAAAGATAAAGGACAGAATGTTGATGGGCATATTAAACAGTTACCTGCACCATCTACTTTGACTGTGAAGATTGAAGAAATTAATGTTATTTCTTATGATGTTGATGTGTTGAGACTTGATAGTACTGTGCATTAGGGCAAAAAATGGCCGAAAAGGGGCTGTTTGCTAATGAGAGATTAAGGAAATTGACAAATAGAGTCTTTCCACGTGTACAAGAATATAACATTGTTGTCTCCTTTAACCGTATGAAGAAATTCTTTTTTTAAGAGAATATGATCTAAAAGTGCCGCGAAAGTGATGAAGATTCTTGTATTCAGTGTATAATTTCTTGGTTTGATGCAAAAAAAGATATTTTTGCACACCACACAATGCATATTTCCACAGACGCATAGTATAGAGGACTAACTAATGCCACACAAGAAGCAATTTGGATTAAACTTTTATATACAGAATTGGGCTTATATACTAGGTCTCCAATAATCTTTGGAGATAATACAAGTTCTCTTCACTTAGCAGCTAATCCTATCTATCATGCTAGGACCAAACACATAGAGGTTCATTATCATTATGTGAGAGAGAAGTTGATAAGCAAGGACATTCAACTTACCTATGTATCAACCAACATGCAATGTGCAGATTTGTTGACTAAAGCTTTGGATGGAGCAAAACTTTGCAGGTTCAAATCCATGATTGGATTGCAGGATATACTTGAAGATTAAAGATGAAGACTTAAGCCAAAATGTTTGGCTTGAGGGGGAGCTGTTGGTGTAAATTGCAAGCCTACACATTTGGCTCAAAGGATGCATTAAAGTCCACACATACATGAAGAAGCATAGGAACATATGCTAGTGGTTAATTACCACTTTATCTCATTGTAAAAGTCACATTGACTTGGAATCTTTTGTAATCACCTACCAAAGTGAGTCGTGGAAAAAGTAGCTCATTTGATTGAAGGAATATCTCCTAACATATAGGAGCTTGATCATAGGGAGCCAAAATTTGAATTTGAATTCAAATCTCCACTCACTTCATATAAAAGTGAACTTGAAAAGTCGCGGGTAAGAGAGCCAATTCCCGAGCCTCATTCTATTGAGTTTGAGTGTGTGTGAGGACTATACCATAGCCTACACCTCTCTACACCATTAGGCTATGTTGTTCATGCCAATGGGATTGTATACAAGTGTTCATTAATAGATACATTTACATCATTTATCTCTGAGTTCTCTATTACTCTACTCAAAAGTCTGTCAACTTGTCAAGGGCATATCTCAGTCAATTCTTCACCAAATCAAGAGATTCAAAGCTTGTTGGATCAGCTCAAAGTCATCTACATGCTATCAAAGTTTGAAGTAATTCTATACAGCCATTTCAGAGAAATCTGCGTCGAGGTGAACTCTGGTCATTTTCTGCTACATTCCTAAAAAGTCGGGGGTATAGCTAAACTTGCTAAATTGATTTCTCTTAGCATAGTTTATCTTTTTACATCATTCCACTTGAAAATGGTAGATTACTAAGCTAATTAAATACCCCTACAAGGAATTTTATCAATTTCTATTGTGCTGGTCACACCGAGTAAAACATCCAGCAGGTGTTAAGACATAAATAGAAGGTTTTCTTGAGTTTGTGAACTTCAAAGTTAACTGTTTTGGTTCAATCATTACACACATCACTTCCAAAGTACATAGGCTATTTTTTGGTGTTATTGGAAAGCTAAGAAGGTCTAATTATCAACTCTGAAGCAAAAGAGGGCTGGTACAAAGCAGGTTTAGCAGTACCTACTCAGTCTCTTGGAGCATCCATCCACCTATCCCAACAACCTTTACCCTGAGCGAGGATGATTGCCCCAAATCAGATGAAGAAAAGGAATTCATGACCAAAATTCCCTATGAGTCTGTTGTTGGTAGTCTCATGTATGCTATGGTAGCACTACTAGAAATGGGGGGGTGTAGCGACACCCACGAATTGAAAAAAAATCGAGAACCATCGCTTATGCGATGCTAGCATCGCATAAGCAACGACCCTGTTTTTTTTTTAAGACATCTCGTCGCATAAGCAATGTTAGTGTTACTTATGCGATGCTAAAACTATGCATTGCTACTTGGTGATGCTTTTAACGACATTGGCAAACTGCCTGCGATTCTTGGGTGTCGCATAAGCGACATCCTGTGTTCCAGAGCATTGCATAAGTGATGCTCTGGAATGTAAAAAAAAAAAAATTGATTTCTCCCGGCACATTTGTGCCGGGATTTGGATGCGCGACACACACACACACACACACACACAGATCGACAAGAGCTCCATGAAGCAAGGTACACACACACACATACACACAGACATACACACACATACATATGCATACACACACATATACACACACATACACATAGACACACACATACACATAGACACACACAGATACACACACACACACACTAACTTACATACACACATACACATGCATACACACACACATATATACACACATAGACACATGCATACACACATAGACACACACACATAGACACACACACACACACATACACATACACACATATATACACACACATAGACACATACACACTTACACACACACACATCCACACACATTTACACACACACATGCACATGCATACAGACACATATATATAGATACACACATATATACACACATAGACACACACATACACACATAGACACACACACATACACACATGGGCACAGACACACATACACACACACATATAGACACATACACACACATATATGCATACACACATGCACGTAGAGAGACATACACACACATACACATACATGCATACATATGCATACATAATGCATATGCATATGCATACATACATACTTACATGCATACACACACATGCATACATATGCATACATAATGCACATGCATATGCATAGATGCATGCTTAAATTCATACACACACATACACATACACATACACACATACACACATACACATACACACATATATATGAATACACACACACACACACGTAAAGAGACATACACACACACATACACATACAATTATACATATGCATACATACATGCTCACATGCATACATACACATACACATGCATACACACATACACATACACATACACATACACATACACATACACATACACATACACATACACATACACATACACATACACATACACATACACATACACATACACATACACATACACATACACATACACATACACATACACATACACATACACATACACATACACATACACATACACATACACATACACATACACATACACATACACATACACATACACATACACATACACACATATATATGCATACACACACACACACGTATAGAGACATACACATACATGCATATATATGCATACATAATGCATATGCATATGCATACATACATACTTACATGCATACACACACATACACACACATGCATACATATGCATACATAATGCACATGCATATGCATACATACATGCTTAGATGCATACACATGCATACACACATACACATACACACATAGACACACACACACATATACACACACATACACACACATAGAGAGGCATACACACACATACACATACATGCATACATATGCATACATAATGCATATGCATATGCATACATACATACTTACATGCATACACACACATATGCATACATAATGCACATGCATATGCATAGATACATGCATACACATACACACACATAGACACACACATACACACACATATACACAGATTTACACACATACACATGCATACACACACATACACACATAGACACACACACACATACACACACATACACACACATACACACACATACACACACATACACACACATAGACACACATACACACACATACACACACATACACACATAATGCATATGCATATGCATACATGCATACTTAAATGCATACACACACATGCACACACATATGCATACATATGCATACATAATGCACATGCATATGCATACATACATGCATACACATACACACATAGACACATACACACACATAGACACATACACACTCATAGACACATACACACTCATAGACACATACACACTTACACACACACATCCAGACATATTTACACACACACATACACATGCATACAGACACATATATATACACACATAGACACACACACACATACACACACACATACACACACATATACACACACACACACATAGACACACACACTTACACACAAACACACACACACATCCACACACATTTACACACACACACATACACATGCATACAGACACACATATATAGATACACACACATACATACATACACACACATACATGCATATGCATACATAATGCACATGCATATGCATACATCATGCACATGCATATGCATACATAATGCACATGCATATGCATACATAATGCACATGCATATGCATACATACATGCTTACATGCATACACACACATACACATGCACGAATATACATATATGAAAAAAACAAAATATTATTAAAATAAAATTACCTTCCATTCACAACCTATCATTAACTCTCTCTGTTCATCTAAGATTTCTTCATTATTTGTGTTGGCGTGTTGCAAACAACTATATAGCCAATCCGTGAAAGAAGATATATTTGTAATCTCATTATTATCGAGATTACGTCTATATCTTTTGTTTCTTTGCCTTTTACTTCGGAGATTTTGAAGTTCCTATTCGTACTCGCTAAGGAATGCTTGCATGTATTCACTATTATATGCTACAAAAGTAGAAAAATCATTTTTTTCTTGAAATGTAAATAAAAATGGAACTCCCTTACCTAATAATACCTCATCTGTTATTTTTGAAGAAGACTCGTTGGTCCATGCACGTGGAGCTTCTTCATGAACTCTTTCAAGGTACTCAGTAACATAATACATGCACTCTTCAAGCATCCAACCCTTTGCCATGGATCCTTTTGGTTTCGCTCTTTGTCGCACATAACCTTTTAATATTCCCATAAATCGCTCGACCCAAAACATCCGTCGAGTGTTGAAAACACCTGCAATCTCTATTTCATCTACAAGATGGACTAATAAAGGAACCTGAATATCAAAAAATGAAGTAGGAAGCTCTTTCTCCATCAAACATAGTAGCTCTTTGCATTCACATTTTTTTTGTTGGATCGAGTTTTTGTCAATCTCTTTTGATGTAATCCACCTATACATATCATAAAAAAAATTATAAAGAAGTTAATTCAAAAATAAAAGATATCAAATATTCATACATATTAAATATAAAAGTACCATAATTACCTTATAAGCGATCCAATACAATAGATCACATCTCGTACTCCTTTCTTTGTACATCCATCGATAACCAAAGGTAAAATATGTCTCAAAAAGTTATGCGAGTCATGGGTCTTTAACCCAGATAACCTCTTATCATCCATAGTAAACATGTTTTGGAAAGATGCTCCATATCCTGTAGGAGTCCGAATCAATTGAATCCTATTGTTGATAGTCTGTATCTCTTTTGTTGTAAGTACCCAAGGAGCAGGTGCATAAATCGTTTCCTATCGATGTCTATCAAAAACTTGCCATAACTTTGGTTTTGAGTTTTGATCTTTCAAATCATTCCTTGATGCTATGGTATCTTTTAGTCCAAGAAGATGCTGCCATAGTGAATAACCAATATTCTTGAATATATGCATAGGATCAAGAAGATGACATACTTTTAACTCTTTCCAGTACTCCAAAGATACCATATTGATATCTTCTCTGCGAGTGCCAATTTTCCTTTACCTCTCTTCACATACTCATCATTTTCATCATCACTGATGATTTTTGATTCTGGATCTATTAGAGGTCCATCTGTCCATTTTTTATACCAATCCATAGGCGTCATATGTTTTAGACACTGATATGTTTCAAGCTTTCCATTAAAATGTATCGCTTCTCTTTTAGATCTTAATGGATGATCATCAGGCAAAAATCGTC
Source organism: Ceratopteris richardii (assembly GCA_020310875.1). Lineage (NCBI taxonomy): Eukaryota > Viridiplantae > Streptophyta > Polypodiopsida > Polypodiales > Pteridaceae > Ceratopteris > Ceratopteris richardii. The sequence goes on from CM035412.1 coordinate 165,784,251, forward strand.
GATGTCGAAGATAAATATTTTTGTTGAGATTCTTACTATAGATTGATCTCAACCAATAACCACAATATGGACAAGCTTTATAACCCTTAGTAGATATTCCCACATCATGAAAACGCTAAAAATATAATTAGATTAAATCACATTTATTTGTATGCATATTGAATAAAAAAATTACATCAATACTTGAACAAACACCATATCTTGGAAAATCGTGAATAGTCCAAGCCACAATACCACGAACTATAATATGTCTTTCATTGATGCTTTTCAATACATCAATGACATTAATACCTCTCCATAACTCTTGGAGATCGTCAATGAGAGGAGCAAGATATATATTCATATCTTTAACTTGTCTTTTTCCTGGGATTAAAAGTGAAAGCATTAAATGTTCCTTTTTAATGCTAAGATATGGCGGAAGATTCTAGTTTATGACTACCACTGGCCATGTTGACCATTTACTGTATTTCATGGAGAATGGATTGACTCCATCTAAGGCAACTCCTAACTTTAGATTCTGTGGATTTTGTGCAAATTCAGGCCATGTAGAACCAATATGTTGAAAAGCAACACTATCATGTGGAATTTTGATTATTCCATTAGTACTTTTATCATCATGTCCCCATGTCAAAAGCTTTGATACTTTGGGGCTTTCAAACATATGTCTAATCCGTGGAGCCAATGGAAAATGTCTCAATACCTTTTTTGGGATTTTACCTTCTTCGTCCTTATATCGAGGAGATTGACATTTGGGACATGTCAAAGAGCCTGCATATTCACCTCTATATAAAATACAATCGTTAGGACGTGCATGTATACATTGATAATCTATACCAAGATTGTTGATTATCTTCTTCATTTCATCATTGGAGGTAGGAAGAATATTCTGACTTGGTAAAAACTTTTCAGATAATAACCTATAAGTTCATAAAAAAAAGACATATTAATAAAAATAAATAAATAAATATACATATATATATATATGCATATAATTTTATATATGTGTATGCTTATGTGTATGTGTATGTGGATGTGTGTATGCATGTGCATGCGTATACGTATGCATATGTGTATATGTATGTATGTGTGTATATGTGTTTTATAGGTGTATATGTATGTGTATGTGAATGCATATATGTATGTGTATGTGTGTATATATGTGTATGTATGTATGTATGTATGTATGTATGTATGTATGTATGTATGTATGTATGTATGTATGTGTATTTATGTGTATGAATGTGTATGTAGGTATGTATATGTATGTATGCATGTGTAGCTATGTATATTTGATTTCATTTTCAATTTTTTTTGTATATTATGGTTTGCAGACTTTCATATCTAGAGCACTAAATCATTTGGTTGTCTCTCATTTTATAGCCAATCTATTACCTGCCTTGGTAACTAAGACTTACATATTTGTTTACAAGTATTAAGTATCAGCTAACCATGGAGGTATTAGGTTGTTTGAAAATGAGACAAGCAAATTTCTCTCGATGATTTTGGAAAATGGATGAATAAATCTAAAGGTTGGGTGGACATGAAGTGTTCATTCAATGCAACTTCTTGTTCTTATTGTAGCTAAGGTAAAAACAAAAACCTGCACTGAATGAGCACTTTGTGTCCAGCCATCCTTTAAAATTATTCTTCCATCCTTCAAATTCTTCGAGGTAAATTTACTTCTCCTATTTTTCAAACGACTTAATACCTCCATAGCTAACTCATACTTAATATTTGTATGCAAAGTTCATAAAAGAGTTAGCAGTGCAGGTATTAGGTCGACTAGAATAGGAGAAGCAGATGTGTGAGGAAGATTCTAAAGGTTGGGTGGACAATTCTAAAGGCTAGATGGACAAAACATCTTCATTCGATACAAGTATGTATAATTTGACTTTACCCTCATAACATGTGTATGTGTGTATATTCGTGTGTATGTCTATATGTGTGTATGCATTCATGTATAATTATGTGTATGTCTATATATGTAGACTTTCATATAGATATCTAGACCACTCAATTGTTTGGCTGTCTCCCATTTTATAGTCAATCAATTACTTGCCTTGCTAACTAAAACTTACATATTTAAGTTTTCAATTATAAAGTATCAGTTAGCTATGGAGGTATTAGGTAGTTTGAAAAATAGGAGAATCAAATCTATTTGGAAGATTTTGAAAGATGGATGAATAGTTTTAAAGGATGGGCAGACAAAAAGCGTCCATTCAATGCAACTTCTTGTTCCTACTTTAGCTAAGGTAAAAAAAAGAACCTGCATTGAATGGATGCTTTCTTTCTACCTATCCTTTAAAATTATTCTTCCATCCTTCAAAAACTTCCAAATAGATTTGATTCTCCCACTTTCCAAATGACCTAATACCTCCATAGCTAACTGATACTTATTATTTGTATGTAGAGTTCATAAAAGAGTTAGCAATGCATGTATTAGGTTGACTAGAATAGGAGAAGGAGATGTGTCAAGAAGATTCTAAAGACTGAGTGGACAATTCCAAAGGCGAGATGGAAAAAATATCTTCATTCGATATAGGTATGTATAATTTGACCTTACTCTCATAACATGTGTATGTGTGCATATGTGTGTGTATGTTTACATGTGTGTATGCATTCATGTATATATATATGTCTATGTATGTATGTATTTATATGTATATATGTATGCATGTATGTATATAAATAGATAGAAAATTAAATATTATACCTTAATAGTGTCAAAATTGATACATTACTCCATCCAAAATGATTTTGAAGATTGAGAATAAGTAAGCTCGCACTTAGTCGTGTCAAACGACTTCCTTCATATACATGCCTTAGACATTCCTCTCGAAGATATTTCTCATTTTTAGAAATATCAATGCTCTCAGTGTCATTTTGATACCAATCCTCAATAAAATCTGCCATGCCATCATCTTCATCATTGTCGCACAAATCTTGTACTTTATCTTCTTTTGAATACAGATCTTTCAACCTTGCATATTTTACAGGATCACTTTTGTGTAGCCTCCTCATAGAAGCTTGTGATAAATGAGGTCTTACTGGCAATTGTGAATGGTATGGAGGAATTTCATCAACATCATATGTTGGAATCTACACACATGAATAAAAATCATTAGTATTCCATAAAATGATAAAAAGTAAACTTTAAACATAAAATTGAATATATAAGTTATTAAATATGGATAGAAAATTTTCATTCTCTCTCTAGCTAAAAGGTGCTCTTGGATGTCTACGCCATCCATAATTCACTAATAATTCATCACCAGCATGTAATGTAGTAATAACATTGACAACTATGTATCTTCATACATCTCTACTCATGTATGGTGATTCATGACTATTTTCACGCTTCTCAAATGTGCAATTAGTCCTTGAACTATTATGTAACCCTCGACTACTATTTATTAAACCTGCTATATTTCCATGCATGTAAGGTCTTCCATCAATATATAATCTTTCATTTTTTGCATGTGAAATCCTTCTACTAGTAAGGGATGCTGCATTCAAGTATATTCCATAAGTACTCATGCTTTGAACATAACGTCGATGCCAATCTCCACATCCATATATAGGACCACAAAATGACATAAGAGTGACTTCAGAGTTCGGAGGCACATATAAATCTTCTACAATAAAGAGACCACGACCAACATTAGTAATAGTGGATGGATAAATCATATAGCGATTACCCCAAAAGTTGAAAACCTCTCCATCTAAAGGAAGTGGTCCTCTATTCCATCCTCCATATCTTCTTCTATCATATTTTTGTACTAGAGAACGATCACAAGCTTGCGATGGATAATCTCCAGCCGTTTCAGTCTCTAAACCAGGAGGTAGAGGATTTCTAGAAACCTTTGCTTGTAATTGATGAACAGCAAGTCCATGACGTGTATGAGGTATATTAACATTATGAGAAAAATTATCATCATCATCATCATCGAGCAAGTATTCTTGTATATCAACAGTAATATGATTTTGTATATGGTTGTTAAATAAAATAATGACATTAATTTATAGAAAAAATACATACCCAAGCATTATCAAGTTGACCAGGTGATGGTGCACGCTCAAAAGTACCATAATCTACCTCATGTTCAATACATTCCAATCGTGGTCTTTGATACGTGCCATAGCAAGATTTACACCAACATATAATATGCTCTTGATAGTAAAATTCATAATAATTCCTATCGGAAGACACATGTGAAGTCGTTGCATGGGTAGGAGGTGGTGGAATGCCCTCTGATTGATTAGAATCTGATTATAACAAGAAATAAAAATATATATCAGTTATGTATCTATCAAATATATTTAAAATTAAAAGTTTGATATACTTACAATATATAGTCCTTGCACAATTAGGAGACGGTGGTGGAGTTCCATCTAATTGATTGAAATCTACAAATAATGGTATTCGATATTAATAATCTGATTATTTACATACATAAACATTCACATATACATATTTACACATACACACATATTCACACATACACATTTACACATACACACATATTCACATATACACAAATACACATTATTGTGGGATAAATGCATGTATTTTGTATGACTGAGTGTATATGCATGCATGTGTATGTTTGTACATATATATGTGGATATGTATATGTGTGTTTATGTTATATCTATGTATATGTGTATATGTATGCATATATGTATGTGTATATGTTTGCATGTATATGTGTATGTGGGTATGTGTATCTGTATGTGTGTGTATATATGTGTATGTATTCTGATTCTTTTTTTCTCTTTGAGATTAAATTAACAAGAGATATTGTATGGTGGAAAAAAATAAGAGGCGACCTAATATACCACCTGAGACGTGGTAGTTTTTTCATAGACAGCTATGTCTTTAGGAGCCATTTCCTCAGCAGAAGGTAAACAAATTAATAGTTTATATTTATAAATTTCATATATTTTAGTAAATTTTTACATTTAATTTATGTATTTTTTTCTTTCAATAAACAAGCTGCTGCAAAGAAGAGAGTTGAGTCAGGCCACACATCGCACCTAGGCCGAATGGGCCATCATGGTTTTGTAACTACATTTGTAAGTATATGTGTTATTGTGAGTATATTTTTTATTTTATTTAAAATGCAAGAAACTAATCTTTTTTATTTGTTTCAATGCACCGAAAGGATTATGGCCGATATTCTACAAAACATGAGATCGAGTATGCGAGTATATCCAAGATCATCTGAATGCCTTTGTGAGTATTATTAAATTTTATATAATTATTTTATTTTTATGGATCTTTTAATTGTTTTACTTATTTATGTTTGTTATATGTAATACAGGAATATTATGGAGAGGCAGATATGGATGAGGTGGAGAGACAGGCACAAGAGGGACGATCTCGATCGTCATAGGGTGATCATGATGATGATGATGATGAGGATGATCATGATGCTGATGATGCTCATGATGATGATGATTAGGATTCTTGATTATGACATTGGATATGTATTTACATTGATATATATATATATATATATATATATATATATATATATATATATATATATATATATATATATATATATATATATATATATATATATATATATATATATATATATATATATATATATATATATATATATATATATATATATATATATATATATCTTGTTCATTTCAGTTATGTTTTGAATTGTGTGTATGGTATTAAGTAATGCAAAGTTTTGTTCTATTGATTGTTATTATTGTTTATATTAAGCATGTGTTTTAGTACTTTAATTATATAAATCATTCATATGTGTGTATGTATGTGCATGTATATGTGTGTGTACATATGTGCATGTATATGTGTGTAATATGTGTGTGAATATGAATGTATGTACATATGTATATGTGTATATGCATGTATGTGCATGTGTAAGTGTATATGTGTATGTATGTGTATGTGCATGTGCATGTGTATGTGTATATATGTATGTATGTGCATGTGCATGTGTAAGTGTATATGTGTATGTATCTGCATGTGCATGTGTAAGTGTATATGTGTATGTGCATGTGCATGTGTATGTGTGTGTATATGTATGTATGTGCATGTGCATGCGTAAGTGTATATGTGTGTATATGTGTGTATATGTGTGTATATGTGTATGTGTACGTGCATGTGTATGTGTGTGTATATGTATGTGCATGTATATGTTTAAGTGTATGTGTATATGTGTGTATGTGCATGTATATGTGTATATGTATGTATGTGCATGTGTGTGTATGTGTATATGTGTGTGTACGTATGTGCATATATATGTGTATGTGTGTATATATATACATATGTGCATATGTATGTGTATGTGTAAACATATACAAGTGTATGTATATGCATGTGTATATGTATGAAACATGCATGTGTGTTTGGATGCATTTCCATTTGCATCCATGTGCATGCATGTGAATGTGCATGCACGTGGATGTGCATATACATGTATTTAAGTATATGTTAATGTGTGTATGTATATATATATATATATATATATATATATATATATATATATATATATATATATATATATATATATATATATATATATATATATATATATATATATATATGTGCAAGCAATAATGCATGCATGCAAGTCTTTTTATGTGGTTGTAGAAACGTTTGTGCATATGCATGTGTATGTGTGTGTATGTGTAAGTGTATGTGCACATGTATGTGTGTGTATATGCATGTGTATATGTGTATATGTGTGAACGTGCATCTTCATCATGTATAAGTGTATATGTGCATATCAATAAGTGTGAGTATGCTAACTAATGAAAATAACAAAAATCAAATGATATACAAAGAATGGAAATAGTACTTACAATAATTAAGCATATGTTTTGCTTGGTTAGCTTATTGAATAACCTGCAATAAAGAGAGAGAGAGAGAGAGAGAGAGAGAGAGAGAGAGACAAAGAGAGAAAGAGGTAGAAAGAGAGAAACAGAGACAAAGAGAGACAATAAGATATAGATTAGGCAAAACAACAATTCTGCATATACTTGTTTCAGCTCGTAAGCGCAACACAATTGCGAAAATTGGAGAGCTCTTCGATCAGATGCGTGAACATGCCGACCGAAGAGCCTCCAAAAGAAGCCAACTAGGCTTATCGAGCACCTTAGAACAACTATCATACATCTCCTATGGCAAGGCTGGGTAAGTCTTCCACCTACATCACCGAAGAGACCCCGACATCTGGGTATTTCCCAATTATGAAAACCTCACCACGACCCTCTTTATGAAACGTAAACTGTTTTATGCAAAAAGATAACCACTATATCATTGACCACATGGACGTGCATAAGCGGTATCCATAGAAGCATACATAGTGTGTATGCCTCAATATATGCAGTAAAATGGCAATGAAAATCTTAATTCAGTTCCCAAACACTAGCCAACAACACCTACAAGTGTCTATCAACTCTATTCTTTAAGCTCAAAAACCTACATAGACTTGCGGTGGCTACCCCCACTACAACTAAAACCTACATAGACTTGCGGTGGCTACTCCCACTACAACTAAAACCTTTCAAGAAACCTGTAGATTAACTAGTGTGGCTAGAAACATAGCCCAAAAGGTGAACATTCATTGTCAAAGAAGTACAAATAACACTCTTCTTGATGTTCTTGGAGCTCTATGGAGAGAACTATGCATGAAAGTACTCCAAAATGGGTCCAAAAATTACCCCAAAAATGCTTCAAAAATAGGTTTTGAAAGCAAATAATGAAGCTTTGAGGGCCTAAAACTTGTTGAAGATAATGTGAACCTCAGTCTTTCCCCTTCTTCAAGCACCACAAGAGTGTAGCTTAGTGGCAAGAAATTGCCATGGTTAAGCGAACTCTAGGGGGAATAGTACTAGGATGGGTGACCTCCTAGGAAGTACTAGGTGTAGAGAGTATGCATGCGGAAGTAAAATGAAAAGTAAAGTACTCTCACAAAACAAAGAATGTGTGAGACACAAAATGAGTAGACCATGAAATGGGTAAACTCATGTGGATTAGAAATGAGCTTGCAAAGAGCATGGAGTAGGCTCCTCAAGCTTCTAACCAAGTACAAATGAGGGGAGAGGCCCTCCTTATATAGATTTGGGAGGGGATCTCAAAAGTACATCATATGTGGGATAAGTCTTCTGAAAGGAGAATGAATACAACTAGTAGAAGCACATGGCAAGGTACACAAATACAAAGGAAATACAATATAAAATGGAAATAGAATAGAAATGGAGTGCCTCTTGGATACAAAATGGAGATGCACTCATGCAGATACAAAAGTAGATGAAGTAGGAGCAATCATGTCGTCAACATCCCCTCTGCAGCTCCATTTTGGAGCGGCTGAATGCTACAGAGGTCCACCAAGCACTGAAGCAAAACCGGAGGTAGAGCCTTCGTGAACATGTCCGCCAGGTTCTCCTGAGAGGTACACTGCTCCAGAGTAATCCCCTGAGATATGAGCTTCTCGCGGATGAAGTGGTACTGGATCTTGATGTGCTTCATCCGAGCGTGGAACACTGGATTCTTGGCGATGGCCAAGGCTGACTGGCTGTCCGTGCGAATACATGTCAGAGTATCCTACAAAACACCAATGTCAGATAATAAACGTCGAAGCCAGATGGCCTCACATGCTGCAAAGTTGGATGCTCGATACTCGGCCTCGATATATGATAGTGCAACTGTAGGTTGCTTCTTACTTGCCCAAGAGGTAGGTCCTGAGCTAAGCAAGAATATATACCCAGAAGTAGACCGTCGAGAATCAGGATCACCAACCCAATCTGAATCAGAGTATCCGACGAGTTCGATGCCCCCTCTATACCAAAGACCATGATGTCGGGTGAGGGCAGGGTATCGAAGTAGTCTCTGAGCAGCATCCCAATGAGTCTGATGAGGTTGATGTGCAAGCAATATCTGGTCTAGGGTTGGCAAGATAGAGTAATGAGCCAACAAGCTGTCAATAGGTATGCATATCCACAAGTGATGATGAGTCCTCCCGTGTAAGCTTGATGTTTGGATTAAGTGGTGTAGAAACTGAGCGACACTGGTCCATGTTATATCTGGAAAGTAGATCAGAGCAGTACTTCTTCTGTGATAGGAATATACCTTCTTTTGTTTGCAAAATTTCCATACCCAAGAAGTAGTGTAGTAATCCAAGATCTGTCATAGAGTACTCAAGATGAAGCTGTGTGATGATAAACTAGATACGTTCTTTGTCTGAGCCTATCAAGATCAAGTCATCTACATAGAGAATGATGATGGGTACTAAAGACTCTTTTTGATAGATATAGAGATTAGCATCAGCATTGGTTCTGTGAAATCCCTTGTCTTCAAAGAACTTGTGAATCTTTTCATACCAGGCCCTAGGAGCTTTCTTGAGTCCGTAAAGTGCCTAGTGAAGCTTGTAGACTTGATCTTCTTTGCCTTTGATCTTGAAGCCTTCAGGTTTTTCAACATATACTTCTTCTTGAAGATATCCATTGAGGAATGCACTTTTGACGTCCAACTGGTAAATGGGCCACTTAAAGTGAGCACTTAGTGCTAAGATGATTCTTATGGTTGTGAATCTTGTAGTAGGAGCAAAGGTTTCTTCATAGTCAATGCCATGTTGTTGCTTGTATCCCTTAGCTACCAATCTTGTTTTGTACTTGTCTAATGTGCCTTCTGACTTGTACTTAACTTTATAAAGCCACTTAACTCCTATGAATTGATGTTTTGTGGGCTTAGGTACAAGAGTCCAAGTTTTTTTCTTCTCGATTGCATCCATTTCAACTTGCATAGCTTCTTCCCACTCAGGTTGTCCTTGAGCTTCTTTGTAATTAGAGGGTTCTGGGATTTGTTGAATCTAATGCATTAAGGAGTAATTGACATAATGATTTTGTTCTCGCTGTCTCTTGTCAATAATTCTTTGAGATCTTCTCAGATGATTTGAAGTACTTGCTTCTGAGTTGGAGTTTGGAAATACTGAGTCCCCCTCTAAAGTGTAGATAGCTGGACTAAGACTTGTACTTGAATCTTTTCTTGAGTATGAGGAAGCTTCATTGAAGATCACATCCTTTGAAATGGTGATGGAGTGGTTTTCCATATCATATAGACGGTATGCCTTTGATTGGTCACTGTACCCTATGAATATGTGTTTCTTGGACTTTGATTGTAACTTGTTTCTATCTTCTTTGGGTACATGGACAAGAGCTTCATTACCAAAGACTCGAAAGTAATTCACATTTGGTTTTCTTCCATATTATGCTTTGAAGGGTGTTTTGTTGTGTAATGCACTTGTAAATCCTCGATTAAGGATGTGAACGACAGTATGCACCGCTTCTGCCCAGAACTTGTAGGGTAGATCCTTGTGATGAAGCATTGTTCATGCCATTTCCATCGCATTGTGTATCTTCCTTTCAGCTACTCCATTCTGGGATGAAGTATGAGGCTTAGTGACTTGTCTTTTGATCCCTTTCTAGTTGAGAAAGTTATCAAAGTCATGATTGATAAATTCACCACCTCCATTTGATATGATGGTTTTTACTTTAGTTGTTGCTTCATTCTCAGCTTCCTTGATCCAAGCTTGAAACTTAGAGAATGTGTCTGCCTTTGACTTCAAAAAGTACACCCAAATATAGCGAGAGTGGTCATCTACTAGAAGATAAAAGTAGAGGGATCCACTCAAGGATGGGGTATTCATAGGTCCACATAAGTCCATGTGGATAAGGGCTAGTGGGTTCCTCGCTCATGTTGAAGCTTCCTTGGGAACTCGGGCCCTGTGTTGCTTGCCTTGGGTGCAAGCTTGGCAGACATCAGTAAGTTTCCCTATCTTTGGCAATCCCTTCACCAGTTGGGATGAAGAGATTTTTGATAAGTAAGAAGTGTGGCCAAATCTTTGGTGCCATAAACTTGAGGTTGATTCTTTGGATACAAATCAAGATAGCTTTTAGAGGCCCTTTTCTTCAATACCTTGAGCAATGACATCCTTTGTATGGGGATCAACTACCTTAACTGAGGTTTGATACTTGTTTGTCTTGATCTGTAATGGCCTTGATGGAAAGTAGATTCATACATAAATTTGGAACAATGTTTAGGCATAAAAATAGGGTTGAAAGAGGGTAAGGCGCTAGCCATAGATGATGAGCTACCTTCACTTTTGGTCATTACAAAGATTTGAGGATAAAGTGTTTAGAAACACTATTAAAGATACTTGCCAAAAATACCTCTTCGAAATAATTGCAAAGCTTAAAATGAACAACTAGACACCAAACTTAAAATTCTTGGGGACGGGGGGGGGCTTAAAGTAGCCCTACACTTGTACAACACCAAGAGAAGTCGACGCGAGAGGAGGGGGCTTAGATTAGCCCGTTGCACACTAATTGAGCCTTAGAGTAGGTTTAGACACTTGGAGAGATCTTGTGGGTGGGCTTAGAGTAACCTCATCCATCAATAGGTGTCTCAACCATAAACATCCACAATAGTTGTGAATACTGCCCTATGCTTAGCTTCACAACTCAATGTGGCCATAGTAGGTTGCTTCTTTCTCAACCAAGATATGCATGATCCTCCAAGGAAAAGCCAATTACCACTAGTGGACACTCATGTATCCCAACAACCAACCCAACCACTATCTATAAAAGCATGCAAGCATGGCATAACATCTCTACCATAAAAGAGACCCAAACTCAAAGTGCCTTTGAGATACCTAAACACACATTTTACCACTTGTCAATGCTTAGTGCTAGGGCTATGCATAATCGACTCAAATGAGTAACTACATACTATATTTCTAGCCATGAGTTATATGCATGTATCAAATATCCCACAACTTGCTGATAAAAGAGAAGTATGAAATGCATCACCTTCATCCTCAATTGAGAACCTAAATCATGTTTCCACTGGCTTTGAGATAGGCTTGCATTCCTCAAAACCAAAATGTTGAAGTAGCTTCTCAATATACTTTGTTTGATGCACAACAATTTCCCCTTCAATGAATAAAAATTGGATCTCAAGATAATACTCCAAAAGACCAAGATAAGTGACATCAAAAGCATACTACAAATCAGCAATAAGCATGTCAATTTTCTCATCACATGATCTAGTCAAGGGAATATCATCAACATAAAGAATATGCACTATAAAATCAATTCCATCCTTGCATACATAAATTGTGCTTTTAATTGGGCTACATGTAAAACCAAAAGCAATCAAGTGCTTATTTATCTTGTCATACCATGCACATGGAGCTTATTTAAGTCCATAAAAAGCTTTACGAAAGAGAAAAACCATATGATCTTGGCCTTTGATGGGAAATTTAGGAGGTTTCTTCACATAAACCTCTTCTTGCAAATCGGTATTCAAGAAAGCTATCTTTATATCCAATTGATGCACTTTCCAACCATGGTGAGCAACCAATGCAATCAGAGAATGAATGGTACTCATGCACGAAGTAGGTGCAAAGTTACCCTCATAATCAATGGCCTATTTTTGCACATAACCTTTTGCAAATAGTCTAGCTTTTTAGCAATCAATGCTACCATTTGACTTTCGTTTAGTCTTGTGAACCCACTTAGTACCAATGGCATTCATAACTTTCAACAAATCACATAAATCCCAAGTAAATTTTTTGAGAATAGAATCCAATTCTAATTGCATTCACTCATCCAGTTTGAATCATCACATGCATCTTGAAAAGTGAGTGGCTCTTTATTACATGTGATTGCAATAAGAGATACATCCACAACTTGCTATCTTCATGGTCAACTTGCTATCTTACAATGTCTTTTGTATCCATTTTGGCATAAATTGTGCATCCTTGATAGACACATGTTTCTCATGTAATACATCACCAAAATGTAAATCAAAAGTGGGCTGAATATCATGCTAAATTCATCCATGCGTGGCTGCAAATTTTTGCCATGTTTGGTTGGATTTTTTTAGCCAAATTTCTCTGCTATATTTTTCATCTATGTTGGAGTTTGAGGTTTGTAGAAGCACACAAACAACACAAGGAAGAAGAGGAACATTGGAGTATAACACAACACATAATGTATTACCAAGTCAATGCACAAAGATAAGTAAAACTCATAAGCATTATACACATATATACAAATTAGTGAAAAAAAAACTCCTAAAGAGGGAAAAAAGTGTCCCGCCTATTCTAAGTGTGTTCACAGACATCACTACTAAAATATATCAATAGATCCCCCTTGGAGTGATGTGGTGAACAAGGAGTTTGCACTCATGTATAAGGAAGTAATTTGCAAAAACCTTCAAATTTATTCCTAGGTAGAGCCTTTGTAAAATGGTTTGCAACATTATACTTTATGGGCACATACACCAAATTAATCTCTCCAATACAAAACCTCTCACTGACATAATGATACTGCACCTCAATGTGCTTTGTGTGAGCATGGAACACAGGTTTCCTTGCAAACCAATCACTCTCACTATCAATGAAGATGGTGGTGGTAGAAGACTGACAAACACCCAAATTAGCCAAAAGGCATCTCAACCACACACACACACACACTCAACAATCATTATGAAAGCCACCCTATACTCAGCCTCACAACTAGAAGTGGCCATGGTAGGATGCTTATTGCTCAACCAAGATATGCATGAGCTACCAAGCATGAAGTAAAAACCACTGGGAGACACACAAAGTGTCATAGAAAAAACCCAATTTGAGTCATAAAGAGCATGTAAATTTGGCAATAATGACAAAGAGACAAAGTTATTCCTCCATCAACTTGCATAAATTGAATGCCCAAATAATGATGTAAATGCCCCAAATATGACATCTCAAAAAAAGAAGCATGCACATCGGACTTAAATTAAGCAATATGCTTCTCATTAGGACCAATGAGGATCATGTCATCAATATATACAACAATGATTAAAAGTACATCATATACACACTTATCATTAAAGGTGCTCTCAGCTCGATTGTTCTCGAAACCATGTGTGAGCAAGTAAGCATGTATCTTCTCACACCAAGCACGTGGTGCTTACTTCAAACCATAGAATGCCTTTTTCAACCTACATACTTTGTTTTCATGGCCTTTCTGCATAGAACCACATGGCTGAAATGCATAAACTTTCTCATGTAAATCACCATTTAGAAATGCAAGTTTAATGTCCAACTCATATAGATTCCAACCATTATGAGATGTAAGTGCACAAATGCTACAAAATAGTGGTCATTTGGCATGTGGGAGCAAAGATCTCATCAAAATCAATGCCTCTCTCTTGAGCATAACCTTTGGCAACAAGCCTAGCCTTATACATGTCCATCGTTCCATCAAGCTTACATTTCAGCTTGTATATGCATTTAATGCCGATGACATTTTGGCCTAAAGGCAAATCACATAAAGAACAAGTAGCATTCTTAATAATAGCATCATATTCTAATTGCATAAAAGTCATCCAATTTTTCTAATTGTGTGCTCGATCAAAAGAAAGAGGTTCATTTTCATTAAAAAGACTAGATGCAGTCATTGCATAGAAATTTAATGCAAACGAAGCATTATGAGAGCCTGAACGTGATGATATGATAAAGGTTCATCTAACTTGCTATCTCCCAAAGTCTAAACCAACCATTTACGCATAATTTTAGCCTCTTCTATGCCTGCCTTCTCGTCAATCAGTGCATTATGTAAATCTGCATAAAAAATGGAATGATTGTTTCATCATGTGGAACCTGTAAAGATTGAGAAATTGCCTCATTTGGATGAGCACTTAACACCTATAAAAAGAGGTAGCAAAGCATTATACAAATCCTTCAAGCTAATTGATGTATCCTTGGTACAAGAAATAATGGTTGAATAGCTTCTTCCACAAAAACAAAACTACGACTAAGCAAAATGTGTCTAGTCTATGGATGATATAGATGATAGCCTTTTCTTTCAAAATTGTACCTAACAAAAATACATTTCATTGCTTTATCATCCATTTTTTGCCATTGTTGTTTAGGCTTTAATGCATATGCCAAACAACTAAAGACATGAAGCTAAGCAGAAAATGGCTTGCAATCATGCCAACCCTCATATGGAGTGATCAATTGCAGTGCTTTGGCAGGGCATGTGTTAAGTACATATGTTGCACACATAACAACATTGAACTAGAAGCTATGTGGTGAAACCTTAATTTTGACCATACGTCTTGCCATTTCCATGAGAGACATGTTCTTTCTTTTAGCAGCTCCATTTTGTTGAGGTGTATATGGCATTATAAATTGATGTTTTATCCCATTCTCAACTAGAAATGCATTAAAATCAAAAGATGTATTACTCCCTTTGATTAGAATGAAGGGTGCCCAATTTACATGCTGATAGACAATCAAAACCAAGAATTTTATGACGCACATAAAAACTTTGGACTTTGCTTTTAATGGATACACCCATGCATGCCTAGAGAATTCATCAATAAAAGTCATGAAGTAACAATTGTTCCCAACTGAAGGTTTTTGCATGGAACCATAAACATCATTATAAGCAAGTTGTAAATTATGAGTAGCTCAAAATGAACCATGTTTTGGGAAGGAGAAACATTGCATTTTGTGCAAAATACAACGTTCACAAACATTTTTACAAGGTATCTCAAGTTTAGGTAAAGAGGACACAATTTCTTATTTCTATAGGTGAACCAAACTAGCAAAATTCTGATGATGAAAGCATGCATGCCAAAGATTTGCATCTCAAATAGCATGAGAACCTTGAACTACACATGCTGAATCATTCACAAATTTTGCATAGTTTATGAGCTTATGCAACTAATGACAAAAACTATTAGAAGCAATAATAGCATCACCATTTGAGAGATCATCAATTGTACATCTGTAATCAACAAATTCAACCAAGCCAATCTTGGCTAATGTTGAAACTCACAACATACCTTTCATGAACCCATTCCTCCAACTTAGAAAGAAGAAAGTTAGGAAAAATACTCCTAAATATAGGAACACTTTTTTGTTATTGTAAATATACATGAACCATCATAAAATTTGATTGGTCTTATAAATTTCTAGTTTTTGAAGAGTGTGCACTAAGTGGAATCAAGAAAGTCTCTTTCTTACTTTAGCCACTTGCTTGTTTCTTCGTTAATTTTGAGTAGATATATCTCTGTATTGTTTCTTCTTCATTATCGATCCAATTTATGCGATATTTATTTCATATGATATATATGGTAAAGGCACAACAAGTTTTGGGATCATTCTCTACATATTCTAGGAGAAAACTTCAAATAGTCAAGTGTGGCGATGGAACTATCTCTCTCTCTCTCTCTCTCTCTCTCTCTCTCTCTCTCTCTCTTTATAAGCTCTGTTAGAGTTATTTACCTTTGAGTTACAAGCAATAATGTTTCTACTTATCTATTTACGCATTTTGTATAGTCTTGGTGTAATTAGATAGTCCTTATAGTGCTCTAATTGTGAGCCAAGTTTGAGGTTCATTCTTTGGATATTATTGGAAAAAACTTACAAGAGTGAAGTGTGGTTTTTGTTTTACTAGTTACTATGTGCAATCAATCAGTCCATCTTATAAGAATTGTTTCTCTGAGTGTATGTATCCATTTGAGTGAAATTTGTTTTTTTGGGAAGCTTGCTTACTTGAATACAATTCTACAAAATATTACTAGATTTATTTGCATATGCTTGGAGAAAGAGGAGTTTTGTGTTGCAAAGGTGCAGAGAATTATCTATGGAGGTCATTCACTCTTTGTCATTGCACAGTAGTTGAGATACATCTCAAAACATGAGTGGCACTTGGTCACTCACTTTGATCCTTTGAGTGATAGTTTTTTCCAATTTTTTCTTCTTTCCAACAAAAATAAATTGGAACATGTACCATTATATAATTTCTACTATGTTGGGCTATAATTGGAGGACTAACCCCATAAAAAACCATTGGAGGTAGATGTATATTTTGATGGATAATTTGATCTCGATAACAAGTTTCTAGTCTAAGTTACATACTGGTTTCCATTTTCTGTTGCTCAAATAGAGTGATTGACACTAATAGATTTTTAGTCCAATGAGAAGAAATTAGTGGGATGCACTTGAGTTCATGAGGGTAAGCATGATGGATCATGTGAAGCAAATTATTAACACTAACCCATCCCTATCACATCCAAAATCACAAATGACCTATGCACAAAATATTCTCAAAACTTTGAGATCATCTCAGTGAATCAAACAATCTTGATTATAGCAATCATGGGAAAAATCCTAAAAATTATAGCAATTTCAGAGAACATGGAAAAATTCCTAAAAATTGTAGGAATCATGACTAAAATAGGATATCGGTATTCTATAACACATAGAACATGTAGTAAGAAGTAAAATCTCAAAATCTTGGTTTCAGTATATAAGGGAACATGGACAAAAAACCACAAAATTATAGAAAACTATGGCTAAAATAGGCTCTTAATAGTTTGCAACACATAGCACAAGAATATTTACACAAACAAATGAGGAAAACAAGTGAACAACTGATAGATAAGAGATAGCTTATGAATTCTAATTAATCACATGCACACGAACACCATGAAAATTGAAGGAAAAGTGGAAAAAGGATTTGTAAAAGAATTTTGTAGAACAAAAGCTCTTGCGTTTATTAAAAATCTTAAATGGCAAAAACTCTTTCAAAGTGAGGGGGTGGTTTGAAGATAGGCTCTCCAATGTGGGTTTGGAGATAGACTCCCCAATAGACATATGTAGTCTTTAAAATAACAAGTTTTCAAACTAAGATTATGTTCATAATTTTTGGTTTCATTAATATATTGTTGGTCCCTTATGATCCAAAAGCTTTATCCTTATTTTGGAACCTTCCGATTCCCTTTGACATTTCTTCATATACTTTGTACTATAGGGAGGAACCACAATCTAATGTAATAGGCCCACTAAAAGTTGACTGAGGGCACTTGAGAACAATAAATTCTTTGTTAGGATTCTTGCTTCTATTAGTGTATGATATTGCTTCATTAAGTGCACTTATGAAAAATTCCATCATATTCATTAACTTGAAGTTCATTTTTATGCAATATCATGGACTTTAGGTAGGGAATTTTGTAGAACAACAAAAACATATATCATATGTTTCTTTCACATGACTCCATCTAGAAGAGAGAAAAATTTGGATATTCCAAAAATGTTTTCCAATCTATTTTTGTTCTTTTACCTATGGAAACAAAGCACATTCCTTTGTCATGTAATAGGTTATTAATCAGTAGCATTAAAGAATTTATGGAAGGGGTTTTAAATCTTTAAAAATTCTTCTATCTAATCTGAATCCTTGCTTGAGTCCTTATCTTTTATCTAATCTTCTTTATGCAAAAAATAACTTGCGTTAGATTTTGTTTTTCAATTAATCTTTGTACATCTGTGTCATTTTTAAGATATGGCATAAGATCAACAAGTTCAAAAAATGCTACCATGTGAGATATTAGTGACTTGCCTTGTTATTCCATACATAATTTGTTGATTGTGTTTATAAAAGTATTCCATGATGAATCATCAAAAGTTCGTAGGTATTTGTTAAGCATGATATGACTTACTTCACTAGAATAGAAAAGAGAAGAGGTGATGATTCAAGGCAACTGGAAGTAATTACATGATAGAAACCTAAGGAAAAACACATAAGCCAATGATTTCTAGTTTTATGCTTTAGAGTGGAGTTGAATTTATCGAAACTATTACCTAAATGGAGTGGGCCTTACAAAGTGATTGAGCTTCTATATATACTGAATACTCTATGCTCAAGTGACCACAAATGGTCCATGGTGCTCTAAGTTGTAAGGCCCCCATTATGAGGAGAAACCATTGTGAGAGACCAGACATTTATGGAACTCTAACTTCCAAGTTAGATGAGTTCTATGTGTGACTGTTGATGGTAATAGATGATCTTTGTGAACCTAGCCATTAGGTTAGGTAGGACATAAACTTTTGGGCCATTAGGTTGCCATTCAAGGCAAAAATAAAGGCCTTGATATGCCACTCAATTTCCCATAGAACCTTCATGGGGGGAGTGTAGAGAAGGGCATCCCTTTTATGGGGTCTGGGGTTGGGGCTTGTCCCCTTTTGCAGGGTTCGAGAGACCTCTTCCCTTGGCCCATAGGGCCAAGACTCTAGGACTTCTGGTAATGGAGATCTTGTCAAATTATGTATTTTGTGGACTCATTTGTCTCTCCCAACTTCATTTATCTATACTGACTCCAATGGTAAAAGCTATATAAGCATGGCACAAGTGTAGGTTTACATAGCATTGCGCACTAGTAAGCCCTTCATCTAGAGTCTATCTAGATCGCCATCCAAGCTCCATATTGGGAGCACATGGGTGAACACCAACATCTTTGTATCCACATTACTCTTGGAAATTTGCAAAGTCAAACCCTCTATCTCTCAATCTCCTTCTCTCTTTGTTTGCACTTTTAATCAACTTTGTCTACTCTATTTTGTTGTGCTATTATTTCTTATAGAGGAGCAATACAATTGGAAACATTGCAAGGGGAGATTTTTCCCTTTGTAAAAATCTAAAAAACTTAGGATAATGTTTATCTTATAATCATGCAGTGAGATAGTGCACATGGTTTTGAACTAGGGACTATAGTGCTCCCTAATGTACTTATCCATTCCTTTTCTCATTTCTCTCTTTAGGATTTCTCTCCTTCTTTCCAGAGTGCTATAACTGATTCCTTCCTTCTTCTATCTCTTCCTTCTTTCTCTCTCTTGCCAATAAATCCTAAGATATAAAAGCATTCAAAAATAGAGTAAAAATGCAATATCTATCGATGTGTAAGGAATTTGTGGATTTTGAGTGCATGGGAGTCCCAAAACCCTAAAAAACAACTAAACATTCACTTAAATTGGACACCATGAGCTCAAATTAGGAGTCTCAAGAGTTTATTATATTATATATATAAGAAAGTGCACAAGGTGTAGGAAAAAAGCAATGATAAAAGAAAGAAAACGGAAGTATGATAGCAACATCTTCCTTGCATTCACAGAAAAAAATTGAAAACATAAAAATAAATGAAAACAATGAATAAAAAAATATATTTTTTTTTTGCATCGTCCTCTTCTCCTCCTTAGTCTGTCTCTACTTCTCTCCATCCCTCTCTATTTCTCTCTCTTCTTTTGGGCACTTTTGCATAAATTTGAAATATTAAACAAGTGGAATTTTACTTTAGTCATACGTTGCTCATAAAATGTTCAAATTGGAAAAATGGACAATTGATTTTATTATTCTCAAGCATTTCTCATGGATTAGTGTAGTTAGATTGTTCAAATTCTATATGGTTTTGAAGTTATAAACTACGAACCAAGAAGCAATTGATTTTGTTATTCTCAGCGGGTCATTTGATCCTCTTTTCATAGTTGTGTTTGGAGCCAATGTTTGAATTCAAATTCAAAAGTCCACCTAAAAGTGAATCCTAAAGAATAGCATATATTCTCTCATCAATCAACTACCAAATGGACGTGATTAGATGCTTCTTAACTCCACGTGCAAGTAATGCACTTTTACAAAGGTAAATGTACTTGATTTTACAAGGGATTGATCATATACGGTTCCATGAACAATATCCTAATCATCCAAGTATGTAGGCTTGGATTCTCTTGCACCAACAATTATGTGAGGGAGACGTTCTCTGTTGGAGAGATCAACTTGGCATATGTGCCCACAAAGGAGAACGTTGCAGACCTTTTCACAAGGGCTCTGCCTAGGGAGAAGTTTGAAGCTTTCCACAAAGCTTTGGACTTACTTCCTTTTGCGGATTCATTCCACATAGCTTGGTACTTCCTTATACATGAGTGCTAGCTCCTTGTTCACGTCATCACTCCTGGGGGGGATTTGTTGATATATTTAGGTAGTGATGTGTGTGAACACACTAGGACTGTCAGGGCACTTTTTAACCTCTTTAGGAGGTTTTTCCCCTTGGCTTGTATATAGGCCTATAGCCCTAATGGGTTACTTATCTTTATACATTCTAGTGGTAATACATTGAGTACTGTGTGTTGTGCTCCAAGCTTCTTCTTCTTCCTTGTGTTGTTCGTGTGCTTCCCAAGACGTCTATCTCCAATAATACGTTGACATGGATCATAATTTTGCACATACGCCCAAACATCTCAATGCATTGTGGACCACCAAAAATCATTTTTAAGAATTTTTTTAAGGATCACTTATCTTCTGCTCTAGCACATTTCCAATAGCACTATAAGATGCCTTGATAAAGACATGGAATATTTGATTCCAATCCGATGCTTGTAACATGGGTGTCTAAGTTAATAGATTCTTTAAACGTCAAAAAGGAAAGATTGCACTCTAGTGTCCAATTGAATTCCTTAAGATGCATTTGTCCAATTTGTTGAGTGGGATTGAAATGTTTGGCAAACATCACAAATGGTGGCCATGCCATCAAATTTGACCAAGAAGCAGAGCACTTCCTCTAATTTCTAGGATACAAGCACTTCAAGTACAACATTAACTTTACATGGTCGAATATAATTCAATCTTAGGAAATTATGAGGCCTAGAAGTTTCTCACACTTAACCATGAAAATTGACTTTGCTAGGGCTGAATGAGAGCTTGAATTCACAAGATCAGGTAAAACATAGGTGAAAGTGATCCAAATGTTACTCGATCAACTAAAAAACAAGGAATTCATAAAAAAGATGTGCATAAAGTCCATAAAAAAAAAAGCTCTATTGCATACACCATCGAAAGGAACTTGGCAAATTTCCTAAATCAAACCACAAATAAGTGCAAGCAAAGACAACCTTAATGTTGTTTTTGCAATATCAATTTTTGCATCAGGACTTGATTATATCCACTAAATGCATCAAGAAATGAATACATTTCTCTACTAGAAAGTTCATCTAAAATGGTACCCAAAAAAGTCAAGGGAAAGGGATATGGAATTGTTGGCATCTCTTCATCTTCTCATATGTATCCATATAGACTTCTCCCTTGGAGGTAGGCTTGCATCCTTGGTGACCATGATGAGTAGTTTCTTCTGTCCAATTTTTCCATGAATGATGGAAATCCATCTCCCATCTTGTTTGTTGTTGCTCTGATACCACTCTTGGAGGAGATGGTGGATAATCTTCAGAGATGAAGTGGTGTTGCTTAAACCTACTTCACACCTGCTTCACACCAGCCAAGAACAACTACTGAAGACTATAGTGGGCCTCTTTAACTTGCTAATTATCATAAGTAATGATCTATGTTGTTTGTAACATGATCAAATCAATGGATCAAAACAGATAGGTAGAAAATTGATCCAAGTTCATAAACTTGCTATTCTTGTCTCTACACCTATTTAGTATTTTGAATAGGGCTCTGAGCACAATAGCAATTAGCCTAGTTCCTTTTGGTGATGTCTAACTACCTTAGATAGCTACCAATCATGAGAGACTTCATTAAAAATGATGAACTACATGCTGAGTATGATGTTTAGCAAGTCATGGGACATGCCTGACATTTTCGGGGTTCATCAGTCAACCAACCAAAGAGTAATGAAATGACAATATCTCACGATTCAGAGAAGCAATGATAATGAGATTTTGAAGTTATAAACAAGAAAACATCCTGAAGCTATGATGCTTTAAATCATGAGAAATGATCAATCATGCACTGAGAACAAGTTCTGAGAAGATCACTAAACTCTTGTAGTCATTGCAGAGAAGTGAACTGAAGATGTAATGATAATGTATGTATTAAATCATGTACAAATACAATGTCATTGGCAATAATCTATTTCTCAATGTGAGGGAGGTGAATGAGCTATGAAGTGAGCTCTCAATTCACAATGTATCCCTTTCAAAGTGATCTCATGGAGTCGAGATATCATGTGGGTCATTTGATCCTCTTTTTATAGTTGTATTTGGAGCCAATGTTTGAATTCAAATTCAAAAGTCCACCTAAAAGTGAATCCTAAAGAATAGGATATATTCTCTCATCAATCAACTACCAAATGGATCGTGATTAGATGCTTCTTAACTCCACATGCAAGTAATGCACTTTTACAAAGGTAAATGTACTTGACTTTACAAGGGATTGATCATATACAGTTCCATGAGCAATATGCTAATCATCCAAGTATGTAGGCTTGGATTCTCTTGCACCAACAATTATGTCAAGGAGAGGTTCTCTGTTGGAGAGATCAACTTGGCATATGTGCCCATGCAGGAGAATGTTGTAGACCTTTTCACGAAGGCTCTACCTAGGGAGAAGTTTGAAGCTTTCCGCAAAGCTTTGGAATTACTTCCTTTTGTGGATTGATTCCACATAGCTTGGTACTTCCTTATACATGAGTGTTAGCTCCTTTTTCACGCCATCACTTCCAGGGGGGGATTTGTTGATATATTTAGGTAATGATGTGTGTGAACACACCAGGACTACCAGGGCACTTTTTAACCTCTTTAGGAGGTTTTTTTCCCCGGCTTGTATATACGCCTATAGCCCTAACGGGTTACTTATCTTTGTACATTCTAGTGGTAATACATTGAGTACTATGTGTTGTGCTCTGAGCTTCCTCTTCTTCCTTGTGTTGTTTGTGTGCTTCCACAGATGTCTATCTCCAATAATACATTGATATGGATCATAATTTTTCACATATGCCCAAACATCTCAATGCATTGTGGACCACCAAAAATTATCTTAGAGAATCTTTTTAAGGATCACTTATCTTCTGCTCTAGCACATTTCCAATAGAAATATCCGATGCCTCGATAAATACATGGAATATTTGATTCCAATCTGATGCTTGTAACATGGGTGTCTAAGTTAATAGATTCTTTAAACGTCAAAAAGGTGTTAGTCGGCTGCCGGATTGGGAAGATGTAACCGAATCTTGTTCGCACGAGTGAAAAGAAAGTAGTTACAAATAGTTTGTAAAAAGTTATATAAATCAAGAAGACGTGCAGAGACGAGAACGTGACGGATCACCAGACTGTCTGTCTGGGTGATTGATCGGGCGTTGTCTGTAGTGTCATTTGCATACCTCCCGTATTCTGAGTCGTGTTCATCTCTTGTCTTATCTGCCGTCGACATTTGTTTTGTCGTTAACCAGTGAGACGATTCGTGGAATCACCAGATTGTTCGTCTGGAGGATTGCCTGAACACTACTGTAGCGCTGTTGTCTAACTTCTGCGTACTCCGATTGTACTGTGTGTATCTGTGTTTTGTTACTTATCGATCTCTGTTGAGGTTGCGAGTTCCATTCACAGCTAAGAGATCGTGGACTGTTGTCTGAGTAAGTTGTTTGTGAATCTTTATTGAGTTGTGGTGTTAGTCTGCGCATTGTGTGTTACTCCTTCTTGGAATGTTCTGCCAGTGGTTGGTGAAGCCGGAGCAACTCTGGTAGCCTTCTGGTAGTCAGATCTCTATTGTGTTGTCTGTAGTGTGAAATCTATCTTCAGACGGTAAAGTGAAGTACAGTAAGGGTCTTTCTAAGTTGCGCGCTGAGTCTCCAGTACTGTGTGTTTGAACTATCGAGTTCTCGGTGTTTATGGTGTTGTCTGATTGTTTATATCCATTCGGTAAAGGTTAACGATTATTCTTATTCCGGTATTTCCAGTAAGTTTATGCGTAGCTGCAACATAGCATCTTGCGTATTCGATGCCAGTGGTTGAGCTAAGACTGTGACGGTAGTATCTAAGTACGATAATCTTTGATAATGCTCTCAACATTAATATAGTGCTGGGTGTGAACAGTAAGTTTGGGAACTAAGTACAAGGCCTCTGTCTAACAGACCCCTACCACTCCCAAGAACCCAAGAATCACTTAAACGCACTTCTGATAGTTAGAAGGAACCAACAATGTTTAAAAACAGCATTTAACACTGGCGCCGTCTGTGGGAAGGTGGCATCAAGATTGCCATTTATCTGTCGAAAGTGTTATCAAGATTGCCATTTATCTGTGGGAAGGTGGCAACAGATCAGATAGTTGCAAACCTGTTATGGAAACGTGACTGTAAAATTTTTCGACAGTAATCGTACGCGATTAGTACAAAAGATGATACATGCCGGTTACTCGATCCGGTGAAACGTATCCAAAGAACCGCCAGCCTGGGGTACTTAATTTGCTAAAAACGACTCCGGGAGGTAGAAGTACAACTAGGTCTAACCCAGTTGTCAAGAAAGTAAAAAACGTTAGTAGTGATTCTGGTCATATTCGGGTGGAACGTGTTACGCCTCTGGTAAATTCCGCTACTATTTCGGCACAGTCTGTCGAAGATATAGTATCCCCAGAATCTACCAGGACGTAGCCTGAAGTTAGTTTAACAACATTGGGTAAAGATTCAAATTTGTTTACGACTAGAAACACTTTAGCCAAAGAAATTAGTGAAGGCGAAAAAACACCTTGTTTTGGCAAAAATTCGACACATTCCGGTGATATTTCGGTAACAATTACTGAAAGATTGCAGTTTTCCGGTGACGGTTTACCATTTCTTGGTGAATCTTCAGCCCAGTCACCGCTATTGGGAGTAAGCTTCCCTATATTTGACATTAAGAAAGAAGGTAGCTTGTTCGAAACCGAGATTCGAAGCATACTGAACAAGATTATCGAACCGAAAAGTGCACAGTCTGACGATACAGATTCCGATAGTTTAGATATTCAGCCTCGGGATACAGGAGATAGTCACCCTACAACCATCAGCACGATGAACGAACAACAACAACAACAACTATGTCTACCCAGGCCAACTCCAACAGGAGTAACGTACACCAAATTTGGTGGATTCCCAGGAGATGACCCGGATGCTCATGTACGCACATTTGAGATAAGCTACGCAGTTCTCAACCATCCACCTGATCCGGCGTATAAGGCTATTGTTTTCCAATCGACATTGGTCAACGAAGCAGCTAGATGGCTTACAGAATATGATATTAACCATTTCGACACCTATGAAGCAGTAAGGGATGCCTTTTTGCAGAGATTCAGGCTAAATAAGAATCCAGCCAAAATTTTTGACTACCTGCAAAACAATAGATAGAAGATAAATCAAACAGTACAGGAATACGCCACTCTATTCAGGACTCATTTGAGGTAGTTACCACCAGCACATGCCAACCTACCGGACGACATTATTACTCAGTGGTTTTTCAATGGATTGACCCTGCAACTTAAACAGATTATGATCATACGCTATGTAGGAGCCATGACGCTAGATGCAGTAATCGCAATGGCTCTATAGCTGGAAAACAAGGTTAACGGATTTACAGAAGATCTAGAGTGGCTAAAAGCAAATAGAAATACCACCGAAGACCCGACCAGACAGATGTACTGCACTACATGCAAGAATTGAGGCCATACTAGTGCCACTTGTGCACTTAATCAATTGTTTTGTGCTATCTGCAACACTACAGGACACACCACCGAAAACTACACATATAACGCCAAAGTGCAGGGAACAGCGACTGTCAATGCAATTATACAGGAACCAGGGCAGCCAGCCAATCACTATGTTCCTCCGCAAATGAGAAACAACCAGCAACAAGGATATCGAAATTACAGAGGACACAGAAATAATAACTATAATGCAAACCGCTGGCAGACCGGACCGCCACCGGAAAATCCCAATTTGCCATCACCGTGCTGCCATTTCTGTGGTGAATTTGGTCACATTAGAAGATTTTGTAAGGATGCAGCTGAGTATGATCAGAGGAAGAAAGAATGTCAAAACCCAATGGCTAATATGGTACAATCACACCAGTGGAAACGCACGCTGTAGTAATTCAGACCTGCTCCGGTAAACAACTGCAACCAGCAATAGAATTATTTGAACCAGGTATACATGAACAACAAAGGATGTACGATAAAGCTAGTCAATGGACCACCACAGAACATCCAGTCTTCCCAGATCCTATTCCGGTAACCCAGACTCTGTTAACCGAAGAAGGAACACAATGACAGGATCCCAATTCAGCAGCAGACACATCATCTTCAGCAAGTGCATCATCTTCAGAATCTGTGGAAACAATCCAATCACAAAAGGCCTAGGAAATTTTATCTAAGGCATCCATTACTCTTCCTCTAGGCCAATTACTTGCACTAGTACTAGGCGTTCGACAACAATTCCAACAGCAGTTCAGTCCTGTGCCTTCTTGCATTCCAGCAACAGCAACAGTACAATCGGAACTTGA
This sequence comes from Ceratopteris richardii, assembly GCA_020310875.1. Lineage (NCBI taxonomy): Eukaryota > Viridiplantae > Streptophyta > Polypodiopsida > Polypodiales > Pteridaceae > Ceratopteris > Ceratopteris richardii. The sequence continues at coordinate 165,811,388 of CM035412.1, forward strand.
TTCTACGGTCGATCATTCAGTTCCTTTGATTACGGTATGGTATAAAAATCATAAAATCACACAGGTACTAATTGATGGAGGATCTGGTGTCAACATTGCTACTGCTGCATTGTGTAAAAAGTTAGGGTGGACCGAAATCGAACCAGTTCAGTTTTTTGTTAGAATGGCCGACCAATCAAGAGTCCATCCCATAGGACTTGTACGAAATGTACCAATCACTTTACAAGGTACAACATTTAAAATGACCTTTGTCATACTAGATTTACCAGAATCCACTCTTGATTACAACCTCCTTTTCGGCCGACCTTTGCTGAAGCATGCTAAGGTGATACAGGATTGGTCTGCACAAGAACTCACTTTCAAGGATAATAATCGTAAATACGTTGTAAAATTAGATGCTATACAACCTTGCGAGTTGCATGCTAGACCGTATTTTGCGGAACCAGTTCATATGCTAGATGGGTTGTCAGATGATGAAGAAGAAGAGTTTCTGAAAAATAACATTGACTTGATCTCCCTAGGGACTGTTGATCTACAATCTGTTGTAGATAACTGGAATCCTTCAGTTTGTACGGTGATGACTGTAACAGAAACAGATATGAAAGAAGATAAGGCTACCATAGATGACGCTCATCTACAACAACTATTTAAGCCAGCAGAGAATACAGAGAAGCCTCGACAATTTTATGTTCCAGAAGATCAACTGACCACTTACAATTTAGGTGATGAAGAAAATCCACGACCTGTTAGGATAAAGCAGAACTTACCAGAATTATTTCAAGTAGATCTAATCCAACTACTTCACGAATTTTCTGATGTATTTGCATGGGATTACAAAGATATGAAGGGTTTGGACCCGCGCATCTATCAACATAGGGTCATGCTGAAGTCGGAAGCAAAACCACTTAAGCAACCCAGCTACCGGATAAATCCAAACTATGCATCACAGGGAAAGGCAGAACTGGATAGGTTATTGAAGGTTGGATTCATTGTACCAGTAGAGCATGCTGAATGGATCTCACCAATTGTTATTGTCCCTAAGAAGAATAAGCAATTATGAATATCTGTAGATTACCGGAAACTGAACGCAGCGACAATGCCTGATCCATTTCCACTCCCTTTTCTTGACACAATGCTTGATAGAGTAGCAGGACATGAAATGTATTCATTTTTAGATGGGTACAGTGGATATAATCAAGTTAGAATGGTTGAACAGGATATACCGAAGACCGCCTTCATAACCAACTGGGGTGTTTTCGCATGTACTGTAATGTGGTTTGGATTAAGAAATGCCCCAAGTACGTTCCAAAGGTGTATGCAGGAAATATTTTCTCCTTACCTTACCTCTTTTATGCAAGTATATCTTGACGATTTTTCATTTTTTGGTAAAATGATAGCACACCTACTCCATTTACGGTGCTGCTTTGAAAAGTGCAGAGAATACAGACTCTGCTTGAACCCAAACAAATCAGTGTTTGCGGTTTCATGTGGCAAGCTACTTGGCCACATTGTATTTGCACAGGGTATACAGGTGGATCCAGATAAAATTTCAGCTGTGTTAGAAGCTCCTGTGCCCACTACATCGAAGGAAGTAATGCGCCTTCATGGGCCAAGTAAGATGGCATGGATGACACTTACGATGGCTTGCTCACTTGGCAATACCACTGAACAGATTAATCACCAAGACTCCTCGACAGTTTGAGTGGACATAGGAATGTCAGATAGCATTTGATCGCTTAAAGTGTTTATTAACACAAGTTCCCATCTTACAGCCTCCCGACTGGGATTGCCCATTTCATATATTTGTTGATGCTTCATATATAGCAATAGGAAGCGTTCTAATGCAACAAAATGATAAGTGGTTCAGACCAGTGTACCATGCAAGTCGAAGATTGGCCCTTGCTGAAAAGAATTACTCTGTAACAGAAAGAGAATGTCTAGGTTTAGTATATTCTGTCAAGAAATTCAGGCATTATTTGCTGGGCCGTAGACTCACTTTTCATGTAGATCATGCTGCACTTGTTTATTTGGTTCGGCAACAACATCTAGGAGGTCGTTTAGCACGATGGGTTCTGCTTTTACAAGAGTTTGACTACGAAGTTATTCATCGGCCAGGCAGTTCACATACCTTAGCAGATTTTCACTCTCGCTTAGATTCCGATGAAGCTCCGGTAGGTAAAGATGACACAACTCCGGCGATTTATGTCTCTGAACCAACGAATAATGAAATTACAGACCCGCCTATACCATCTACATAATATGATCAAATATTGACCTTTCTCACTGATGGATGCCTTCCATCTCAGACTTCTACGGCAGTACGCAGGAAAATTGCAGTTTTTAGCCGCCGATTTCGGTTGATTGCTGGAGAATTATACTATGTGGATCATACTAGAATTTTACTTCGATGTATTCCACCACATGAAGTTAACTCAATCATTAATTTGGCTCACTTAATTCCTTCCGGTGGCCCTAATTATGTCCACGGCTGCCCTGCCCTTTCCAGCTACTCACGCATGCACACCGAAGTTAAGAAGTATCATTTCAATACCGCACGATGATTAATCATCCTTCATTGCTCTCCACTGCGACGCATCTACTTAACCTTTTTTGTTTCGTCGAAAAACGCTATTGTGTTTGTGTAATTTGTGTTCTGTGTGCTTACCCTGTGCTCTGCGTGCTTGTGTTTAATGTCTTCGTGTGTGCCATGGAAGCTTTGGCTAACTACGCCGCCTTCCGTGATGGACTCCCTGCAGACGTAGGAGAGTTCCTGCGCATTCGTGGGCTTAACAACTTCGCTGAACTGCCTTGGCATTCAGTGGAGTCCCACCCATTTTTTGCCCAAATCATCTCCGCCATCGCCAACACACCTGCCACCGAGCAGAGTTGGCCGATCACCTCCCTCCCCTCCCGTACACTCATCACATTCCAAGCTTTTGCAGAAGCCTTTAGACTCCCCTCGCAAGGCCGTGAAAATGGCCCGAGTCTGCCAATCGCTAGAATGGTAGAGTTATTCCCTAAGTATTCATCCAAGGAGTATGCAATTCTCTGCCGACCGGAACCAGAAAGATCTGCCCTCTAGTTTTTAGTAGCCATTCTCAACCTACAGAAACGCATATATGGAATATCCCGCCCCTTTTACTCCGCCATAGAATTACCTGCGCAAGAACCAGTAAACTTCGCATCCTTCTTCTTCCACCGCATTCACCGAGAATGCGTGTCCATTATGAAACAGGTAAACAAGGGAGGCATGCCGAGATCCAGACTGCCGCACATCCTTTCATTCCTCTTTCCGGCAATACTTGCAGCACAACCACCACCCAGAGGGCCTATTCTGCGACATGAAGAATCAGTACAACTGTGGGACGATGAGGAAGAAGATGAAGAAGAGCTAAACCAACTCTTCCGCAGAAAGAGGATCAGAATCAGTTCTTCTGAGAGTGAAGCACAAGGATCTGCCAAAGGAAACAAGGATGACGACAAAGAAGAAGAAAAACAAGATGAGGAAACATTCCACGATACCACAACATCAATGCAGAATGAATCCTCTGCACAATCTTCCCAGGAACAACAACAGGAAAATCATTCTAAAGCTGACACATCCTCTACCGAAGAAGAATCACAGCAACAATCTGAAGGATAACAACAAGCAGATGAAGAACAAGTGGCTAAACAAGCGCTCGAAAGGCTACTTAAGGCAGTTGAGTCCACAGCCAAAGATACTGCACAACAAAACGTCGATCAGGTAACACAATCTCAGACTGTCATTCCCACTCCCCTGCCGGAACCACCCATCGACCCCATTATCCCCATCCAACCCATTCACCCTACCGAACCCACTGATTCTTCATCCTCCTCCCTCAACTACTCTCCACCGAACTCCCAACAACTGCTCACCGCCTCCTCATCCCAACCACGACCTCAACTTCCACTTCCGTCGATTCCCGTCATTTCTGAATTGGCCAACATGGGTCAATTACTCATTAACCTATCACAACAACTTCCAATCCAATTGAAAGAAGCCACAGACAACATCTGGAATGAGCTACAACACAAAGTGGACATTCTAGAAGCAGACATCACACCAATGCAAGAAGAGATAGATGCAGTTAAAGCCGAAAATCATCAGCTCAACACACAGATTGCCCAGCTCCAAGCTCAAATTGCCGATCAACAGAAAATTACAGAACAGAGAGATGCAGCCGTGGCGGAACTCACAAAGAAAGAAGAGTCGTTACAGATTGCAAACGCAGAAATCAGCAAAATGAAGCAAGATATCTAGGACAAGGAAGATGCAAGGATCGCGTTAGGTAATCTATTGGAAGAAACCAGAAGTCAGCTACAAGAATTAGTGCAGCAGAGTCAAGAACAGCAGAGGCAGGCTAAAAGAACAGAAGAAGAGTTTCAGAGGACCAATGAAAATTTAGCAGATGTCAATAATATGCTCAAACATTACTTAACCAAGGAGAAACAGACACAGAAACTAATTGCAGATCTCATACATGAAAAAGAGTCATATACAAGAATAGTAAACTTTCATATTCAAGAAATCAAGAGACGGGAAAATCAACTGGAAAACCAAAAAGAAAGAATACAGAAGATGGAGCAACAGGTGGCCGAAATGAAGACTTCCAGAGATGCAGCACTGGCCAACGAGTTTTACTTACAGGAAGCCTTTCTGCAGACCCAAGTAGAAATTTTGCTAAATGAAGCCATAGCTCTAAGCTCTGTACGAATAGATGCGCAGTTAATAGAACCAGACACCCTAAAACAGTTATTAGAAACCCTCAAGAAAAAGATCGCCCGTACCTTTAGATTAGCTAGAAATATGTACTTAGAAGGAATCATAGATGAGCAATAGTTTTGTAAAACCTGCGGGTTCGGGTCCACCGTGCGTGCCAGAGTGTTAGTCGGCCGCCGGATTGGGAAGATGTAACCGAATCTTGTTCGCACCAGTGAAAAGAAAGTAGCTACAAATAGTTTGTAAAAATTTATATAAATCAAGAAGACGCACAGAGACGAGAACGTGACGGATCACCAAACTGTCTGTCTGGGTGACTGATCGGGCGTTGTCTGTAGTGTCATTTGCATACCTCCCGTATTCTGAGTCGTGTTCGTCTCTTGTCTTGTCTGCCGTCGACATCTGTTCTGTCATTAACCAGTGAGACGATTCGTGGAATCACCAGACTGTTCGTCTGGAGGATTGCCTGAACACTACTGTAGCGTTGTTGTCTAACTTCTGCGTACTCCGATTGTACTGTGTGTATCTGTGTTTTGTTACTTATCGATCTCTGTTGAGGTTGCGAGTTCCATTCACAGCTAAGAGATCGTGGACTGTTGTCTGAGTAAGTTGTTTGTGAATCTTTATTGAGTTGTGGTGTTAGTCCGCGCATTGTGTGTTACTCCTTCTTGGAATGTTCTGCCAGTGGTTGGTGAAGCCGGAGCAACTCTGGTAGCCTTCTGGTAGTCAGATCTCTATTGTGTTGTCTGTAGTGTGAAATCTATCTTCAGACAGTAAAGTGAAGTACAGTAAGGGTCTTTCTAAGTTGCGCGCTGAGTCTCCAGTACTATGTGTTTGAACTATCGAGTTCTCGGTGTTTATGGTGTTGTCTGATTGTTTATATCCATTCGGTAAAGGTTAACGATTATTCTTGTTTCGGTATTTCTAGTAAGTTTATGCGTAGCTGCAACATAGCATCTTGCGTATTCGATGCCAGTGGTTGAGCTAAGACTATGACGGTAGTATCTAAGTACGGTAATGTTTGATAATGCTCTCAACATTAGTATAGTGCTGGGTGTGAACAGTAAGTTTGGGAACTAAGTACAGGGCCTCTGTCTAACAGACCCCTACCACTCCCAAGAACCCAAGAATCACTTAAACGCACTTCTGATAGTTAGAAGGAACCAACAGCATTTAAAAACAGCTTTTAACAAAGGCAAGATTGCACTCTAGTGTCCAATTGAATTCCTTAAGATGCATTTGTCCAATTTGTTGAGTGGGATTGAAATCCTTGGCAAGCATCACAAATGGTGGCCATGCCATCGAATTTGACTAAGAAGTAGAGGAGTTCCTCTAAGTTGTAGGATAGAGGCACTTCAAGTACAACATTAACTTTACATGGTCAAATATAATACAATCTTAGGAAATTATGAGGCCTAGAAGTTTCTCGCACTTAACCATCAAAATTGACTTTGCTAGGCTGAATGAGAGCTTGAATTCACAAGATCAGGTAAAACATAGGTGAAAGTGATCCAAATGTTACTCCATCAACTCAAAAACAAGGGATTCATAAAAAAATGTGCATAAAGTCCATAAATTAAAAAAAAAATTCTATTGCATACATCATTGAAAGGATCTTGGCAAGTTTCCTAAATCAAACCACAAATAAGTGCAAGCAAAGACAACCTTAATGTTGTTTTTGGAATATCAATGTTTCCATCAGGACTTGATTATATCCACTAAACACATCAAGAAATGAATACATTTCTCTACTGGAAACTTCATCTAAAATGGTACCCAAAAAAGGCAAGGGAAAGGGATATGGAATTGTGACGTATAATTGTTGGTTATGTACATGAAGGTTGTTGCATCCATTTCAAATCTCCCATTCCCTAAATCCAATGCTTGAAGATTAGGTTCCTTATCACAAGTATACTCCCAACTATGTTATTCATAATAATCCTCTCGATGATTGTGGTAATCTTCAGGGTACTCCTTAGATGGTACTAATGAACTTTCCAAAATTTCTTCCATTGGACCATATTTTATTGGTACTACATTGGTTGGTATATGTGGATTTTGTCCTAGAATGGGTCTAGGTTGTTCCACAAAATCTCTATCTCTAGGTTGACTTGTTTGAACTTGGTAATCCCTTTTCCTCACAGGTTGTTTATTGTAGAAGCACTCATCCCTTGTATGCTTTGTCCATTTTTTCTCTAAATTACAATACTTGAGTGTTCTCTTGTCTTGTAAGTGTTGTGACTTTTGATGATTACACACGTGTGTAGGATGGTTCTCCCACACACATAACATTTCTGAATCTGTGTGTTGGCACTCAAGGTCAAGCATAAGGTACCAATTTTCATAGTTTTTAGACTCCATTTGAGCCCTCAAACCTAATTTTTAACAAGGTTGGACACTATGTTTGAATGTGGCCAAAGATGGCGAAAAACTATAAAAAGAGCTAGAGAGCTCATTTTTGAGGTTGGCTTGGTAGAGATTGAAGCTTTTGTAATAGAGTTCTTTTGTAATTGAAATCACTCCATTGTTCCACTCTTCATTCTTGCCTTGTGTGCACGTGTGTGTGTGTATGTGTGTGCATGCTTGTGTGCTTCTCACTCACACACGTGCCTTCACTTGCCATTGGTCATGATAATAGTTCTCATGTTTCATGGATTTACAATTATGAGGTGAATCTCCTCACGTTGGTACTCACCATTATGCTAGAGTGACACCAAATTTGGTGCCATTGCCAGGGAGCAAGCTTCGAGGACGAGTGTGTGATGGTAAGATGTAGAGTTGTGACATTGGAATCATAGGTAATTTCTTTATCTTTTGATTTTTTTCTTACTTTTTTCATCATCATCATCCTCACCATCTCCCACCTCCATCTACTTCCTTGCTGAATTTTCAGCTTTTTGGTCATACTCCCTTCCCTACCTCATTCCACTCATTCCATTTGTAAACGAGGATCCTAGAGAGAATTCAGAGCTAAAACTTGGAAGAAATACTCTTGAGGTGAGCTTTGCACTCTCAATGCACTAAAAGTTTGATTGACCACTCACATTGTGTGAAATGACACCTGATAGGTATCATGAAATTGCATCTAGATTTTTCTTCCACATGCACATACTGGAGACAAGGAGGGCACAAGGTGCACATATTTACAAAAAAAATTTACATTTGGACTTCACAAAGTCCAAGTATCATGATCAAGTTTTGGTGTCGTGATACCAAAATTCTTGTGTGTCATGATCCTTGGCATGTATCGTGTATTGTTGATACCTTATACTCCCCATGTATTGTGATACCTAAGTATCATGTATCACCATTGTTGCTCTAAGGGTTGCCCATAATTTTTCTCATACAATGGCATCCTTTTCCTTCATGAAAATACCTTCTTTTTTGTAAATTAGGAGATGTCCATATGAACACTCTCCTAAAACCCCTTTTTAATATTTCTTCATACTATAGGATAGTGTCTCTCACCTTTATGACCCTTCTAGAAAGATTCCCCACATAGAAAACCCACGCATGCCCTTCTTGGAGATTGGGTTGTTACAAATTTGATCTTTAGAATATCATAGAAGATTGGCAATTAGAGAGAGAATCACCTTTTTGACTTTTCCAAATGAGCACATGGGAAATTATGTAAAGCCTATAAGTAGAGGCTCACTTCTTGTAAAGGGAAGGTCCCTTGGCCATGGCCTTGGCCTCCATTTTGGTAATGGAAGAAGGTGTCATTTGTTACTCTCTTGCCTCCTTGTGTACAATGGCGTTGGTCTTGGTGTATGGATTTGCATGTGTGTGTGCATGGTTGGGAGGATGTTCCCCTTTGCTCCTTGTGACGTTGGCCATTGTTGCCATTGCTCCATGAGTGTGGGTGAACCTCTCCTCTCATTCTTTGCCCCAACTTGGAGAAACCTCTCACTTCCATGTGAGGCGGTTAGGGTTTGTTGCTCCCCTTTTCTCAACAAATTTGGTGCCGTTGCCGGGGACGTCGGCCTTTAGCAATTGGTTTTTCCAAGTTTGTGTGTCCATACTTCGTGAGATGCACCTTGACACTTGGAGGAGGATGAATACGTGTGGCCTTCGGTTGACCTAGGGTACCTCTCCTCTTTTAATCTTTGAGTAGTTTTAGTTCATTTTTTTGTTTGTTGCACAAAAACATCCCCTAACCCCCTCTTCTCTCTCTCACACTTCCACATACACTCACTCTGGCATCACCCTTCATCTCTCTCCATTTCTTGTTTTCAATGATGTTCTTGAAAAGGGGGATGGGTAGTACCTTCTTGGTTTCCTTCTCTCTTTTCATTCTCATAAAAAGAACAAAAAGAAGTAAAAAGATTTATTGAGCATCGAATTAGTATGCGTGGTCCCCTTCACACGAAAATACTTGGACACATGGATACATCTTTGAACGAACCATTAAAGCTCCACTCTCCTTAAGAGAGTTTGTTGAGAAAGAAGAATGGAATCATAAAGTCTTGAGGCGGTTGGGGAATTGAATTCAGCCACTCTCTTCATTAAAGGTTCTGTACGCATTCGAAGCGGGAGGGGGGAGGAGCTCTCCTTCCCTCCCAATCTCTCTCTATGATATTCTTGGATGTAGGCTGTCGGGCTTTCCCTTCTCGCCTTGGTGGCCGAGAGTCGAGCTGTGGAGGAGGGGTTGAGCTCCATGGTGCTCCCCTTTTCCACTCTCTGTTGGGGTCGAGCTCCTTCCACTCTCTGTTGGGATCAAGCTCCATCGAGCTCCCCTTTTGGAGCGCAGTCAGAGATTGAGCTTCACCATGCTCTCTCTCTCTCTGTTCATGGACCCTCCGCCTTGGAACTGATAAGCCTCCCAACCTGCTTCCACTTGACTTATGGTGTGGGCTCGCGAAGCTGCTGTTCCTTCTTCGTCATAGCTGGGCATCACTGCTCAACGCTCTTCATTTGATGAGCAGTCGGGTTCGGTGGCAGGTCTTGCAGAACAATATTGTTGGTCTTGTTCTACCATGATTAGATGCCGTCAGGGTCATTTTGGGGTTGATCCCTTAATTGTTCCTCCTGTTATTCATGATGTGGGGGTGGAGCATCCTCTTGTTCCCCCACAATACCTGCAGGTGAGCTTCTCTGTCCTCGAAGTCCATTTCCTCTTGCTACCTGCCAAAGGCTCCCTCTTCTCACACCACCCAGCAGTGCTGCTTGTGGAGTTGTGCTCGATTCTTGCTTCCCTCGGAGTTTTCCACCTCTGTTGCAGAAGTATTGTGGCCCTGCTTGTGTTGGAGGGATCACTAGGGGCGGATTCACTAGGACCCGACTTCTTCGGGTATGGGTATGTGGTGTCGTGGGTTCGACCCCTTGCGACTTGCTCAACCTGGCCTAGTCCCACGTTTGTCTCCCCCATCGCGGGCCTCTGTCGAATTCCGGCACCCTTTCAGTTATTTTCCCTGTCTGCGCTACAGGTGGACTCGGCTTCAGGTCATGATCATGCTCCCATAAGTGAACACCCCTCAATGTATTTGCTTAAGGATCCAGCTTCTTCTCTAACTCTGTACTTGGCTCTATTAGTTCTTGTTATGACTGCAAAGCATGTTTTGGTCTTCACTTTACTTGGTTGGCAATTCACTTTTCCATACCCTATCACCTTCTTTTGGAAGACCCCATACTCGGAGCTGTCTAGACTTCCCTGGTCTCCGGTGTTCTCTAAAGTTGAGTTATGGTTTGCATGCTTTTGTTTCAGATATTCGTACAGTTGGAGAAATGCTTATCTATGCCTTTTTTGAAAACTCATGCATGTTGGTTCTGGTGCTACTCACTCTCACAATGGGCAAGTGTATTTCCCCCAAGGTGTCACCCGTGTATGCTAGTTGGGGTAGCATGTCACTCATCCACATACCTACTTCCGTCATCATTACTAATCCCATATATATGGGGATTCAACTGAGCTTGTGACATCATTACCGGTTGAAGAACTCTACCTCGCCTAATCTCTGTTTGAAGGAGGGTTGCATGCGCATTGAGAATTCTCTTTTGTACTTGGTCTTTTGGAAATTATATATATGTTGTCCCTTATCTATATTGGTCATATGAAATTGGATGGTGCATATATGTATCTTTGACATTTAATGAAACAAGGAATATAGTTGAATGTTTTATGTGGCCATGACAGTAAATTGTTTTCTTCGTAGGTGAATGTAAAACCATTGCTCTTGGTGGCTTCCTCATTGAGGCTAGTTCATATAGTTATTTCTGATTTATGTCATATAATTGTGTGTGGGGAGGCCCGAGTTCCTATCAAATATGGAAGGTTCTTCTTTTGGTTTATTGGATGTGTTGAGTCATTTTTCCATGCCGTTTTGCATGAGCCATATATCTGCGTCTTATTGTTTACCATAGCTCCACACTACTTTTGAAGAATTTCAATTGGGTTCTTGCGCACACAGACAATGGGGTATCAAGTTACTGCTAACATAACAATGTTGAAAAGCATCTCGGTGATAACTAGGAGCTTGTTCTTGGCACTTTTCTGACTCCATGGAGCGGACCACTTAGCCACAAAATAGAGTTATGTGCAGAAGACCCTTCCCTGCAATGCATCTATCATGAAGAAGACTGTCTCTCCATTACAAGATGAGCCAAAATGCTACCCTTGTGGACCATTTTTGCAAGTGGAAACTCTTCCTTCCACACTTGATGGCACTCATAACAAGAGATAACATGTATTCAGACTTGTGTTTGGGTATTGCACTTTAATCAAGCTTATTTGAAGAAATCATGATTTAAGAAACAAATGACAATGTGTCTTTAAAAAATTCTCTGTGCATAAAGGATGTATTAACTTCAGGCTGTAATTGAACTAAAAATCAATGAATTTTTCTTTCTATACTTGGGCAGGTTTTGATGTGTATTAATCATTTGCTGACTAGATGAACTAAGCCTGTTGACCAAAAAAAAAAAGGATTTTTTGTTACCCTAAAGAATTACAGGATCATTTCAATCGCCTCAGAAACATTATCTACATAGGTTTTGCAGGTTTTGGCACACATGGCTGCAAGTCCTGGTGATGACTCAAGGTTTGGGGGTTCAGAATTAACAAGCGCTGTCCATATGTTTGAAAATTCCTCAGTTTTCAAACACAGTTTTGAGGCACTCTCATTGAATGTTTCACATTGCAACTGGTTATAAAAGTTTGTAAATTTATTGTTGGCATATATCTTTGATGTTCCTAAGACTGAATGGGTGAATGTTTGACCTTGTTTACACACTTGCTTCTATTTAAGGGGTGGTCCTCTCTATGTACTTCATGACAATGACTTAAGTATGGGAGTTTTAGTGCATAATGCTTATGCTTCAGAAAGTTCTGTGTGTTCTAAGCAGGTATCTCACATGTTTGATAGGTGAAAATGCAGCGATATTCTTCGTGTACTTGTGAATGCCACATAGGGCCTGTGTTCCCATCTCCTGCAATTACTTTAATGTTTGATCGGTGGAAACCACATGATTTTTTGGATTATTGTTCACCATTAATTGATTATGAGAATGACAAATGTGCAAGACTGAAGTCCATATCCACGGTCTCTTGATGTTCGCCTGGCTATTCTTTCTAGTGTTCACGGCAAGGCCTCTCTCGTTGATGGTTTCATATGTACCCACTAAACAAACTAAGTTATACACTCCACATTTTGGTCCGCTCTTTTCACAGAATGAACTAGGGCTAAAAGAGTTACATGTGAAATAGCGCTATGGCAATTTACACTTATTGTTGAAGTTTCAAGCTTGCGGGTCTTCTCTTGATAGGCGGGGCTAGAACTACTGATACTCCAAAACTATCTTACTATGACAAGCTTGGGAGATTTTTCGCATGACTACCTACAAGGGGAGTAGGAGGATAAGCAGAGATCAAGAGTTATGCAAGTTTAAACTCTCATTGATGCCTTCGTACAAGTGTTTTGATGAAGGGTGGTCTAAGTGTTTAATGTAATGAAGTAAGAATCAAATGTTTACTGTATGCAGGGTTAGTATGCTCCCACTCTTGCACCCTACAAGGGCAATATGATTAAACTCAATTGACTTGTTCTGAACTTAATTGAGCATGAAGTCACAAAGGATTGAGTAATTGTTTTTTGCCAGGAAATTCCCTCACTGGTTTCACAATACTCAGATGGGTCTCATTTATTCATTGGCTCAGAATTTGCTTGGATTTATGACTCCTAATTCTTAGGGATAACTGTTGGTCCATGCTTCTATGAGTTAAGAGATTAGAATGAGCCGTACAGGGAAAAACACTAATTAAAAACTTATCATGTGTCCTAGGATTGTGGCCCTCATTTCCACCTCCTTTGTTTTGAGAGGATTGTTGTGCACTTGGTTAAAAAGTTCAGGTTTTGTGCCTTTCTCACAGGAAACGACAAGCTCATTATAAAGGACTTGAGTCCTCTAGGATTTAATGTCCCCTGAAGTGGAAACTAAATCTGAAATGTATGTTTATCTCATTATTAGATGCAGTCTACTTGCTCTTTTGTATGTCATTTCAGGTTTGGGAGCTTTTGGAGAAGGCATTTCCAGTCTTACAAAAGTCTGCATAATGGGAGGAATGCTGGGCTGACTGCCCCCCAAGGGGATTGTGTCGCTCAGTTCTAAAGACTGAAGACTTGCAGCTTGAAGCCTTGCAGACTGAAGAATTGCAGACTGAAGAATTGCAGATTTTGAAGACATGAAGATTTTCAGATTTGAAAGGCTCTACCTTGGGGCGGTTCAGAAATGTATGCTCTTCTCTTAGCTTTGTCAAGGACGACAAAGTCTAGGAGGGGGAGGAGTGTTGCTCTAAGGGTTGCCCATAATTTTTCTCATACAATGGCATCCTTTTCCTTCATGAAAATACCTTCTTTTTTGTAAATTAGGAGATGTCCATATGAACACTCTCCTAAAACCCCTTTTTAATATTTCTTCATACTATAGGATAGTGTCTCTCACCTTTATGACCCTTCTAGAAAGATTCCCCACGTAGAAAACCCACGCATGCCCTTCTTGGAGATTGGGTTGTTACAAATTTGATCTTTAGAATATCCTAGAAGATTGGCAGTTAGAGAGAGAATCACCTTTTTGACTTTTCCAAATGAGCACATGGGAAATTATGTAAAGCCTATAAGTAGAGGCTCACTTCTTGTAAAGGGGAGGTCCCTTGGCCATGGCCTTGGCCTCCATTTTGGTAATGGAAGAAGGTGTCATTTGTTACTCTCTTGCCTCCTTGTGTACAATGGCATTGGTCTTGGTGTATGGATTTGCATGTGTGTGTGCATGGTTGGGAGGATGTTCCCCTTTGCTCCTTGTGACGTTGGCCATTGTTGCCATTGCTCCATGGGTGTGGGTGAACCTCTCCTCTCATTCTTTGCCCCAACTTGGAGAAACCTCTCACTTCCATGTGAGGCGGTTAGGGTTTGTTGCTCCCCTTTTCTCAACAACCATGTTGAGTATCACGACCATCTAGTATCATGTATCATCGATACTTCCCAAGCATTGTGTATCGCAAGAAGAGATCGGTATCATATATCATGCTAATGTGTATCATGTATGAAGACCCTATCTTGTATCGTGTGTCGTGATGACCTCAAGTATTGTATCGTGGAGATTCGAGTATCGTGTATCCTGCCTAAGAGAAGTATCGTATCATGAGATCAAATATTGTGTATCTCTGAGGCCGAGGTATCGTGTATCTTCCAAGCTGAGTTATCATGTATTATCCAAGTTGAGGCATCGTGTATCATTTGCTCTCAAGTATCATGTATCAAAGCTTTACAGTATCATGTATCATGGTTGTGATAGGTATCATGTATCATATGATAAAGAAGGAGATACAAAATACAATTTTGGAGTTGATTTGGGTAATTATTTCAAGCAATTAAGGTGTCGTGGAGCCCTAGAGAGATCTCTTTGTTTGTTTTGACCCCCTATAGCCTAAATTGGCATAACTTTTTCATCCAAAATCTTTTTTTTTGAGCTATAGAGTGCATTGGAAATCGTGTTTCGAATCTCACAAGATCTCAACTGTTTTTCTTAAAAATAATGTGATGATTTTTAGATAGGGTAATTTGAATTTGACCTTTAGGTGAGATTAGGAAGTCAAGGGAGCTCCAAAGGGTTTTTTTTATCAATACAAAGAGGGAAGTGGGTTCTTAAAAATGCTTGAATCAAATTGTCTATCAAATAAATTAAAGTTAAGCTTGATCTAATTTTGGGATTTTTATAAGTTCATTGAGAGCCATTCAAGGGTGTCAACGCAAGGTGGCAAGTGCATTGCAAGCTTGGGAACCTGTATCATGGGCATTCAAGTGCAATCAAGGGATAAGAAACTTGAGGTTGGAAGCATTCTTAACCCCCTCAGTCAATTCTTAGCAACGAGGTTGTACTCAAGAAATTTTGGACTCTCAATCGATAAGGCTTATGAACCTTAGAACCTAGGTCGGGATAGACAAAGCATTAAATCATCTGAAGCTAGTGTCAAACACACAGCTAGGTTGTGGGCACAACAAATTAGTGATTATCCCTACATGCTATGTTTGAAAACAAGTGATATAGAAATATCTTTTAGCATAGAGAGACCCACAGGTAGCTCAGGCATGGCCTATTTACAGACACCAAAAGGTCCCTATAAGATGCAATTGGAGTATATTAGGACTAACCGATTAGATGCATGCATCTATGAGGATGGTCTGAGGTGATCAGTTGTCCAACTCAAAAATCCCGATCAACCCTTCAAACTTGAACACCCAGTGGTTAAATTTGAAGAGGGTTCATATATTAATAAGCAAGGAACCATGTACGTGGCTACTAGATTACCAGACATGACAGATGAGTTTGGAAATGTCATTCTTGAGGATGAGATAGGAGACCTAGAGTGAGGAGATCGAGAGGAGACCTATGATTAGAACCCAAGACTCCTCAAGGCAAATCCATCTAGAATAGAATGATTACCTCAAAGTGGGTTCCCCAAGACAATAAAAGCATAGAACTATTCTTGAATAGAGAAACGGAGGAAGCTTTTTGGAGATTCAAGCTAGATGAACTTAGCAAAATAGGTGAAGTCACCATCGATGAGTTCAAAGATTCTGAGATACCAAGAAAAGTTGTCTATCTCGATAACACATTGGAGAGAATGTTCTTGGTAATAGAGCATGGAAGGCATGCATACTCGGAAGGGCGAATCAATTTTCCCTCCACCAATATCTAATGTTTCCCATGGCCTCCAAAGAGTAGGATCATCCCAGGCTCATGAAACACAGAGGGAAAGAGCTAGAGAGAGACCTAAAGTGAGCTTTGTAAACCCCTTAGGAAGAGAGTGGTCAAGATTAGATGCAGAAAGAACAGATCAAGAGAGACATAGAAATCTGAGACATCAAAGAGGCATGGATGAGTTTCCCTTGCCTAGGCCTAGAGAACACCGTAGATTCTTGAGGCCTAACCAACTAGTTAAATCCATGAAGAATTACTTCGATGGCACCGAAGATCCTTATGATCATTTAGCAAAGTTTAAACAAGTGTTAAGACTGAAAAGTTGAGGACATGTTCACTCAATACTATGCCTTCGATCTAACTCTCAAGAACACTGCCTTAACGTGGTTTCAACCACTACAACAAGGTTGGTTTATGAATATAGACCAGTTGCTAGAAGCATTCATTACTGAGTTCTCCAAAAGTGGCATCACACACAATACTTCATCGCTAATACACAGCTTCAAGCAGACACCCTAGGAAATGATTTGACTTGCAAGAAGATGGTTTAAATAGTACTTAGAAAGAATTCATGTTCCAGAGTTACCCACACCAGCCAAACAAGTGGATTTATTCTTAAATGTTTGTTAAGTACAAAATTGAGATTTTATGTGTACTTGAAGGAAGCTAGAACCATAGAGCAGTGTGTGCACATGTGCATAGACATAGAGGACAACCTAGGTGATGAACTAGAGCTTCCAAAAATCTATAAAGTCTCCAATAGCTCTACTAGCCTCACCTCCAGACCATCTACATCTATTTAGGAATTGGCAAAGAATGTAGCTTGGAAGTTAGGTGTCTCTAGCAAGCACACACCTAGAATGGTCTCAGTGAAACGATGTTACAATTGTGGATGAAACCACATGGCTAACATACGCTATTGAAAAACCAAAACATGAGAGAATTGAATGCTCCATATTGCACTATTGACAGAAAATACACAAACCATATGGCTCACGAGTATCCGTACAATAGATAGGCCATCAAAAAAACTTATCAACAACCTTACCAATAGGATAGGAATCAGAACCAATACCAACAGCCGTATTATAGGCCACAATAGCAATATCAACTTGAATACCAACAATAATATCAGATGCCATATAAGCCACAATCCGTTCTAGGAAACCAACTGCCACCTCTTGCTAATGTGATTCCAGTTAAGTATGCAGTGGTAGAGGAGAACCCTAATAGAACATTGGTGCCAATGACCCCTTTGGTCTCAGAAAATGGCCCTAATGCTCAGAGTTTAGACGACACCAATGAAGATAGTCCATGAGCTTATTACATAGAGTCCCCCAAACATAGTGAGATGCCTACTACCTATGGAAACAAACTGGGAGCAAGAATGCCCCAATGTCATGTATATCAATCCTAACCCTAGGCCCCAATTCAGACAAATGAGACCACAAGTAACTAGAGGATCATGTTCTAGATGTGAGGGCAATCATTTCATTCGTGAATGTCACCACCCACTAGCTTTGAGACACAGACAAATCATCACAATACAAGGATTTTGTCCTAAGTGCAGTAAAGAACATCTCTCAAGAGATTGTCCCACGAACCGCTCTAAAAAAGTTAACTCCGCTACGATCAGAGATAGCTATCCGCTTCCAATCACCAAACATTTTGTGGAGCATGTTGCATGCAAGGAAGTTTATAGCTTCCTTGATGGATTTTCATGTTACAACCAATTATCCATTGCTACAAATGATCAACACAAAATGGCCTTTGCCGCAAAGTGGGGAGTCTTTGCATTTTGTGTGATGCCATTTGCGCTCACCAACGCACCTACAAAATTCCAAAGGCTGATGTGTCATGTCTTCAAAGAGTCCTTGCAAAAGAGATTACAAGTATATGTGGACGATTTATGTGCTCATTCCCAAGAAAGAAGACACCACATCCCACAACTCAGACATATCTTCAAGAAGTGTAGAGAATATCGAGTTTGTCTAAACCTAGAAAAATGTGTTTTCATGGTATGTCAAGGTAAGATCTTAGGTCATATTGTTTCTAAGAATGGAATATCAACAAATGAGGACAAAGTAAGAGCCATAGCAAAGTTGCAGAGGCCAAAGAACATGAAAGAGGTACAAGCCTTTATGGGCCATTGTGGATATTACCATAGGTATGCAATCATAAATAAACCTCTTTATGCTATGTTGACAAATTTTGAGTGGAACGACGATGTGAACATTCCTTCATGAGCTAAAGAGATGTTTGTGCATAAAACCAATACTAACCACTCTTGATTGGAATAAACCATTCCATGTCCATGTAAATGCATCCAATTATGCGATAGGATGTGTGTTAGCACAACCCACAGATGAAGGAAATCTATATTTGCCTATAGCATATGCTAGTAGACAACTAAACACAACTGAAGGAAACTATACAACAATCGAAAGAGAAGGCTTAGGCATGGTATAAGCCATGAAGACGTTTAGACATTATATATTGGCCAACAAGTTCAAGTTTTTCACTAATCATCAAGCTTTATTATATTTGGTCAATAAACCTTGCAATGCAGGATGCTTAGTAAGATGGTTTCCCTTACTAATGGAATATGACTTTGAAGTGGTTGTTAGGAAAGGTAGAACCCACCTTAGGGTGGATCATCTTTCTTGCATCACTTCAAGAGAGTCACTGCAAGGAGTGTCTGATGAATTGCTCGATGCTTATCTATTCAATTTAGAAGTTGTTCCTGAATGGGCAAATCAGTTGGTATCTATCCTAACCTTCGGACTCACGAATAAGAATGTGAAAACGAACAAAGCTAAAATTATAAAACCACAAAAATATCAAATAT
Source organism: Ceratopteris richardii (assembly GCA_020310875.1). Lineage (NCBI taxonomy): Eukaryota > Viridiplantae > Streptophyta > Polypodiopsida > Polypodiales > Pteridaceae > Ceratopteris > Ceratopteris richardii. The sequence goes on from CM035412.1 coordinate 165,830,170, forward strand.
TGGCAGGGAGTATATACAAACAAGATACATAGGTTGTATTAGCTTCTTGTGTCGAGGAGGATGAAAATAGCATTGTGTTGCAACAATCCCTTTAAAGATTGCTAGGAAATCACTATTCTAAACAACAAAGATTGTAGAATCTAAAACATTTAGGCGTGTATTGGCTCTTATGGACATAGAAATACATGAGAGGATTAAGAATTGTCCAATGTGCCACAAGAGGCCCTCAGTGGAGTATGCTACCCTTTATCACGTGTCATTTATTCCAGAATGGAGGGCTCCATTGGTAGAATTTATGAGACAGGGAACACTACCAAGTGAGTCTAGTCTAGCAAGAAAAAAAAGCATGGAGCAAGAGGCCCAAGACTACGTCCTAGTACCCTACACTTTGCATGCACTATAGAGTCCAATGTTCACCATTACTCACCTATTGATGGATAGGTCATGAAAGTGTTGGAACCCCATTCTCTTCTAAAAGTACCAACATCACAATTGGAGCAATCAATTTTGCAGAGAAGAGGAGGACAATTGCAACCAAATGGCAAGAAGGTGGCCACCTCGATGACGAAAGCTACTATGCAACCTCACTCCTCATGCACACGGAAAAATGTGAACCAAATTTCAAGACTACACAAATATGAGTGATGAAAGGCAAGCAACCACTAGCTTTGCCCAGACAATTCCCATCCAGGCAAGCCAACCATGCCAAAAGAAGAACAAAGCAACTAGGACAAGATCAACCACAAGTTATCCAACAAATTTGGGTGCCTAAGGAATTAGTTGCAGCTCAACAAGGTGATTACACATATGGGTACCCAAGGAACTCTTACATATTCAAAAACATATGCTCTCTCTCATGAGAAAAGGCTCAACAAAGAAGTCAATGAGAGGCAAGGGTCAAAACCAAGCATAGAGACCAAAAAAAGATCAACTCACCTCTTCGGAAATAGTAAAGAGACAAGCACCAAAGTATGGGTTCGAAAGCCAAAAGCACTAGTAGCCCCCATAGAACGAAAGAGCCAATCATGCGAGATACAAATTAAGAAACCATCCAAAGATGAAGAGGCCAAAAGTGATCTATACACAACCAAACACTATTCTAAAATGGGTCCCTATAAGGAGGAATGATCAGTTGTCATTCAACCATTGATTGATTGCATCATTTCAAGATCCAATTGATACCTCCAAATAGAGATTGCATCAATGTCTGCAAGTAACATGGGAAGCTCGACATGTGAAAACCATTTGCCCTTGGCATAACCCCATCTTTTGCACCATTCAAGTCATGTATTTCCACAGTATGCATTAATATAGGGCCACATTACAAGGCCATGCATAGACACAATTGAGAATCCCAAGCACATGAGACACATTTGACATATGTAAACTATTTTATTGTTACTAATTGCTTTCTTTTTGTTTTGTGACACTGTTCCAAAAAGAAAAAGAGAGAGAGGAAAAAAAAAAGAGAAGAAAAAGGAAAAAAAGAAACAAAATGAACGGACAAGATCATGCACTCAAAGAATCTCATCAATGAACCATCAACAAGGAAATCCATCAACAATGAAAGACAAGTCGATGGTCAATCCCTGTGATGGGTGTACACCACGAAGAAATGAACAATTGACCGACCTTTCACCATGGTAAGAATCCCCTACTATGGCAAAATTATAAAAATGATAGATTAGGAAACCTCTTTGTCAACATACCCTTGAGCATTTAGCTCAAAACACAATGTTTTGCACCATTCTTCTTACAATGCATTCCCCAAGTAAGCACATAGTTCCACATTACAAGGCCATGCACAAGGCACATATTTTCTTCAACCCATCCACTTACACACTTACCCATCATTCATTATGGGTTACGAGTACTTGGCATAACAACTATGAAACCCATGTTTGAAAGACCCAGAGGATCTCAAGGTTACAACATCATTACCTATGAAGCAATTCACAGTCGACAATTGCTCAAAATCAACATTGAAAACCTCTTTTGAGCAACTAGCAATTTTTGAAAGTTCTCAAACACACCATCATGTTGGAATCCAAGGAAGAAGTACATACAAAGGGACTAAAACTTGCAAAGGCTAGCAATGGCAAAATGAAGAACACAAAAATCCTCCCTACTACATTTGGAAGACAAACCACTCTTGTTGATACATGATGGAAACGACCTCTCAAAATACCACATGGAACACCCACTCCAACAAGGGTCTGGCACACTTTTGTGTCATAAATGGACATTTCTCTACAAATCGAATACTATACACATGGATGCTTAAACATTTGTGAGTAGATTTGATACCTACCAAAGAGCTAAGTACCCATTCAACACAAATCAAATGTCTCTTAGGCCCATGATGGTAGGACATGCATTTGCAAAATGGGGGATAGAATTTATTAGTCTTATTAGCCCACATGCTAAATGATCTCATGATGAGTGCATAATAGTAACAAAAAATTATCTCATCAAATGGGTAGATGCATTTTGCATAGAAAAGTTTAATTCTCAAACAAAAAAAAAATATTTGATCAAGTATTTACAAGGTTCAACCTTCTCATTGGGGTAATCAGCAATAGAGGTACTCATTTTTTCAATGATGTCATAGAGGATTTACTAAAAGAATTTCTATTTTCCATAAAACATCATCTCCATATCATCTTGAAGCAAACAATCAAGATGAGAGTTGAAGAAAGTGCTATGCATAGTTTTGAGACAATTGCTTAACATGAGATGCTCATATTGGGTTAACCAACTACACCATGCAGTTTGGACTTGTCACATTGCATATAAGATTGCATTGGGAGCAATTACTTTCAATTTCGTATAAAGAAAATGTGCAACCTTGCTTATTGAGTTCTTAGTTTTGAATCTAAAATTAACCAGAGAATATAAGTGGAATTTGAGTTATTTGCCTTGGTAGATAAAACTAATGCACTAACCTTAGGACTATTGTGGGAATACATGCTCTTAGAAAGACACAAAAAGATTATTTTGATTTCCGTATCAAGGATAAGAAATTACATGAACTTGACCTTGTAATCGTCTGCACTTTAAAACCACATGCGAAAAATCTATAGAAATGAGGGCATGGACCCTATGAGATACACTTCATATCACCTAGTGGTGCTCTCCAATTAGCCACATCAAAAGGTGTAATATTTTTTAATTATATCAATGGTTGTAGAATCAAACTCTATGAATAACCCCTTACTATAAATATCTTAAGATGATTACAGGTGGTTAGGAATAGGAAACAATAAGAACAATCGTATCATATCATAGGCTCAAACTGTTGAAACATGTAGGTCCAAATATGTGTTCGAGTGTAAGTCCAAGAATTCCAATGAAGTCATTCATTGAGCCTCAAACCATTTCCATGGCTACGTTCCAAGTGTAGTATGATGCAAAGATGATCAAAGATAGAAGACTTAGTATAGCTACTGAATTAGGGCACTCTCCTAAAAATATGGTTAAAGCTCTCATAGATAAGGGCGTCATAGTGAACCCAAAAAAATTATCTCTCATACAAACTCTAAAATCCAAAATTAAACCATTCAAGCCTACCTGATAGGCTGAGGTACTCAAACCCCATGCATTAGTGAATTCATACTTCCCATGCACCTAGGCAAGGCTAGATTAAATGTCAAATTCTTAGTTTGCAAGGATGATGAATTGATCAAATAGGTCATACTCTATAGATAATTGAAAATTCATTATGTTTAAACCTATCCAATGGCACATTATTCCTCAAGTGGGAAAGAAATGACATACTCATACCTCTTTTCACGTCTTCTTCATTGAATGTCATGATACCTAAACAAGATCCAAAATATCACTAGTTCTCCTCTGAATTGACACAAACACCGAGTATGCCACTTGTCAATCAACATAAGGATAGACAAATGACAAGTAAAACCATGGCCGACAACACCAAGAAAGCAAAACCCTCTAGTGGAAAAATAACACTAGTTACTTAAGTCTTTTGTGTCTACATAAGAATCTTACAAGAAACTCATAATGTCATATGAGGATTCTTCTCATCTTCTCAAGAAAAATCAAGCCTCACCTAACCAGCCACTTTGAGCAAGCAGACCACCCCACAAAGAGTCACGACCTATAGTGAAATATATTTGGATTTCCTAGATCATCAGAGACATTCCATCTTCATCCAAAACGAACAAAAAACACAAAGAAGCACAAAAACTTATGGTCACAAGAACCAAAGCGGTCTCACACACAAATTTGAATGGACAAGTAAACCAACTAAGGAAAGACAATTACCTTGCTTTTCGTGTAGTAATTGATTCAAATTTGTTATGAACTATTCAGGGTCCATCAAAAACTAAAAGATCCCTCCTAAAATGAGTATTTTGTGGTGTTGGTGTTTTATGTATCCACTTCTCAAAGCATCCACATCGACATAGTGTTGATATATTTAGGTAGTGATGTGTGTGAACACTCTAGGACCACCGGGGAACTTTTTTCCCTCTTTAGGTGGTTTTTTCCCCTAGCTTGTATATACGTCTATTGCCCTAATGGGCTACTTATCTTTGTACATTCTCAAGTAATACATTCAGTATTGTGTGTTGAGCTCCAAGCTTCTTCTCCTTCCTTGTGATATTCGCGTGCTTCCGCAAATGTCTATCTCCAACAATTGGTATCAGAGCAGGTCGTCGCTTCATCTAGGGCGCCGTTGACACTCCTCCGATTGCAGTCTCAAAATTGCGATCTGAGCTCGTTTTGGCCTCCGAACGCACTATCACAGTGCTTGTGTAGGCTATTCCATCTTTTTGTGCTAAAGGTATATACCATTTTCTGTTTGCCAGTATAAGCGTCTCGAAGTCTGCTACAGGTCTAGCGGAATTCGTCTTGGCAGTTCTGTTCAAATTTTTGAGATACATTCAATTTTTTGCATCAAGGTATTTTAGTCACCGGCCATGGCTGAAAGCAGTGATGTATTCCGTATGTTGGCTGTTGAGGATAAGTTGGATGGTACCAACTACTCGTTATGGGCTTATATGATGCGACATGTGTTAGTTGCAAAAGGACTGTGGAACATTATGCAGGGTGTTGAAAAATGCCCTATCACACCTGCAACTGTTACAACTACAGGTATTGAAGCTGATGTAGAAGGTGTCAAAGATGGTGTTATTCTGCATATTCTTGTTCGTGCTGCGGTTTCTGTTGCACCTATTGTAGAGCAGATTCGCTAGGATGGCAGAGATGCCCAAGCACATGCATTGATAGCTTTGTCTGTCAAACGTGCCATTATTCCTCACATTCTCTCTTGTAGAATAACTAAGGATGCTTGGGATACACTTACCACATTGTACCAAGCTAGGAATGAGGCTCGTGTTGCTTACCTCCGAAAACAGTTGGAGAGTGAGCACATGAATGAAGGTGATTCTATGGACAGCTTCTTAACGAAGATCAAAGACTTGAAGGAACAGTTGATTTCTGCTGATGAGGTCATACCAGATAGCTCACTTGTGCAGACCGTTCTGAATGGTCTTCCTGGTACTCTTCGGTTGATGATGAAAGGCAATCCAAATGCCTTATTGTTTGAGGACTTAGTCTTTGTTCTGTTGTAGGAAGATCAGTCCAGGCAGAATAGGTCCATTATGCGAGTTGCAGATCAAGCTTTCCTAGCTAGTCAGAAGGGCAAAGGAAAATGGAGCTCTTCAACTAGTAAGCAAAAATCTGCTAATTCTGCACATTTGAAGAAGGAAGATAAAGATGAGAAGAAATCAGAAAAGCAGAAACTGTTTTGTAAGTACTGTAAAGGGAATGATCATATCATAGAGAACTGTCCAAAACTGCCTGCTAAAGAGGCAAAGAAGAAAGAGGCTAGAATGGTTGTTGCAGAGGCATCTACACCAAAAACAGAGTCTGCTAATCTTGTGAAGGAAGAAGAATGGGCGTTTACTACTGTCTGTAGTTTTGACCCATCTTCTCATGAGCAGTGCATGTCTGCAATAGACTCAGATGTTTGGTATTTTGAGAGTGGGGCGACCAAACATATTACCTCGCAGCACAGTTTCTTCTCTTCACTCGAGCCTACCCCTACAGGGAATATTGTTCCATGCGCCAACAACTCCCCTTATCCTATTATGGGAGTTGGTAAGATCATTTTGAATACTACTGATGGTAGTTCTTTCACTTTGTCAAATGCTTTATTTGTTTTTGGCATGCACACTTTGGTCATCTGAATTTTGCTAGTTTGCTACGCCTACAGAAATCTGAAATGGTGTCCTCTTTGCCCAAACTTGAGGCACCTGGAAAACATGTTTATGAAGGTTGTATTTGTAGATTCGTGACAAAAGCGTGTTCACTAACAAGACTGCAGAAAATTGCCACTTGTTGAGCTCTAACGAATCATCATTAACTGTTGAGCTCTTGTACTACTTGTTAACACAGTGAGTGAGCTTAACTAGCAAAAGCTCAACTGCGGAATTCACCACGTTACAAGAACTAAGCTAGAGCGATATTAGAACATCTCTATAATCATCAGTAGCTTAACAAACTTTTTGAAACTGAAAACTTTACAACTGTATTTGAACTCACTAGAATTTCACCGGAACTTCACCAGACTATCACCGGAATATCACCATAATCTTATCAGAATCTTACCGAAATCAACTGCAATTATGTTTGTAATTACTTCAAATGATTGTAGATGAAGTAAGGAAGTAATATCTGAACTTCCTTCAATAATTGAACCATTTTTGAAGTTTAAGAAAAAAACTTCACCAGTTCAGGATGCCTTTTTACGGTCAGACTTTGTACTGTGTACTTATCCCGTTTCACAAAACTCTTTTGATCAGTTTGTAGTTCAGACTCCTAGCTTCAAGATGAGCTATCACTCATGAAAAACTTTACACTGTGTTACGAGATCCAACTCTCAGAAGTACCAAAAAATGTTTACTGAGAAAACTGTAATTGTTAACTAACTTTCATAGTAACATGAAATTACTCAGATTTCTTCACATATGAAGAATGCGCTCAATCTTCCACATGAACATGTGTTTTCTATTAGAGAAGATGTCTACAAAATAGCTTGGCCTCACTTTGCTCATAGCTATGGAAAACTCTCCTACTCTGAGTAGTTATTCCTTACCATCTCTCTCAGATGAATACCCGACAATTCAGGTTCTATTATTCATCTCTACATACGCAATCTCTGGCGTCTTCTATATCACTATTCTCAGTTTCTATATGTGATATTCTATTCCGGTTCTATGCGCTCTCTTATATACAATTTTTTATCTAGGTTTCAACAAACTCATAATTCTCGAAACTTCTACGCTGTATATTACAGACGTGAATTTGTCCCTTCACTAAGGCTTTGATTTTCCTGAATGCTTTGTTTCTGCTTCTCTTTGTCTTTCTTCGTCAGTATGTCTGTCTGTATGTCAAATTTGTGAGTTATTCTTCAACAGCTCCCCCTCAATCACTAATTTGCATTCTCTGATCTTTCATATATTCTTCTTTCTTTTATTCCTGCCATTTCTTTGAATCTGCTTGTCTTTACTCCATCCAAGCTCTTTGTCAGAATATCTGCAATCTGATCTTTGGACAGTGCATGAACTGTGAGAGAATTCCCACTGCATAACTAAGATCCGATCTTGTTAGTGTAGCATAAATTAAGCTTCCCACTAACGACTGATACTTCCTCATATCTTTAAACTCTGCACCACCATATTTGCTGATTTTATGATTTACTTCAAGCAGTGTTGAAGCTTCTCTGCAATTCTCCATATTAAACTTCTTCAGTAAGTTTAGGAGATACCTTTCTTGCGAAACATATATGCCATGATCTGTATCTGTAACTTCCATTCCAAGAAAGTATGATAACTTTGTTAGATCACCGATCTTGAACTCTTTTTCAAGCAATCTTTTTACCTCCTTGATTCCTTCATCTGAGGTTCCTGTGATTATTATATCATCTACATAAATACAAATGTAGATCATACCTTCATCTGTTCTCTTAACGAGTAGACTTGCATCAGCCTTTGAGCTTTGGTATCCAAGGTCATTGAGATACTTCACAAGTCTATAATTCCAAGCTCTTGGAGCTTGCTTCAATCCACAGAGAGCTCTTCTTAATCTGCAAACATGATCTGGGTAACTGGAACTTACAAACCCTTCAGGTTGTTCCATGTAAACCTCATCTGATATATATCCATTTAAAAATGCATTCTTTATATCCACCTGACTTAGCTTCCATCCTTTTGATGTTGCTATAGCAATCAATGTCCTTATGGTTGACATCTTTGCCACCGGACTAAACGTCTCATCATAATCTATGCCATGCGTCTGAGCATAGCCTTTGACCACCAGTCTAGCTTTGTATCTGGCTATCCTTCCATCTGCAAGTTTTTTAACTTTGTAAACCCATTTATTTCCAATCACTTTCTTGCCATTTGGTTTTGGAACAAGTTCCCAAGTCTTGTTCTCTTCAAGAGCATTGAACTCCTCCTTCATTGCTTCTTCCCATTGTTTCTTACCTTTTGCTTCACTGTAATTCTAAGGTTCTTCATCTTCCTTTACTAAGTAAGCATAGTTTTTCTGAGTCAAATAAGAAGTGTCATAGGAATACATTGGTTGTTTCTTACTCTGTTTGACCTTCTTAGCTCATATTCTTCATGTGTATCTGAATACACATCTTCATCAAATCTTGGTCCATCTTCGTTTCTCATACCTGATCCGATCCTGGACGTACTTGCCTGCATATGATCTTCATCTCCATTCACCTGCATATGTGATTTTCCTTTTTCTTTCCTTCTTATCTCTTCTTCAAGTGTTTCAACACTATGCTCTTTATCTGTATACCAGCTCTTTCCTTCATCAAATGTCACATCTCTGGAAACAGTAAGCTGTTTGGTTAGAGGACTCCATAACCTATAACCCATCCGTTTTTCATCATATCCGATGAGCACGTATTTTTCAGCTTTTGGTTCAAGCTTATGTCTTAGTTGTGATGGTACATAAGCATAAGCGACCAATCCAAACACTTTACAATGATCAAGTGTTGGTTTCTTACCCCACCAAGCTTCATAAGGAGTCATCCCATTTAAAGTTGTACATGGTAATCTATTTACCAAATATGTAGCTGTATTTACAGCCTCAGCCCAAAGATAATTTGGACAATTCTTCTCCTTTGGCATTGCTCTTGCAAGCTCAACTAGAGTTCGCTTTCTTCTTTCTGCTACTCCATTTTGTTGCGGTGTATACCTGCAAGTTATTTCTCTTTTGATACCTGCATTCCATAGATAATCATTGAACTCTTGAGAAAAATATTCTCCTCCTCCATCAGACCTTAGTCTTTTGAGTTTCTATCCTGTAAGTCTTTCAACATATGCATGAAAATGACTGAAAGCTTCAAATACTTCTGACTTCTCTTTCAAAACATAAATAGTTATCCATCTTGTTGCATCATTAATAAAAAGAATGTAATACCTTGAGCCGCTGATAGATCCTTCTTTTGTTGGTCCCCATACATCTGTATGTATGAGTTCTAACACATCATCGTGCTTGTACCCTTTCTTCTGAAATGGAAACCTATGGGCTTTTCCCATCTGACAGGCTTCACACTTGTGAATCATATGTTGATTCTTCATATTTGGTAATCCTCTCACGGATTGTTTCTCCACCATAGTTTTGATTCCTGTTTCATTAAAATGTCCTAACCTCTTATGCCAGAGGTCTAACTCTGTGAATACTTCATCACCATGTGTGATCAAGGCTTGACCAACATTTCCTTGTACTTTCTTTAAGAGTAAAAATTCTACCTTCCTTTTTACCATGGACAATCTGATTGTATCCATTCTCTGGATCTTCAACAAATACTCCTTCATTTGTAAACCTGACTTGAAAACCTTTTTCTACTATCTGACCCACGCTAATCAGATTCTTCGGGATTGTTGGAACATACAAAACATTTGTTAGCAGGTCAGCTCCATTCTTACACTTTACTTTTCCAATTGACCTTACATTATGTTTTGTGTTATCACCTATTTGTACTGTATGATTTGAAATACCTCCTTCAAGTTCTGATAACAATTCTATATTTCCTGACAAATGATTTGAACAACCAGAGTCAATATAGAATACCTTGAGGTCTTCGTTCTCTGTCACACTTATCGAGTTCATCATCAATGTTGTATGACTGTCATTCTGCGTATCATTCGCATAGTTGTAGTAGGTAGTGTTGTGAGACTGATTCTGTCCCCAACTTCTTGCTCCACCTCTACCATATCCATCTCTTTGGCTTTGTCTACCTCTTTGACATCTTCTGCTTCTACCTCTACTGTTATTGTTCTGATTCTGACTTGATCCTTGAGAATTATGCCAGCAATCATGAGCCAAATGATTGCCTAATCCACAGATCCAACAAGTCTTCTTGTTGTTAGTCTGATTACCTCTTCCTTTACCTTTACTTTTACTTCTGGCATTACCTCTTCCTCTTACAAAATTTGCTTGAGTAGACATCTCTTCTTCATCTTTTTCTTTACCTTTATCACCTTTCTTCTTATTCTTTGCATACATAGCCGAACTATGTCCTTTATCTCCGCCTGTCTTCAAATCTTGCTCAAATGTTAGCATTAGTCCAAGCAACTGATTTAAATCTGGTACAAAATTATTTAAAGAAAGTTTAGTTGAGAGTACGAAAGGTTTCCACCTTTCATCTCCTCTCAATCCTGCAGGCACTTGTGCTATCAACCTGTGATCTTTGATATCTTCAGCAATAGATCCAATACTATCCACCAAGTCTTTCATCTTAGTGACATAATCACTAATGCTTTGACTTTGCTTTTTCTTGAATGTTGTAAACTCTGACCATAAGCTAGCCTTCCTAGCTTTCGTCGTATTTTGGAAATGATCTTCCAATGCACTCCATATGTCTTCCGCTTTCTCCAGACCTCTAATGTGCGGTAGTAGATGATCTGTAATTGTATTGTAGATATAAGCTCTTGCCGTTGCATCTTTCTTCTGCCACAGCTTCAAGGCTTCTAACTCTTCTTTCTTCGGTTGACTGTCATCTTCGAAATTCGCCTGTCACATATATCATTAAGTCTTTACTCATAAGTAAAGCTTCCATGCACATTACCCATGCGGGATAATTATCTCTGTCCAATTTGTCAATAGAGATATGATCTGCCATAATCTTCTTGTTTCTGTTACTTTCGGTGAGTATAATGTTAAAAGGTTTTACCTTTTACAAACCTTTACCCTTGAGAATTACTTCGGAACGTTTCTTGATGCCGTTTGTTGTTGATCATCTCAGCTTTCACCTTTCTTGTGAAAGTTCTTCGAATTCTCTTGTAACTTTACTTTCGTTTCTACTTCTGAGAAACCTTCTCTGCTCTTCAGAACCTTTTGCTCTAATACCACTGTAGATTCATGACAAAAGCTTGTTCACTAACAAGACTGCGGAAAATTGCCACTTGTTGAGCTCTAACGAATCATCATTAACTGTTGGGCTCTTGTACTACTTGTTAATGCAGTGAGTGAGCTTAACTAGCTAAAGCTCAACTGCGGAATTCACCATGTTACAAGAACTAAGCTAGAGTGATATTAATCATCAGTAGCTTAGCAAACTTTCTGAAACTGAAAAATTTACAACTGTATTTGAACTCACCAGAATTTCACCGGAACTTCACCAGACTGTCACCGGAATATCACCGTAATCTTACCAGAATCTTACCGGAATCAACTGCAATTCTGTTTGTAATTACTTCAAATGATTATAGATGAAGTAAGGAAGTAATATCTGAACTTCCTTCAGTAATTGAACTCTTTTTGAAGTTTAAGAAAAAAACTTCACCAGTTCAGGATGCCTTTTTACGGTCACACTTGTACTGTGTACTTGTCTCGTTTCACAAAACTCTTTTGGTCAGTTTGTAGTTCAGACTCCTAGCTTCAAGATGAGCTATCACTCATGAAAACTTTACACTGTGTTATGAGATCTAACTCTCAAAAGTACCGGAAAATGTTTACTGAGAAAACTGTAACTGTTAACTAACTTTCACAGTAACATGAAATTACTCAGATTTCTTCACATACGAAGAATACACTCAATATTCCACATGAACATGTTTTTTCTATTAGAGAAGATGTGTACAAAATAGCTTGGCCTCACTTTGCTCATAGCTATGGAAAACTCTCCTACTCTGAGTAGTTATTCCTTACCATCTCTCTTAGATGAATAACAGACAATTCAGGTTCTATTATTCATCTCTACATACGCAATCTCTGGCATCTTTTGTATCACTATTCTCAGTTTCTATATGCGCTATTCTATTCCAGTTCTATGAGCTCTCTTATATACAATTTTTTATCCGGGTTTCAACAAACTCATAATTCTGGAAACTTCTATGTTGTATATTACAGACGTGAATTTGTCCCTTCACTAAGGCTTTGATTTTCCTGAATGCTTTGTTTCTGCTTCTCTTTGTCTTTCTTCATCAGTATGTCTGTCTGTATGTCAAATTTGTGAGTGATTCTTCAACAGTATTTTGGGCAAAATGCAGTGTTCGTCCTTTCCAAAAGATGGTTCAGTTCGGGCTACTCAAAAATTACAGCTTGTACATAGTGATGTATGTGGTCCTATGCAAACACCTTCTTTTGGGAATTATCTTTACTTCATGACTTTCATTGGTGATTTTTCCATGCATGCATGGGTATATCCATTGAAGGCAAAGTCCAAAGTGTTCATGTGCTTCAAACAGTTTTTGGTTTTGGCTAAAAATCTGTCAGCATGTAAAATGGGCACCCTCCGATCAGATCGAGGGGGGGAATATATGTCTTCTGATTTTATTGCATTTCTGGCTGAACGTGGGATAAAACACCAATGTACAGTCCCGTATACACTTGAACAGAATGGAGTTGCTGAACGAAAGAACAGGTCACTTATGGAGATGGAGAGGTGTATGGTCAAGAGCTAGGCTTTACCACATAGTTTCTAGCTTGAGGCGGTCATGTGTGCAGCATATGTACTTAACGGGTGTCCCACCAAAGCATTGTAGACTATCACTCCATATCCTTGGCATGACCGCAAGCCATCTCTTGCTCATCTGCATGTTTTTGGTTGTTTGGCATATGCATTAGTGCCTGAACAACATTGCAAAAAATTGGATGATAAAGCAAAAAAATGTATTTTTGTTGGGTACAGTTCAGAAACTAAAGGCTATCGTCTATATCATCCACAGACTAAACACATTCTGGTTAGCCGTGATGTTGTTTTTATGGAAGATGCTTTTCAGCCATTGCTTTCATGTACTAAGGAGACATCTGTTAGCTCCAAAGACATGTATAATACTTTGCTGCCTCTTTTTACAGGTGGAGAGTCTAGTGCTGGTCCTTATGAGGCAACTTCTCAGCGTTTGTAGGTATCATATGATGATGCAGATCATTCCTTTTCTGATGCAAATTTACATGATGCACTTATTGATGAGAGAGCTGATATTGAGCAGGCAAGAACTATGCCAAAATGGTTGGTGCAGACCTTGCATGACAGCAAATTAGATGCACCTTTTTCATATCGTACTCGATCAGGCTCTCATAGTGCCTCTTTTGCATCAGATTGCTATGCTATGGCTACATCTAGTCTTTCTGATGAGACTGAGCCTGTTTCATTTGATGAAGCACAAAATTCAGAAAACTGGATGGCTGCTATGCAATCTAAATATGATGCAATAATGAAGAATGGTACTTGGCCTTTATGTGACTTGCCTTTTGGCAAGAAGGCCATTGGCACTAAGTGGGTATATAAGCTGAAGCATAAACCTGATGGTACAATTGATAAGTGTAAGGCTGGGCTTGTTGCAAAGGGTTATGCACAGGAAAGAGGCATTGATTTTGATGAGACCTTTGCACCTACATGCCGTATGACTACTGTTCAGAGCATCTGTGCACTTGCAGCCCATCATGGTTGGAATGTACATCAGTTGGACATTAAAACTGCATTTGTGAATGGTGACTTGCATGAATAAGTGTATGTTTTTCAGCCCCGTGGCTTTGTGCAGAAAGGGCATGAAAACCAGGTGTGCAAGTTAAAGAAGGCATTATATTGTTTAAAGCAAGCACCACGTGCTTGGTATGAAAAGATGCATGCCTATTTGATTGCACATGGTTTTGAGAACAATCCAACTGAAAGCACCTTATATGTTAAGCGTGCTAATGATGTACTTCTGATCATTGTGGTTTATGTTGATGACATGCTGCTCACTGGTCCTCATGACAGGAGTATTGCTGATTTTAAGGCTGATTTGCATGCCTCATTTGAGATGTCTGATTTGGGGCATTTGCATCACTATTTGGGCATTCAGTTTCTACAAGTTGATGGTAGAATGGCTTTGTGTCAAATGAAATATATTGACACATTATTGCAGCATTTTGGCCTTGAAGACTGTAAGCCTATTGCCACTCCTATGGAGACAGGTTTATGATTGAGTCTTCATGATGCTGGAGATGCATTTGATGTTGTTCTCTATCAGCAGGCTGTTGGATTCTTGATTTACTTATGCATTACTCAACCAGATATTCAGTTTGTTGTCTCACAAATGAGCAGGTTTATGCATTGCCCAGGAGTCAAGCATTGGCAGGTGGTTAAGCACATCTTTCGCTACTTGAGTAGTACCAGGCTACTTGGGTTGTTTTATCCCAAGGGGGGATCACTACCGCCAGATTGCATGCTTTTTTTGACTCTGATTGGGTTGGTTGCTATGACACTCGTGTGTCCACTAGTGGATTTTGCTTCATGCTTGGTAGCTCATGTATATCTTGGTTGGGCAAGAAGCATCCTACTGTGGCCACTTCTAGTTGTGAGGCTGAGTATAGGGAAGCTTTCATAGGGACTGTTGAGTGTGTGTGGCTCAGACGCCTTATGGCTGATTTGGGTGTTGGTCAATCTTCTGCCACCACCATCTTGACTGACAGTCAGAGCGCATTGGTAGTTGCGAGGAACCCTGTGTTCCATGCTCGCACTAAGCACATTGAGGTGCATTATCATTATGCCAGGGAGAGGTTTTCTACTGGGGAGATCAGCTTGGCATATGTGCCCACGTAGGAGAACATTGTAGACCTTTTCACGAAGGCTCTGCTTAGGGAGAAGTTTGAAGCTTTCCGCAAAGTTTTGGGCTTACTTCCTTTTGTGGAATGATTTCCACATAGCTTGGCACTTCCTTATACATGAGTGCTAGCTACTTGTTCACCACATCACTCCTAGGAGGGATTTGTTGATATATTTAGGTAGTGATGTGTGTGAATACTCTAGGACCGCTGGGGCACTTTTTTCCCTCTTTAGGAGGTTTTTTTCCCCCGGCTTGTATATATGTCTATTGCCCTAATGGGCTACTTATCTTTGTACATTCTCTAGTAATATACATTCAGTATTGTGTGTTGGGCTCCAAGCTTCTTCTCCTTCCTTGTGTTGTTCGCGTGCTTCCGTAGACGTCTAAAGAGGGAAAAAAGTGCCTCGGTAGTCCTAGAGTGTTCACACACATCACTACCTAAATATATCAATAAATCCCCCCTAGGAGTGATGCGATGAACAAGGAACTGCTACTCATGTATAAGGAAGTGCCAAGCTATGTGGAATCAATCCACAAAGGGAAGTAAGCCCAAATCTTTATGAAAAGCTTCAAACTTCTCCCTAGGCAAAGCCTTTGTGAAAAGGTCTACAACAACTAATCTCTCCAGCATAGAACCTCTCCCTGACATAATGATAGTGCTCCTCAATGTGTTTACTGTGAGCATGGAATACAGGGTTCCTCGCAACTGCCAATGCACTCTGACTGTCAATGAAAATGGTGGTGGTAGACGAATGACCAACACGCAAATCATCCATAAGGCATCTGTTTTACACACACTCAAAAGTCGTTATAAAAGTTGCCCTATACTTAGCCTCACAACTAGAAGTGGCCATAGTAGGTTGCTTCTTGCTCAACCAAGATATGCATGAGCTACCAAGCATGAAGCAAAAACCACTGGTGAACACATGAGTGTCATAGCAAACAGCCCAATCATAGTTAGAAAAAGCATGTAAATCTAGCAGTAGTGATCCCCCCTTGGGATAAAACAATCCAAGTAGTCGGGTACCACTCAAGCAGCGAAAGATGCACTTAACTGTCTGTCAATGCTTGACACTTGGGCAATGCATAAACCTGCTAATTTATGAGATAGCAAACTGATTATCTGGCTGAGTAATGCATAAGTAAATCAAGCATCCAACAGCCTGCTAATAGAGGACAACATCAAATGCATCTCCAACATCATGAAGTCCCAATTGTAAACCTGCCTCCATAGGAGTGGTGATAGGTTTGTAGTCTTCAAGGCCAAAATCTTGTAATAATGTGTCAATATATTTTGTTTGACACAAAGCTATTTTGCTATCAACTTGCATAATTGGATGCCCAAATAATGATGCAAATGCCCCAAATCTGACATCTCAAATGAGGCATGTAGATCAGCCTTAAAATCAGCAATATGCTTCTCATGAGGACTAGTGAGCAGCATGTCATCAACATACACAACAATGATCAGAAGCACATTATTTGCATGCTTAACTTATAAGGTGCTCTCAGTTGGACTGTTCTCAAAACCATGTGCAATGAGGTAGGCATGTATCTTTTCATACCAAGCACATGGTGCTTTCTTCAAACCATATAATGCCTTTTTCAACCTGCACACTTGGTTTTCATGCCCTTTTTGCACAAAGCCACGGGGCTAAAAAGCATACACATCTTCATGCAATTCACCATTCAAAAATGTAGTTTTAATATCCAACTGATGTACATTCCATCGTGATGAGCTGCAAGTGCATAGATGCTATGAACAGTAGTCATTCGGCATGTAGGAGCAAATGTCTCATCAAAATCAATGCCTCTTTCTTGAGCATAACCCTTTGCAACAAGCCTATCCTTATACCTGTCAATTGTTCCATCATGCTTATGCTTGCACTTGTATACGCACTTAGTGTCAATGGCCTTCTTGCCAGGAGGCAAGTCACATAAAGGCAAGGTACCATTTTTCATGATAGCATCATATTCTGATTGCATAGCAGCCATCCAATTTTCAGAATTTTGTGCCTCATCAAATGAAACCGGCTCACTCTCATCACAGAGACTAGAGGCAATCATAGCATAGCAGTTTCATGCAAAACAGGCACTATGAGAGCCGAAACAAGTATGATATGACAAAGGTGCATCCAATTTGCTATCATGCAAAGCTTGCACCAGTAAATTTGGCATAGTTTTTGCCTCCTCAATATCAGCTCTCTCATCAACAAGTGCATGAGGTAAATCTGCATCAAAAATAGAATGATCTGCATCATCATATGAAACTTGTAAAGGGTGAAAAGTTGCCTCATTAGGATCAACACTAGATTGTCAGCCTCTAAAAAGAGGTAGCAAAGTGTCATACATGTCTTTGGAGCTAATTGATGTCTCCTAGTACATGAAAGTAATGGTTGAATAGCATATTCCACAAAAACAACATCACGGCTAACCAAAATGCATTTAGTCTGTAGATCATACAGATGATAGCCTTTGCTTTTAGAATTGTACCCAACAAAAATACATTTCACTACTTTATATCCAAATTTCCTACATTGTTGTTTAGGCACTAATGCATATGCCAGACAACCAAAACATGTAGGTGAGCAAGAGATGGCTTACAACCATGCCAAGCCTCATATGGAGTGATCGACTCCAATGCTTTAGTGGGACACCTATTAAGTACATATGTTGCACACATAATAGCCTCAAGCCAGAAATTATGTGGTAAAGCCTGACTCTTGACCATACACCTCACCATCTCCATGAGTGAGTTGTTCTTCCTTTCAACAACTCCATTTTGTTGAGGTGTATATGGCACTGTACATTGATGTTTTATCCCACATTGAGCCATAAATGCATCAAAGTCAGAAGACATAATTTCCCCCCTAGATCAAAATGGAGGGTGCCCATTTTACATGCTTGACATATTTTCTGGCAAAACCAAAAACTATTTGAAGCACATAAACACTTCGGACTTTGATTTCAATGGATATACCCATGCATGCCTGGAAAAATCATCAATGAAAGTCATGAAGTAAAGGTAGTTTCCAAAAGAGGGTTTCTGCATAGGACCACAGCCATCACTGTGAACAAGCTACAAATTTTTAGTAGCTCAAATTGAACCATCTTTTGGGATGCTACATTTTTTCTAAAATACAACTTTCACAGACATGTTTAATAGGTGTCTCCAGTTTGGGCAGAGAGGACACCATTTCATATTTATGTAGGTGTAGTAAACTAGCAAAATTCAAATGATCAAAACGTGCATGCCAAAGCTTTGCATTTGACAAAGCTCAGAATCATATACTGCACATGCTAAATCATTCACAGATTCATAGTCTATGAGCTTATATAGTCCACGGCATAAAATGCTAGAAGCAATAATGACATCGCCATTTGATAGATCATGAATTGTACATCTATCATCAACAAATTTCACAACCAAGACAATATTGACGAAAGCTAAAACTGATAACAGATTCTTCTTGATCCCATGCACAAATAAAGCATCCTACAATGTAAAAGAACTACCATCAGTAGTAGTCAGAACAACTCCCATAATAGGATAACAAGATTTGTTGGTGCATGTGATAGTATTCCCTATAGGGCAGGCTCGAGTGAAGTGAAAAAACTACACTGTGAGGTAATATGTTTTTTTGCCCCACTATCAAAGTACTAAACATCTGATTCTACTATAGATATACACTATTCATAAGAAGATGGTTCATAACTACAAACAGTGGTAAATGCCCATTCTTCATTCTGTACAAGATTAGCAGACTTTGTTTTGGGTGTAGAGCCTCTGCAACAACCATTCTAGCCTCTTTCTACCTTGCCTTTATAGCAACCAGTTTTGGACAAATCTTTATGACATGATCATTTCCTTTACAGTAAAATAATTTTTGCTTTTCTATTTGTTCTTCTCTGTGTCATCCTTCTTTGATTGTGCAGAATTAGCAGATTTTTGCTTACTAGTAGAAGAGCTCCATTTACCTTTGCCCTTTTGACTAGCCAAGAAAACTTGATTTGCAACATGCGTAATGAACCTGTTCTGCCTAGATTGATCTTCGTACAACAGAACAGAGACTAACTCCTCAAATGTTAAGGCATTTTGATTGCCTTTCATCATCAAACCAAGACAGAAGAAAAACTCTCATATGAATTGAAAAGAACATTCAGCATAGTTTGTAAAAGTGAACTGTCAGGCAAGACTTCATTAGCAGAAATCAAATGTTCCTTCAAATCTTTGATCTTTGTCAAAAAATTATCCATGGAATCTCCTTCATTCATGTGCTCAATCTCCAACAGTTTTTGGAGGTAAGCAACACGAGCCTCATTCCTTGCTTGGTATAAAGTGGTAAGTGTATCCTAAGCATCCTTAGCTGTTCTACAAGAGCAAATGTGAGGAATAATGGCATGTTTGATAGACAAGGCTATCAATGCATGTGCCTAAGCATCTCTACCATCCCAACAAATTTGCTCTACAATAGGTGCAGCAAGAACTTTGCAACATGAACAAGAACATGAAGAATATCGCCATCTTCAATATCATGTGCATCACATTTAGCAATTGTGTTTACAGGTGTAATAGGACTTTTTTCAACACCTTGCACAATACTCCATAGTCCTTTTGCAACCAATACATGCTGCATCATATAAGCCCATAATGGGTAATTGGTACTGTCCAACTTATCCTCAACGGCCAACATACGGAATACATCACTGCTTTCAGCTGTTGAAGAAACACTCACGAATTTGACAAATAGACATGCATAAAAGAAAAAAGAAAAAAGAGAAGCAGAATCAAAGAAAATCAAAAACCTTCGTGGAGGGTCAAATCCACGACCGTTATGTACAGTACAGAATCTTCCAGGATCAGAGTTCGTTACACCGAATCAAACTGTACATAGAGAGAACGTGCATAGGAATAATGGAAGGGGAAGTGCGTTTTCAAGAGCGCGCAGTATAAATAGAGCACATACAGAAAGAATGAGAGAGAGAGCTTTTAGTTATGTAGAAGAAGACGCCGGAGATCACGTATGTAGAAGAAGACGCCAGAGATCCTGTATGTAGAAGAAGACGCTAGAGATCACATATGTAAAGATGAATAACAGAAACCTGAAATGTCGGGTATTCATTTGAGAGAGATGGTAGGAAGGAACTACTCACTGTAGGAGAGTTTCTGTAGCTTGAGCAAGAAGAGGCCAAGCCTGTTTGTACACACCTTCTCTAATAGAAAACACATGTTCATGTGGAAATTCGTGTGCACTGTTCGTATGTGAAGGAACCGAAGTATTGTCATACTATGGTTAAAAATAGTTAACAGTTAAAGTTTTCACAGTAAACGTATTTTTGGTCAGTTACAGTTTCTCAGTAAACGAGTAATTTCCGGTAGAAGAACAAAGTAGATCTCGCAGAGTAATGCGAAGTTTTGTATGAGAGATAGCTCATTTTGTAGCTAGACATCTCTACTTTCAGTTGATCAAAGGTTCCGGTGGAAAAGATATCTACACACAGTACAAAGCCTGACTGGAAAAAGGTTTTCTGAACTAGTGGAGTTTTTCCTTGAACTTCAGGAAGAGTTCAGTAAGTTAAGGAAGTTCACGCATCACTCCCTTGCTTCATAAACATTCACTTGAAGTAATTATAATCAGAATTGAAGTTCATTCCGGTACAATTCCGGTACGATCACGATGTCAGTCCAGTGATAGTCTGGTTAAGTTTTGATGAAATTTTTCAGTGAAGTTAGAGTGCAGTCTTATACGTTGAGCGTCAAAAACTTTGCTAAGCTATTGATTGATTACAGAGGTGTTCTAAATCACACTAGCTTAGTTCTTCTTGGGTGTGGCGAATTCCGCAGGCTTAATAAGGTTCAACCTTCATCGCGTCGACAAGAAGTGGTATCAAGAAGAGCCGAGTAAAACCACATCAGTGGTATCAGAGCCAAGGATAGATCCAAGAGCAAGGGCGAATCGACTACAAGTGGATATCAAAGCTAGGCATATCTAATCAGAGCAGGCTAGACCCAAGAGCCGAAAGATTCTGAAAAGCAGAAAGGTTCTCAAGGAACAACCGGAAGTGAAGATACAAGAGAAGTCGAAAACTTTCATAAGGAAAGGAGAACACTGAAGAGATCAACAGCAAACGGTATCAAGAAGTATTCTGAAGTCATCCTCAAGAGTAAAGGTTTGTGAAAGGTAAAACCCTTAACATCATACTCACTGGAAAAATTATGGCAGACCACGTTACTATTGACAAACAGGACAGAGATAATTATCCCGCATGGGTAATGCGCATGGAAGCCTTACTTATGAGTTAGGACTTAATGATGTATGTGACTGGAGAAGAAAAGAAGCGGACTTTCGAAGATGATAGTCAACTGGAAAAAGAAGAATTTGAAGCCTTGAAGCTGTGGCAGAAGAAAGATGCAACGGTAAGAGCCTACATCTATAATATCGTAACAGACCATCTACTACCGCACATTAGAGGTCTGGAGAAAGAAGAGGACATATGGAGTGCATTGGAAGATCATTTCCAAAATACTACGAAAGCTAGGAAGGCTAGCTTATGGTCCGAATTTATGACATTCAAAAAGAAGTCGAGTCAAAGCATTAGTGACTATGTTACTAAAATGAAGGACCTAGCAGATAGTCTTGGATCCATAAATGAAGAGTGTCGAAGATCACAGATTGATAGCACAAGTGCTCACAGGTTTGAGAGGAGATGAAAGGTGAAAACCTTTCGTACTCTCAACTGAACTTTCTTTAAATCATTTCGTGCCAGATTTAAATCAGTTGCTTGGTTTGATGCTCACATATGAGCAAGACCTGAAAGGAGATGGAGACAAAGGACAAAGTTCAGCGACGTACATGAAGAACAAGAAGAAAGACAAAGGTAAACCAAAAGACGAAGAAGAGTTGAGCTCTCAGGCCTATTACGCAAGAGGTAAAGGCACTGGCAGAGGAAGAGCAAGAGGTTTTGGAAGAGGAAGAAGTAGCCAAAATACCAACAAGAAGGCTTGCTGGATTCGTGGATTAAGTAATCATCTGGCTCATGACTGTTGGCACAATCATCAAGGATCAAATCAGAATCAGAACAATAATAGCAGAACTAGGAGCGGAAGATATCAAAGAGGCAGACAAGGCCAAAGAGGCGGTTATGGTAGAGGTGGAGCGAGAAGTTGGGGACAGAATCAATCCTACAACACCACCTACAACAACTACGCAAATGACACACAGAATGAAAGTCATACATCGTTGATGATGAACTCTATCAGCACATCAGAAAATGAAGACCTAAAGGTATTTTACATTGATTCTGGATGTTCTAATCATTTGTCAGGAAATATAGAACTGATGTCAAAACTAGAAAAAGGTAGTTCTAGTCACACTATTCAAACAGGTGACAATACGAGACATAGCGTACATTCAATTGGAAAAGTGAAATGCAAGAGTGGAGCAGATTTGCTAACCAATGTTTTGTATGTTCCAACAATACCGAAAAATTTGATCAGTGTGGGACAGATAGTTGAAAAAGGTTCTCAGGTCAGATTTACAAACAAAGGAGTATTTGTAGAAGATCCCGAGAATGGATATAATCAGATCGTTTCTGGAAAGAAAGAAGGAAGACTCTTTACTTTAAGAGTACAAGGGAACATTGGCCAAGCGTTGCTCGCACATGGAGAAAAGATAATTACAGAACTTGATCTCTGGCATAAGAGATTGGGTCATTTCAATGAAAAAGGAATTAAAGCTATGATCGCAAATCAGTCTGTACTGGGATTACCGAACATACAGAATCAACATATGATTCATAAGTGCGAAGCATGTCAGATGGGAAAAGCCCACAGGTTACCTTTCCAAAAGAAAGGATTCAAACATGATGGAGTACTCGAGCTTATTCATACAGATGTATGGGGGCCAACGAAAGAAGGATCAATCAGCGGATCGAGGTACTATGTCTTATTCATTGATGATGCAACAAGGTGGATAACTCTTTATGTTTTGAAAGAGAAATCAGAAGTGTTTGGAGCTTTCAAGCATTTTCATGTATATGTTGAAAGACTTACCAGGCGAAAACTTAAAAGACTGAGGTCTGATGGAGGGGGAGAATACTTCTCCCGAGAATTCAATGACTATCTTTGGAACGCAGGTATTAAGAGAGAAATAACCTGCAGATATACACCACAACAAAATGGAGTAGCAGAAAGAAGGAACCGAGTTCTAGTTGAATTTGCACGAGCTATGCTAAACGAAAAGGATTGTCCAAATTATCTTTGGGCTGAAGCTGTAAATACAGCTACATACTTGGTAAACAGATTACCATGTACAGCATTAGAAGGAATGACCCCTTATGAAGCTTGGTGGGGAAAGAAGCCAACACTTGATCATTGAAAAGTATTTGGATCAGTAGCGTATGCTTATGTACCATCACAGCTAAGACACAAGCTTGAACCGAAAGCAGAGAAATATGTGTTCGTCGGATACGATGAAAAATAGATGGGTTATAGGTTATGGAGTCCTCTAACGAAACAGTTAGGTATGAGAAATGAAGATGAAGAAGTGTATTCAGACACTTATGAAGAACCAAGAAGGTCAAGCAGGACTAGAAGACAACCAGAAAGGTATTCATATGATACCTCATACATAACTCAGAAAGATTATGCATATATGGTCAAAGATGATGAAGAACCACAAAGCTATGATGAAGCTAAAGGCAAGAAGCAATGGGAAGAAGCAATGAAAGAAGAAATCAGCGCACTGGAGGAACACAAGACATGGGAACTTGTTCCGAAACCAAATGGTAAGAAAGTAATCGGAAAAAAATGGGTTTTCAAAATAAAGAAATTTGCTGATGGAAGGATAGCCAGACACAAAGCAAGGCTGGTGGTCAAAGGCTATGCCCAGACGCATGGCATAGATTATGATGAGACGTTTAGTCCGGTGGCAAGAATGTCAACCATAAGGACAGTAATCGTTGTAGCGGCATCGAAAGGATGGAAGCTAAGTCAGCTAGATATAAAGAACGCATTTCTGAATGGATACATTTCTGATTAAGTGTACATGGAAAAACCTGAAGGGTTCGAAAGTTTCAGATACCCAAACTTTGTTTGCAGATTAAGAAAAGCACTTTATGGACTGAAGCAAGCTCCAAGAGCTTGGAATTACAGACTTGTGAAATATCTGAATGAACTTGGATACCAAAGTTCGAAGGCAGACGCAAGTCTACTCATAAAGAGAACAGAAGAAGGTATGATCTACATTTGTATTTATGTAGACGACTTAATAATCATAGGAAGGGATTATAGAAATAAAGAAACTACTCGAAAGAGAGTTCAAGATCAGTGACCTAGGGAAATTATCATATTTCTTAGGAATGGAAATCACATACACAGATCATGGTGTATATGTTTCACAAGAAAGGTATCTCCTAAACGTACTGAAGAAGTTTAATATGGAGAATTGCAGAGAAGCTTCAACACCTCTTGAAGTAAATCATAAACTCAGCAGATACAGTGGTGCAGAGTTTAAAGATATGAAGAGATATCAGTCATTAGTAGGAAGTTTAATTTATGCTACGCTAACAAGACCAGATCTTAGTTATGCAGTGGGAGTTCTCTCACAATTCATGCATTGTCCGACAGATCAACATTGGGTTGCAGGACAAAGAGTTCTTAGATACGTCAAAAGAATTATAAAAGAAGGATTATATTATCCTTTTACGTTAGATATAAAGCTGAAAGCATACAGCGACTCAGACTGGGCTGGAAGTCAAGATGACAGAAGATCAACGCACGGGTATATGATATACCTAGGAGATAAGCTGGTAAGCTAGTGTTCAAAGAAGCAACACACAGTAGCGTTATCGTCAACAGAAGCCGAATACAAAGGACTCGTAGAAGCAGCTAAAGAAATAATATGGATGCAGACCTTGTTCAAAAGCATGGGTATTGATCAAGGTGTACCTATCATACATGGAGAAAGATATAGAAATAGTATACACTCCGACAAAAGATCAGATTGCCGATATTTTGACAAAGAGCTTGGATGGAACGAAGACAAACAGATTCAAAGAGATGGTAGGTATAAAAGAAAGAAAGATATATGAAAGACCGGAAGATGTCAAATTAGTGATTGAGGGGGAGCTATTGAAGAAACACTCACGAATTTGACAAACAGACATGCATAAAAGAAAAAAGAAAAAAGAGAAGCAGAATCAAAGAAAATCAAAAGCCTTAGTGGAGGGACAAATCCACGACCGTTATGTACAGTACAGAATCGTCCAGGATCAGAGTTTGTTACACCGAATCAAACTGTACATAGAGAGAACGTGCATAGGAATAATGGAAGGGGAAGTGCGTTTTCAAGAGCGCGCAGTATAAATAGAGCACATACAGAAAGAATGAGAGAGAGAGAGAGAGAGCTTTTAGTTATGTAGAAGAAGACGCCAGAGATCGCGTATATAGAAGAAGATGCCAGAGATCGCGTATGTAAAGATGAATAACAGAAACCTGAAATGTCAGGTATTCATCTGAGAGAGATGGTAGGAAGGAACTACTCACTGTAGGAGAGTTTTTGTAGCTTGAGCAAGAAGAGGCCAAGCCTGTTTGTACACATCTTCTCTAATAGAAAACACATGTTCATGTGGAAATTCGTGTGCACTGTTCGTATGTGAAGGAACCGAAGTATTGTCATACTACGGTTAAAAATAGTTAACAGTTAAAGTTTTCACAGTAAACGTATTTTTGATCAGTTACAGTTTCTCAGTAAACGAGTAATTTCCGGTAGAAGAACGAAGCAGATCTCGCAGAGTAATGCAAAGTTTTGTATGAGACATAGCTCATTCTGTAGCTAGACATCTCTACTTTCAGTTGATCAAAGGTTCTGGTGGAAAAGATATCTACACACAGTACAAAGCCTGACCGGAAAAAGGTTTTCTGAACTAGTGGAGTTTTTCCTTGAACTTCAGGAAGAGTTCAGTAAGTTAAGGAAGTTCACACATCACTCCCTTACTTCATAAACATTCACTTGAAGTAATTATAATCAGAATTGAAGTTCATTCCGGTACGATCACGGTGTCAGTCTAGTGACAGTCTAGTTAAGTTTCGGTGAAATTTTTCAGTGAAGTTAGAGTGTAGTCTTATACGTTGAGCGTCAAAAACTTTGCTAAGCTATTGATTGATTACAAAGGTGTTCTAAATCACACTAGCTTAGTTCTTCTTGAGCGTGGCGAATTCCGCAAGCTTAATAAGGTTCAGCCTTCGTCGCATCAACAAGAAGTGGTATCAGGAAGAGCCGAGTAAAAACCACATCATCAGCCATGGCCACTGACTAAAATACCCTGATGCAGAAAAATGATTATATCTCAAATTAGCATATTCGAGATGCTTATACTAGCAAATCAAAACATGTATGTACCTTTGGCACAAAAAGACAAAATTAGTGCGTTTGGAGGCCGAAATGAGCTCAGATCATGATTTTGGTAGACATAATGAAGATGTTTTGGCCTCCTAATCACCTTAGGTATGCTTATCAAATTTTGTGTGATTCTAAGACTGTGATCATAGGGGTGTCGACGATGCCCTAGATGAAGTGACTACCTATTCTATTATACGGAAGCATGCAAACATCACAAGGAAGAAGAATCTTGGAGCACAACACACAATACTCAATGTATTACCACTAGAATGTACAAAGATAAGTATCCCATTAGGGTAATAGGCATATATACAAGTCAGGGGAAAAAACCTCCTAAAGAGGGAAAAAATTGCCCCAATGGTCCTAGAGTGTTCACACACATCACTACCTAAATATATCAACAATGACCCATAGAGTGCACTAAGTAGTCCCCCTATGAATGCTTGCACAATCCCTATATAATAATTTTCTTTTATTTCTTGAAGTGCTTGAAGTGACTTTATTTTTCTCATTTCTCACAAGCATAACCCTCCAAACTTGATCAATATTATTTACTTCTTCCATCCATATTTTATTTTCCTTTCAAGGGGTCGCAATAATTCATAGAAATCTATAACTAAATTTTTCTAGTACATCATTTGTTTTCTCCTTTGAGGGTACACTAAAATATATTTCAAAAATAAAAAAAATACTCTACAAGAATTTATAATTTACATGCTTCAAGGTTTTTTTCCAAGTATTGATACTCATTCAATATGCATTTAGAACCTAAGGTCTACACATCAACATCGATGAGCATCTTGGATTACCACTAAAACATCTATTGAGGATTCCACAAAGCAAGGAGGGAACTATTGAAGGAAGCTCCGAAAGTGGTCAACAAGTCAAAGTCAAAGTAGTAAAGGCTCTTGTGAAATGATTAAGGCTGATCCAAAGGGGATTATGAGCTTTCAAGTGAAGGAGAAAGGGGCTAGCAATTTTTTCTTGGCTCAAATTGGACTTCTAATATGTTTTTTCCCAATTTATACCCAAATTACTTGTAAAAATGCTTGTTTTGGGCATCAATTCCTATTTCTACAATAACCAAGCCCACAATCTAAATGTTGAGTAGTGCTTGCGCTTCATGGCCATTGGAAGCATCTACATAATGATTCTTGTATTTTGCTTTTTAATATCATTTTGTCCTCCAAGTAGGCTCCACAACCTAATTTTCAAACTAGTTTAGGCATTACACTATGGACATATCTCTTGCAAAAACTATAAAAGAGAAAGATCTCTCATTTTTTATGGTTACACTCTTTGGACTTTGATTCTTCTCATTTATTCAGCAATAGAGAGCTTCTTGGAGCACTTACCTTTTTCTACTTGTGAGTGTGTGTGTTTGTTTTATCATTAGTGACCATGTAAAAGGCCAAATGGTCATCATACACTTTTTTTAATGTTCTGTAATAAAACATATAGTGGTCTGGTTAGCCATAGACTCAAAAAACCTGATGACATTTTGTAAGATTTAGGAAATCTATGTTCATGCTTTTTGTGTACTGTGTGGTTTTTGTGTATTGTGCAAGTCCTGTGTGGAGTATTGTGTGTGGAATCTAGAGCTTGGTTTGCTACTCTGAGGTATCATCATGAAGCTAATGTGAAGGAGAATACACCATGGTGCATCTCCATTACAACATTTCATTGGTATTAGAGTAGAGGCTTTCCCCAAGGCTTATGACTAAGGTAGCAACCAATGCATAGACCTTGGCATACCTTGTCATTTGAGTCACTATAGTCATCACTGACACCATTGGCTTTTCTAAGGGATGACATCAACAATCAAAGAAGATGGGGGCTCTGGTACTTCCTCGAAGGTCACCCATCCTAGTACCGTTCTCCTCGAATCTCACTTAATTGGAAATCACTTGCCACGAAGCTACACTCTTGTGGTGTTTAAGGAGGCAAAAGACTAATAAGGTTCACATTACCTTGAAAACACTTTGGGCCCTCAAAGCTTCATTCTTTGCCTTCAAAGCTTGTTTGAAGCATTTTTGGGGTGATTCTTGGATCTTTCTTGGAGTAGTCGAAAGGTTTTTAGTTGGATAATTTTTGGATTTTATGCAAGTTTTTTTTGCCTAAGGAAAAATTTTGAAAGACACTTGCAAGTGTTGTTGGCTAGTGTTTGGGCTAGAAACTAAGCCTTTCAATGTCATTTTATTGCATATATTGAACCCATACACACTATGTATGCTTTTGTGGATACACCACTTATGTACACCCATGTGGCCATTTATATAGTAGTTACGTTTTTGCATAAAGCCTTTGATGTTGATAAAGAGTGTTGTAGTGAGGCTTTCTTAACTTAGAGACACCTAGATGTAAGGATCTCTTTGGTGATACAAGTGTAAGACTTACCTAGCCTTGCCATAGTAGATGTATGCTAGTTGTTCATAGATTTTTGATAAGCCTAGTAGGCTTCTTTTGTTTAAGTGTTTATATGTAGTGGATTTGGTTATTCACTATCCAAGTTTACATTTTAGTGCTAATCACATTGGGTTAATGCATTAACCAAGTATGCATCTAGGTTGCACACTAACTCACATGCTCACCCCTTCACACATTCATCACTCACACACTCACTAACTCCACACGCATAGGGATCCAGGGAAACATGTTGTTATTGTAAAGGGAACAAGGCCTCATCAAGTTTCTTATACAATATTAATATGGTTCTTCTTCTACTAGCTTGAGCAAGAGCTTCATTTATATTGGTAAGATATTAGCCACTTAACATGCATGGGATGAATATAATTTCAGAGAAGGAGATGCTAGTATCAGATAATATGAAGAATCACAACATAATAAAGCTCAAAGATGTGATAGTTATGATCCCTAACATTACAGTACCACTTTGGTTATGCATGAAACACTTTGCTTTTTCGGGTCAAGATCGCTTTACACAACCACATAAGCAAATTTGTTTTAGCCTTTACTTGGAAACCTCAAATATGACCATCAACCTCCCCATATGGATCATCAAACAACTCCATGTAGCTAGTAGTCGTTGGCCTCACAAAACCATACTAGATGGATGTTGTGCCATTACCTACATCATTTGTAATGCTTATCCTATGATGTGCCCATCCAAAGAGCATTAACTTGGAATAAGATCCATGAATTCAAGAGTTAGAAGGACTTTGCACCCACGTCTAAAAGGATGCAAGGAATCATAGCATGTGCACAACCAAGAGGAGTAAATCTAACCCTAGAAATTTCACCATCTAGGGAACATATAGTGCAGCCATTTATGATCTATCTCCCACAATGAAGTATCGATGGTGCATCTACTACACAAGTGGTCCCACCTCTACTTAGAGACTCTGAGTTCCCAATATCTATCAGCTTTCACCAACTCTTACGACTAAGGAAATGTCCAAGGCATAGACCTTGGCATACCTTGTCATCCGAGTCACCAAAGTTGCCATTGGCTGCATGCGAGGCAGGACCTCAACAATCAAGGAAGACGGAGGTTCCTAGTGTTGATGACATGATTGCTCCTACTTCATCTACTTTTGTATTTGCATGAGTGCATCTCCATTTTGTATCCAGGAGGCACTCCATTTCTAGTCTATTTCCATTTTATATTGTATTTCCTTTGTATTTGGGTACCTTGCCATGTGCTTCTACCAGTTGTATTCATTCTCCTTTCAGGAGACTTATCCCACATATGATGTACTTTTGAGAGCCCCTCCCAAATCTATATAAGGAGGGCCTCTCCCCTCATTTGTACTTGGTTAGAAGCTTGAGGAGCCTACTCCATGCTCTTAGCAAGCTCATTTCTAATCCACATGAGTTTACCCATTTCATGGTCTACTCATTTTGTGTCTCACACATTCTTTGTTTTGTGAGAGTACTTTACTTTTCATTTTGCTTCCGCATGCGTACTCTCTACATGGTATCAGAGCACTAGGTGGAGGTCTTGGTGGTGCATTTGGCAGTGATTTTGGTGGTGGTGGTGCTTGAGTTTGGTGGTGTTGCTCTCCACTCACTTTGGAGAAGCATTTTGCCATCACTTCACTCTTTGGGGCCTCATTTTGCCCATTTTCCCACCCTCCCACCCTTCTTTTTCATTATTTTGTACCCCTTTTAACCCCATTTTTCCCTCCCACTTACCCTTTTCGACCATTCTTTCCCACCCTCCCACCATTGCATGTCACGATTCCTTCATTTCGGTGGATTTTAGTCATGTTATGGTGTCTCGTTTCACTTTTATCGGTTCATCTCTCAGTTATTTCGCATCAACAATGTTTTGATTGGTAAAGCTCACTATTCAACAAAACGGTCACTATTATAGTGGTTAGAGTACGTGTTCTATGATCATCTCGAGGTCGTAGTATCAAATCCTTGAACTTGAATTCATTCAACACTCCAATATCATCTTTTGTTCTTTATGCATGCGCATAGTAGCGTACCATCTCATTCTATTAACAGTGTGATGACTGCGAGATCGATCAAAAAACACAGTTCCTCAAGGCTCAAACAGGATCTAGTTATAATCTGTGTGAGTGTGTGTCAATGACATGCAACATGTGTCACAACACTAGAGCAAAACAATATCATTTAATCTCTTATCTGCAACAAGCACAATGGTTGTGGCGTTCTGTAGATAAGTTCTTAGTGGCCAGCTACGACCGACCAAGTGTCACTCCGTTGTGGGACTCATCGTGTGTTTCTATAGCGCGTGAATAGAGTATAAAGTTCTCAGAATTTTCTACAGCCCTCCATAGAGAGAGAGAGAGTATCTCTCATCTCTTTGGATGCAATACAAGAGAGAGAGAGTAGCAGAGAGTGAGAGACAATAGAAAGCAAGATTGAGCAACTCTGCCAGAGACAACCTCGGATACAGAGAGAGAGAAAGAGAGAGAGAGATTGAGAAACTCCACAAGAGACAACCTCAGACACAGAGAGAGAGAGAGAGAGACTGAGCAACTCCGCCATCTCTTATCTGTAGCAGAGAGAGAGAGAGAGAATAAGCTACTCCAACTGTTCACTTGTGTTCGGTAGCAAGGGCTAAGAGGTAGCTTTCATCAGGACGTCGAGATCACCATTGCTCGGAGACCTGCCACCAATATCAGACTCACGCTCCTCCCTCAGCTATCGGAACTAGTCAATGTACCCTCTTCTGAGGCCAGAGCTGGACATTCTGTGCGAGAGATGTAGGTGGCCCAGTCAATGAGGTGCTAGTAAATTGCTGGCGCTTCTCAAATTATCTTCTGCCATTTTTTCTGTTGAGCGGGCTTTGCAGTGGACTATTATCTGCATTACATATAGAGAGAGAGTCGGGGAGAGAACGTGTGCCAAGAATATCTGCCGCTTGGCCCATTGCTACGTAGCGCCATACATTGCAACTGGCAAAAGCATGCGCCTATCGAATTTGGGATGCAGTTTTTTTTGTTGTTTCTCGTTCATGAGAAATTTTTGTGACAGCTGCTAATTTTGCGGTCCCACTTGCACGTGAACATTACGTTCTTATCGCAAATTTAATCTTACCAAACTTTGAAGTATTCCGTTATCACTCACCTCAACAAGCTACACTTCAATAACTTCTTTTTGTGTGCATTGGTTTTGATATTTTTTCCAAGTATTTTGCTGAACGATCCTCTCACTTTCCTTATTGCAAGGGTTTCAATCCCAACATTAACTCTTATTGTACTCTCGCGTTGTATCACACTTTCAAAGGGTCTTAACCCTCTTCTTCAAGACGCATAAAGGCATTGCTTATAAAGTTACTTCATAATGTTTTCCAAGGGTTCCAACCTTAGGTTTGCCACTTCTAGTACCTTATAAGGATTTCCACTATCTCAACACCAATTGGCACTAAGTGCCCACTCTTTGTAACTATCAAGCATATAAGGAAAGAAGAAATTGTGTGTGCAGTTGTGGGTGCTTGATTTGCTAAACATATTTCTCTGCATATAGTTTATCATTTTAGATTATTTCACTCATGATTTGTTGTGGTGTTGCCTTCTTCATAGTCCATTCATGAACTTGGATAGCCAGGCTGCTCCTATTCTTGTGAGAAAGGTTGGGCGTCAGAGAACTAGAAGTCACCTAAGAATGTGTCTTGCATCTCCAAATCAAATAAGGTGTTGAATTTTTCCATTCTCATGTCTTATATAGGGAATGCAAAAGTAACTACCACACTAGCATGCGCAGGTTCTCAGACCACTTGTTCCCTAGTAACTTCTTTAGTATCCATTGCAGTAGTCAAAGCTACACTTTTGGGGGTTCTCGTATTGTCTCTTGTCAAACCCTCTAAGGTTGGTGTACGTGAGAGATGGATGTGAATCGGAGGGATGGAAAGTTATTGTTTTGTGGGCGAGTGTCATGGTGATGGTTGTGGTGAAAAGGAGGTGATGACATGTACGCATGGAATGGAGCCCCTCATATGTTTACTTGAATGTTTTTGGGCTTCCGGGTGCTCTTGTATTTTTGCAATTGAGCACTAAAGAGGGATCTTTCCACTGTGATGTCTTAGACCAAACACACGTAGATAATCCAAGTGATTGCACAACATTCAAGAATGATTCTTTTACAGGCCCACGTTTGATTACCCAAAAATAGCTGCTCTTACACCAAACTAGCAAGATCATATGTTTCGGTATAGTTTTGGCCAAGTAAGTGAAACCAAATCCTTTTGTGTGGCTATGTGAAACAATCCTGAGCCGAAAATGCAAAATGTTGCATACATATTTGTAGGGGCATGGAGAGTTCCGGTGTCATGGCTGAAAAATCTACCAATTTGAGTACATCACCTTTCTTCATGGGTTCCGAAACGAGACTCTCTTTCTTTGTGAAAATGTGGGAGCCACTAATCTTTGATGGTTCTCAGATCAATTACTCATTGAGCTTGATCTTTCTGAAAGGGGGTTCTCTCACTAAGGAGGGAAGTACAAAGGTCCTTGGGTAGACCTTCATGTTTGAGGCATGAAGAGTATTAACTAAATAGTAGCACCTGTAGAAATCAGGCTTGGGTAGCAATGCTTCAAAATATTGCT
The DNA here is from genome assembly GCA_020310875.1 of Ceratopteris richardii. NCBI lineage: Eukaryota > Viridiplantae > Streptophyta > Polypodiopsida > Polypodiales > Pteridaceae > Ceratopteris > Ceratopteris richardii. The sequence continues at coordinate 165,863,692 of CM035412.1, forward strand.
TGAACCCAGCTTTCTCCAGCAACAATTTGAGTTCCACCATGTTTTGCAATGCGTGAAAATCTCATGAGAAGAACTGATATCTCCCCCAGGTATTGCCACTAAACCACATTCTTGCCTCATAAATATGTTCTACATCTGCTAGGGGTCCTGCCAAACCCTAGAACCAATATGACTTGGAATGGATGCAATCGATTTTCCCTTTATGTGGGTTGTCAATGGGCATCGGACCTTCAAAACCTTGGAGCTCCAAGGGTAGCAACAACAGATGGTTCCCACTAGAAGATGTTATAAGTCTACCAAGTGGAGGCTAGGACATGTCACTGATGATTCTCCTATCTCCACTATAGTCATGGGTGTTTGTACAAATATCTGCTACAACATGATAACACATCAACATGGAAATAAATCTTGATCCTAGCATGGCAAGACCACAATCCCTTTCCAATACTGGTATGTTTCCCACGTAGCCTTGTGATGTGTAATGACATTGATGATGTATTGGGCCTAATGCTAGTCACTAGACTTCCTACATGCATACTTTGGATAGTGCATTGTTCTCGTATGCATGGTCAGTGACATCATCTTTCGTTACAAAATATTATAGAAGATGATTACAATGTTGGTAGGTTAGCATGGATGTCAGTGGGTATTTATAATGATAAGGGCTAGGTGATTGACTTATTACATTGGAAGTTAGTGGAGAGATGTGGTCTTGGGGCCATTTAGGTATCCATTTCCAAGTGGTTAGTGAGGGTAGATTACAAGGATGTTTAGGTACAATGGGTTGAGATGAAGCTAAAAGGGAGAGGAGTGATGGGGTTTTCTAGAGTATAGGGATTGATGTTTGAGCTCCGAAGTAATCCTTAGGAACCCAAACATGCAATGCATTGGGATTTGCATTCATAGACCACTTAGGTATCCAAATCTACCTAACTTTTGCTTGGGGCTATCGTCTTGGCAGTGGTGGATGACATGATTGACTCCTCTTCGTCTTCAGCCCTAATGGTTTAAGGAGATGAAGTCACCTATGGTTGCTCACCCTTGGGTACCCATATCTTCTTTTTTCCTGGTGTAACGAGAAGCCAATGCAGCTTGCCATTTGTGGTGGGGTTTGACTTTCAACTTTGGTGCCTAGGTGGAGGTCGATTGGACACTCTGCTTTGGAAAAGACGGGAGGTCCAACACTTGCATGACTTTCCCATCAGGAAACGAGGCATTCTGTACAACAAATCTAGGTGTGCATGCAAAAAATATGGATGGTGAAATGGAGGGGATGATGGTCCCCATCTATCCAACTATAGCCCCTGTTTGCCTAGTGATACTGCCCATGTATTCGTAGAAAGGAGGGGAGATGTCGGTGGTAGCCATCTGTCCAAGGGTCATTCCCATCTATCCAAGGAGGTTGACCATATGTCTGGGGATTGTTCCTATCTGACCAGGAATCATCCAACCTCCCTTCTCTTCCCCTCTATGAGGAGAGTGGATTTCCTTAGCTAATTGGAGATGATTAGGGACCTAGTTTTTGAGAAGTATCACTCCATGTTGTTTAGCGACCCCAAACTGGAGGAGGTGGTTTCTCATATTTAAGGTCATTGAGTGATCGTATATCCAATCTTGACCTAGAATCAAAGGTTCTATCAGATATTCATCATGGCAGACTATGATCTTCACTATCAAGGTTACATCCTTTATGAGGATAGGAATTCCCACCTCACCCATACAAGGGGTTCCCATGCCTCCTAGTCCTATGAGGTATGTCACAATAGGACTCACTTTTAGTTCCATGGCTTGATAGTAAGAAGACCTAATCGCACTAGTTATTGCACTTGAATCAATTAGAGCCCTAATCTCCTTGAGAGTGATGCCTTGCCCTAGTTGAATGGTAATGAAGGGCCGTCAATCAACTTGGCTAAGGTAAGCATTCTTCTGGGTTTGGCACATTGTCATGGGATATCAAGGGACCTCTATATTGGAGAAGTATTGAATAGAAGAAGTTCTTCTACTCTATCATTTCATTCCATCCTTAATCCCTCGCATCTTAATTTCATACATTTGATGTGCTCTAGAGCTTCAGCCTGACCTCCCTCTCTAATTCTTTTTTCTTCCTCTTTGTGTTTCCTTGCCAAGGCCCAACAAAATCTATGCCACACTTAGAGAATGAAAGTCCTCCCATTATGGGTCTCTGTGGCATCTCGTCTCTATGCATTGGATATTGGGTTCGTTGACATGTGTCACATCTCTTCACATAGGTATGTGCATCCATATGAAGAGTGGCCACCATATTCTTGAGAATAGTATGGTTTTGATTACGTGATCTAGCCCAAAATTTCCTCCGACAACACGTCGATGTGCAGTTTCTAGGATCCTCAAGTATTCGCTCTCATGGACGCATTGCCTTAGGTACCCATCTCTTCCACGTTTGTACAAATTATCTCCAATGAGTTTATAGTCATGAGCCTCCTTCTCTAGACTTCTATGTCTTACTAATGTCATTTCTGGTGGTATGTTCCACTCGGAATCTGCTAATACAAGTTGGGGAGTTCTTGCAAAACCTACGAACATCTGCTTCCATCATGGGCTAATACACCCCTAATCTTTGCAAAGTCTATAGGGTGCATTGTTTTGAATGTTGTTGCTCAAGAAAACCGACATGTGCTAATTGCAACCATTTTTCATACTCTAGTTCTTCCACACAACAGGAAAGAATTTCTTGATCATTTTTCTTATAAATACTTCCTTAACAAGTTTTTAAGCTCAGTTGGAACTACCTCTAGATTGAACAAATAGGCATCTGGAAATTCATCATAGATTCCTTATAGGGCTTCACTCTTGGCTAATCCTAAAATATTCTCAACCCAAAGATGGGTCTTCCCTTTCCTGACTACCACCTTGAAATCATATTCCATTAGTAAGAGAAACCATCTTACTAATCTCCCCGTATTGCAAGGCTTGTTCATTGGGTATATCAATGTTTCGTGGTGCGTGAAAATTTTGAACTTGTTTTCCAACAAATAATGTCTGAATTTCTTTACTACATAGACCATCCCTAAGCCCTCTCTCTTGGTTGTAGTGTTATTTCTTTTAGTAGCATTGAACCGCCTACTTTCATATGCTATCACGAGACCTATGTTCCCCTCTCTAGTTGGTTGTGTCAATGCACACCCGATTTCATAATTGGAGGGATCTACGTGAACATGGAATGGCTTATTCTAGTCGAATGTGGTCAAAATAGAGGTTGAGCACAATTTCTCTTTTAGCTCAGTGAAAGAATTTTCACATGCATCATTCCATTCAAAGTTAGTCAGGAGACTATATAGAGGCTTGGAAATTATAGCATCCATGTGGATAAAGCATCAGCAATATCCACAATGTCCCATAAATGCCTGCACTTCTCTGGCTATCCTAGGTCTTGGCAATTCTGCTATTGCTCGTATTTTATGCTCATCAATTGATATACCATTCTTGCATACAATGTGTCCTAATATCTTACCTTGTTTAACCATGAAGACACATTTCTCAAGATTCAAGCATACTTAATAGTCTTTGCATTTATTGAACATTTGTCTAAGTTTAGGGATGTGTGGTTGTCTCATGTGGGAATGAGTGCACAGGTCATCCACATAGAATTCTAGATTTTTCTCTAGGAACCTTTTGAACACATAATACATCAATCGTTGAAAAGTAACACGTGCATTGGTGAGCCCAAAAGGCATCACTCTAAATGCAAAGATACCCCACTTGGTAGCAAAAGTTTTCTTGTGTTGGTCTTCAAGGACTATGGCTACTTGATTGTAGCCCAAAAACCCATCAAGGAAGCTATAAACTTCCTTGTCTGCTATGTGTTCAAGTAAATGCTCTGTGATTCACAAAGGGTAGCTATCGTATATGGTTGTAGCATTATCTCTCTTCAAGTTAATGCATACACGTAAATTCCTGTTCTTAGGGACTAGTACAAAGGGGGATACCCACTCTTTATGCTCTATTTCATATATGAATCTTGCTTCGATCAATCGGGTAATTTCTTCTTTTATCTTGGTAGTGTAATTTTCATTGTATGTGTAAGGCTTTTATTTAGTGGGCTTGGTCTCTTAAGACTCATGAGGATCCTATGAGAACAAATTTCTCGATCCAATCCCTTCAAATCTTTGTAGCTGCATGTAAGCACGTCTCTATACTCATTTAGTAGTGCAATCCATTCTTGCTCTTCCTCTTCAATTAGGTCATGTCTGATGTATGTACGTCTCTCTTCTCCTTCTTCAATCATCACTACAATCTTTCTGGTCTTTTCTCGGTTATCATACGCTTCTCTTGTGAGAGCTTCTTTCTTAAACATTTTCACCATGATTCTTCTGTCCTCAACTTCATACTTCTTAAAATTTTCTGGCGCTTCAAATAGTGATTCTCCTTTCTCCTTTTGGGCGGGAGACTTCCTTTACTCCTTCTTCTTCTTCTTCTCAAACTAGGTTTCGACTAGCAACGTGAGCTTCTTCTCTCTGACATACTCAACTTGATCTAGAGTTGTGGCTTCGACTAAATAGAGATATTTTTCCTCTTAAGGGCAGAATGGATCCATCATAATGGGCTCTAAGTCTTCATCACTTGCTCTTATGAGCTCTTGGTTGTGTCAGCACACTATTCTAAAGCATTTCAAACTTCAAGGGTCTTACCATGAAGATCTAGATGTCGTAACCATCCTCATCACAATGGGGAGTCCTTTGTTCCTTTTCCATTGCTATGCCCATGGTGGCTAGTATCTCTACCCAACCATGAGCTCAAATTCTTCATCAAGAAACACTATAGGCACATAGGGTGGGTGCTTTTCTATACCTAGTTTGCTGCCTTCTAATCTCTTGTTCTCTTTTCTACTACTTTACACATCCATAAGTGTATGTCCTCATGCAACCATGAAGGGTCCGACCCTTAGTCCATGAGATTGACTTTGGTGGTCACTCCTAAGTGCTACAACTACAAGGAATTGGTTCCCCAATCTTGCATTGTTTGCAACTGCATCGTGAACAGTCATCCCAAAATCATCTCATAGGCATGGTTCTTTCCAAACTCACATATGGCAAAGGTGTGCTCAAAGTCTTCACCACAAGTGGTGAGAGTGATTCCTTCTAGTAAAGCCGAAGGCTGCTCTCTATGGCCATTCACCATTTGCAACTTCATTCTTGTGGGTCTTAGAGCTCGCTTGCCCCATCTCTTCCAAAGGGAAGTAGTGTAATGCCAACTTTGGCTCCTGAGTCTAATATAGCCTTGGTTGTGTATCCTTGATAGGGGATAGGGAGATACGTGTTCCCCTCTTCTCCTTCACGCACATCTCCAATCCTATCAATGGGTATCTCAGGCACCTTTCATTGCAATCTTTTCTAAGAGTGGGCCATAGCCACCTTTGACAATTGGTCTGCTACATGCCTCCACAACTCAGGTTTGACTTTCAACAATTCTTCTAAAGTGAGATCGCATTCCACTTTAGTGTTCTTTATCACATCCATGTTTCTAGGGAGAATTGAATCATCTTTTCTTCCATGTTTCTAGGGAGAATTGAATCATCTTTTCTTATCAGGATCGTGGGAGCTCTCATATGAATGGATTTTGCTTCCCATGTGCTAGTGAAGTGAGGTAATTCCTATAGGGAATTAGATTCAAAATCCCTTTGTTCACTTGTCTGCATCTCACCTTGCTCGCTCTCTATAGATGGTATATCTTGAGGAAATTGATCATGAAGGTCATCTATCACTTGGATTGGCAGTTGAGCTTCTTGTTGTAACCTCCATTTCTCTTCTTAAATCTCCCTCAAGAATCCTTGTGAATACTTGTGAACTAAATGGGAGATTCCACCTTCACTAGAGTTGGGTACTTGTGACATCAAGGGTGAGACATCTGGTTGTAAGCTCTTGACAAAAGAAGCCTTTTTTGGTTTGTCTTGATCTCAATTCGACACCAATTATTATATTCTTTCCAACATTCCTTAAAAAATGCGACTCCATCTTAACTAGATTGCTCTGATTAACAAATTGGTTGGCTTCGAACATTGTTTGTGCCAATTCAATCAGTTTCATACAAAGCTTAGTTTTTTTCTGTTTCTAGGTTTTCCCTAATGTAACTCTTGTCCAGATCTTCTACATTGGGTCCATCTATCAATCTAGCTTGATAAGCTCTAAATATCATGTCCAAGTCCTTGGGAATGGGTTCAACTAACACAGATCCTTGCTTGGGTAGTTGAGACACTGGTGTTGGATCTTGGGAAGCTAATTCTGAGATTTTAGGCCTGGTCTCTTTCAAACTCCCCTCTACTTTTGCTATCTTCTTATTCCATTTTGTCTTAAGTCTTTCTCATGAGTCTTTCCAAGATTTGGTCCTCTTTCTACTAGACTCTTTGGCTTCACCACCTTTTGAGACTTTTTATGGATTTGCATGTTGGTTTTGATGTGTGGCTTGGGCTCTAATCATTGCTTGAATGGGCACATAGGTGGATAGGGACCCATTTGATGTGTGCACAATGCCTATCACATTTATCAAAGTTAGTTTTGAGGCATTGGATGGGTTTTTGGGGAGTTCTCGTATGACATGATCTTTACCACACTCCGAGCAATAACTTGGACTGATGAAATAGTGCGGTTGTCCTAGCAATGGGGGATGAGGGCATTCTCTTATGAAATGATCTCCTTGGCACCTAAAACATGGTCCTTGAACGCCTTGTGGTCTCATCTACCTCATATGGGGTCTAGGATTGTGATTGGTATACATGACATGGATGTAGTCCCAATCTCAATTAGGTTCTAACATTGGTGTTTCATACTGATAAGCCTCTAGGTGTTCTGGGGACTCAGTGTAGTATTTTGGGGGGTATCACCTTGCATGGAATCAAAACTTTGGGCATTGGGTTCGTATTTAGTGATCAATGGGGATGTCAATACTCGTACTCTACTCAAGTTCTCTTCAGCAGATGCATACTTCACTAGGATCACATTGGATGGGGGAGGAGGCTGTTGACTTAACGCTAGTTAAGGTCTTTAATGAGCTTGATGTGGTGGCTGGTAAGGTTGTTGGGGTCTAAAATATTGTTGTTTTTGTTGATACTGATTTGGGTACCTTCCTTGTTGATATGGTTGTGGGTGATTTTGCCTCACCACTTGTTTGTTATATGGGCAATCTTGGGGAGTGTGCTTAGTGTATCTTTCTTCTATCATACAATATTGGTCACTAGGGTTTCCTTGGGGTTGAGCCCTAATTGGGAAAACATTAGCCATGTGGCCTCCTCCACATGTGTAGCATCGTTTCGTTGAGACCATTCTAGGTGTGCCTTTGCTAGAGACACCTAATTTTTTAGCTACATTTTCTACCAATTCGTAGGAGGTTGATGACTTAGAGGTGAATCTAGTGGAACTCTATGAATCTTTATAGATTTTAGAGATTTCTAACTCGTCTCCTAGATTGTCCTCAATGTCTATGCACATGCAAATGCACTGCTGAATGGTTCTAGGCTCCTTTAGGTACACATAAGGTCACAATTTGGCACTCAACAAGCCATCCAAAAATAATGCCACTTGTTTGGCCGATGTGGTTAGCTCTAGAATAAGGCATCTCTCCAAGTATTGTCTAAATCTTCTTCATGCAAGTCTAACTGTCTCTTAAAGAGTTTTCTTAAAGCTATGGATCAGGGATGAGGTATTGTGTTTCATACCACTCTTAGATAACTTAATGATGAAAGCTTCTAGTAATTGATTATTGTTCCTGAATTGCCATTGGTGTAAAGGTTTAAACCATGTCATGGATATGTTCTTGACTATCCCAATGTGCCTCAAATCCAGACATCGCAATAAAAATGACAAATAACATACTTAGCATGATTCTCACAGTTTTTAAAGTGTTCAAGCATGTGGAATACACATTTTTGAACTTTACGGGCATTAATCAAAGCACAGATGCTTTAGTTTTTTCTATTCTTGAATAATGTTTTTGGCAAGTCCCTACATGCAGACGTTTGAAGAAGCATTTTCCATAGGATTTTTTGAAATAGATTCAAAAACGTTTTTGAAGATGTCCACTAACTTAAATCCAAGATTATTAGCATATGAATTAAGTCTTTTAACTGACCATCGACAAGCATCGACTATTGGGATGAAATCAGCTCAATGGAAGGAGCTCATGATATGTTAAGCAAATCTCCTTAATCAAACAAAGCACACTATATTCCAGACATATTCATGTTGCCTCCAAAAGCTGTCAAGGACGTATTCAGAGTTCAAGAGGAGGGACATGTAGAGGGAGAACCCAACAAGAGAAGAAAAAGAAAAAAACATGGTGCAATTAGCAAGCCTAAGTGCATTGCTAAAGCCTTGGGACCACACATCCAATGTGTAGTCCATAGCAGTTCCTTTGTATCATATGTCCATTAGCATATACATTTTGATACATATCTTCAAGTACATCTATCTACTATCTATTGTTGCACCTTCATCATTACGATGATCTTGTGGCATCAATTGCTTTGTGTATACTTATTTGCCATACTATAACTTGGGATAGTTAGATTGAAGTGTCTACTACCTCCATATCAATTTTCGTCAAGTTTAGATCAATGGATCTCCAGATATGAAGCATAGAAGGTGAATGTGTTTGCACACCTTCTAGATCCTGAAAAGTCTCGATGACCCCCTTGACTTGTTAGATTCATTCCTCAACATCTAGTATAGCTAAATTGATGAGATAACTTGCTTTAGTTAGCTATACACTCCAATTAGATGTGTGCAAAAGCTCACTCGTCAATTCATACCAGGTTGTGAGCTCTAAGTATAATACTGAGTACTTCTATTCCCAAAATAGGTGGTTTCTTCACATTTCTTGCATATGCAAGTTATCTTTTTTTATGCAAACATTTGGGAATAATCTCCAAAGGACTTGGTGGTCCCAAATGCATCATTGTGAAACTAAAAGAGTCTATTATGCATCCCTAAAGTTAGATTGACAAGTGTGGACTAGGTTTTGTGTAACACCAGCTCATCTCTGAAACCTATCAATACATCTCCTCACATTTAAGTTCATGATTCATGAGTGATGACTTTATATTAATAATTATAATTAGGCAATGTGGGCCATATGTTTCCAAGACTTCGGCAAGATGTTGGTACCACATTGCAAAAAACGTTGCCCTCAACTATGGTTTGGGCCCCTTTGCAGCCCTGTAATTTTCCCCTAGGTCAGGAAACTATTGAGTATACTCAATATACATAATTTTTCATACCAAAATAAATTTACAGTGCTTGAGCTGATATGCACAAAAGTCATTTCAGTTGATATCATGCCTTATGGAAGGCAGACAATTTATCATCCCCACCAATATGACCCAATTATAAGCGTTTAATGCTTCTTGCCGCGTGAATATTTCGTCCACTGCTTAATCTACAGGTAGTCAATGCATCTTTTTAAAGAACTGGCATTAAAGCTGAAAATATACCAGCTTCTCTATAAACATCTGACATTTGAATTTTTCCTTTATCAATTGTTTGCAAGTTACATAAGAACATAATTATTCAAGTATTCAGACCAGCCCTTCACTTTTTATTCTTTCAAAATATAAAACTGGAGTCTTACCAGTAACCATACTGCACCATCTTTTCTTTCCTCCCTTTTTTTTTTGAGAAGTATATTACTATTTCCTTTCATCTCATTTGCTTCCACCTCAAAACCATTAACACATTGAATTCAATATAATGCCCCTGCTTCCCTTCACCTTTTTAATATTGAGCCATAATCTCTCTTATGTTTATTGCTGTAAAAGATAAAAAATTAGTTTGATAACTATACATCCGATTTGATTCTTGCTTCTCGATTACAATTAACACAAGATGTTTAAAGCCTTCCTAGAGAAGGCATATTTCTTTTACATCTATACAATGCCCTACTATCTATATGACTTGGAACTTATTACTACCTGTGAAAAACCTGCAATGCACATATATCCAAGCAGAATCTGGAATATTCCGTTGATTTCCACGACAGCATTTTACTATGGTCAAATCAGACACAACTTTCCTCAAGTAGGCATTCATCATGCTAATAATTCATGAACTTTTCAACTAACTTCTTTCCACCATGGCACATATTATACAACCAATTTTGAGCATTTTTCAACACTTGAATGTATGCTTCATAAGGAGTTTATCTTCACATTTCAAGACTCCAGTTGTTTTCATTAAGCTGGCATTCACAATGTTATATGGCCTACTCTTTGAAATCACTTCCGTGGTAGATACTGTCTAGGCTACCTTGTGGATACCCAGAGAGCTATGCTAATCAGACTCTCGAATTAACTAATGATATCTTTCTCATCATTTCAATGTATTTGTATTTCTAAGTCCAACATCTTTGGTGTTTGATGTTTAACGTGATGACCTTTAAATGTCAGTGAACTGTCTGAAAAGCATGAGCCCTAGTTTATGTTAATGTATAATCAAGATACAATGATGAATGAAAGTCACACAAAACCAGAGATAAATGACATCAAGAAAAAATTTCTGGCTGGAAAAGCAGGACCAATAAAAGAACCAAGGATTGACCTTATATGCCATGCTCAAAGAATCACTTACTCTGTGAAAGTTCTGTCTTTGTACAACATAGACAACAAATGGGAATACAGGACCTGGGCAGTCCCGAAGGTTTTGGGACATAACAGGCAGGTATGCAGGAAGCTTCTTTAAGGGTGTAGATATCTTTTCTCCTATGATTCTGGGGCCAGGACTAGATTCTGGGGCCAGTGCTAGGACTGCAATGTTCTTGTCTTCTTTCTTTTCCTTCGAAGAAGGGGAAAAGGGCAAAGGTCAAGGGGAAGGAAAGCGAGAGAGAAAGAAGGGTTCTGTCATTGTTCTGTTCCACCAGAAGCACAATATTCTAAATGGATATAGTGCAGCTTTCCTATACATTCCTTGAGGCTCTAGTTCTGCATCTGGGAGCCAGACAAAATGTATTACCTGTAGCAGCCCTTATCTCGCAAGTTAGACCTATCTTAATCATCGTCAGACAAACAGATTACATCAGAAGACCTATGATCTTGGCCTTCATTAGAATGTCTGCTTTGCACAGAGCCCAGACTACTTAATGCAAGACTATGCGGACTACGTGACTGTGAAGCCATAGCATTAAATGTCTCCAAGTTAGATACCACTTGATTAGCTGGAGGTGATATGACACATCTATTTGAGTTGGCCTGTAGCACCTCATTATTGCTCATTGGGGAATTAGGTCTTCCCCTATTCACAGGATCACAATTTGGCCTCTCTCCTGCATTTCCTGAAGTTTCTGAGAAACCTAACGAAGGACGGCTACTATCTTGCTGGAAACTTGCAAGTGCCCGAACTCCAGGAATCAATGTTGAGTTATGTGTTGTAGAACTTGTGAACACCAATGGAGTGTTAGAATTAACATATGCTTGAAAATTACTTGTTGAAGTTCCTGCTGTTCCATTTCCATGATTTGATGCTCCACGTATGTAGCTGCTAATAGCAGCCATATTCAAGCCATGATGGTCTGACATGGTACCAGAATTTCCTGTTGTAACATTTGGAACAGCATTTGAGATGGGCACAGATAGTCTCTGTGCTGAGATAATTGTCGAAGTAGATGGTAGTGCTGAGATCCGCATGGGTTCAATATGAGAGCTCGGTGCACTGGTCCCTGAGACTGATCTTGGCTCACCCACAGGTACACTAGTGTGAGAGCTTAAATTCAAAGCTTGTGAAGAAATTGGAGATGCTGTGCTACTGGTTGGCCCCTGTGAATATCGTGACTGATTCGCCATTGTCCCCACCAACTGTGGGTGTACACGGGGTGACCGCTCATACAATGGAGAAGCTTGCACAGAAGGTGCAGCTGCACTCGTCAATGGCATCCTCAAAACCATAAATGGTGGGTTATTCTGCCCTTGAACAGAAACTGAGCGGGGATCCTGTCCCGTAGCAACTGTGTAACATGGTGACCACTATTAGTATGCTATCTCATTTCACTTTCAGATTCAGATGATAAGCAAACTGGCTACAGAGCAGAAGAGCACCCCATGAAAATGCTTACTTGAAGTTGCAGCAGAGTTCTCTTGAGCACTCTTAAGGCGGAAGACCTCAGCCAGACGTCGATTCATCTCTACTTTTTTAAGGTTTGATTCGATAGACGATGCTTTTTGTGTGTAGCAAGATTCCTCCTCTTGCAGCATAACCTCATATTTCTTTGAAAGTATCTCTAGCTCCTTCATAAACTGGGCCTTTATTCTTTCCTTCTGAATAGAGAAAACAAACATTTATAACCATCCACAAAAAAAGAAAAACAAAAAACAAAAACAAAATCAAACAAACAAAAAGTATTGACTGCAGCAATATTTGTATAAAATGCACCTCTGATTCATGAGAGGACTTCAATTTCTCTTGTTCCTTGCGCAATCTTAAATATTCTTGAGCCAATGGATCGTTATGGTATTGTTGGTTGGATCGTGGTTGGCCACTTTGTGGTGCGCGACTCACAGCATGGGATGTCGTTAAAGCAGTCCTGTGCAAATTCAATGGCACATTTGGAGTTCCAGATACAGCTGAAGTTTGGCCAATCTCGCTTTGCTGATGTCCAGTTCGTGATTGGAACGATGGACCTCGTTGCAAGTACTGAGACTGCTGTACCTCTTGTACTAACTGAGCCGGCTGTGTCAATACTGTATTCTGTGATAAGCCCTCAGGTTGATGAACTGGGACTGGAGAAGTTGGTCTCTGTGTAGATATCAATCTGGATTGTTGCTGAACAGGAACAGGAGAAGATGGCCTTTGTGAGCTCATGTGCTGTTGGTGAGCCTGCTGTTGACTATGGGGTGTAGATGATGACAGAATTCCTTGAGAATAAGCAGGATCCTTGGCAATGGCAGTCGACTGCCGCTGCTGTTGGAGGAGGATATCTTGTGCCTGTCCCAGTTGATGATGCCTTTGCTGTTGCAAATTTGACATAGTAGGCATTTGTGAATCTTGAAGTCCGGCACCAGACTGGCACGGAGATACAGTGGTGCTTATGCCAGTGGTCATATTTAAAGATACTGTATGAGTATCTGATGAAGAATGTGCCTGATTGCATAAAGGGGGAATAACAAGAGAACTCCCTGCATATGGAAGACAAATGGTTGTCCAATCAACATCAGCTGTCGTATGAGCTGAATCGAAATTGCCAGTTTCAATTGCTACCCTCAGTCCTTGAGGCAGACAACTCAGAATTCCTTCCTCACTCAAATCAACATCCTTCCGTTGCAAATCTTCAGTTGCACTCTCCCTTCCCAACTGAGCATTTGCTGACCTATTCTCTCTTCCCCGTTCTTCATATTGCTGTTTAATTAAATTGCTTCGTAATGCCTTGAAACAATAACCTAATTGACTAAATGCACTCTTTAACCCACTTACAAGTTTTGACTTTTCTAAATTTGACCTTGAACACTTCGATATTGATGCATCAAAATGTTGCCTCAGTCTTTGCTTGCACATCCGCTCAGCCATATCTAGGGCTGCTATTTGGTTTTTCTGAGCATTTATTACAGTGTTCAAACGATCGCTTCGTTGTGACAAAGAAACTCTCTGAGCATCTGTTGAAGCCTCTGGCAACACAGCTTCCTGAACCACTCCAGGAACTTGTGTCTGATTTTTACTGATCTGATCTTCAGATGCTGTTGCAGATGGGCAAGGCTCAGATGAAGAAGTGGACCTATGGTGCTGAGCACTGGTCAGTGGCATAGTAGGTGCTTCTTTGGGAAGTTGTAAATCCCTTTGCACTAAGGGTTCTTGACCAATCAAATGAGACCCCTGCATTGAACAGCTGCTGTCAGGTAACTGATCTCTAGGTGGCTCTTGAGATTGAGGCCTAATATCCCGATCATGTTCACCACCTTGCAAAGGAGTCACCTCCTGCCCCCTTTCCATCTGAGGATCTCTAGCTGGTTCCTGAGATTGAGGCCTAGTATCCCGATCATGATCGCCACCTTGCAAACGAGTCACCCCCTGCCCCCTTGCCATCTGAGGATCTCTAGCTGGCTCCTGAGATTGAGGCCTAGTATCCCGATCATGATCACCACCCTGCACGCAAGCCACCTCCTGTGCCCTTGCCATCTGAGGATCTCTAGGTGGCTCCTGAGATTGCGGCCTAGAATCCTGATCATGATCACCGCTTTGCAAACGAGTCACCTCCTGCCCCCTTGCTATCTGAGGTTGCTGAACCCCTTGCTGAAGCCTCTTCTTCCACAGTTCCTCTAACTTTGCATGAACAGTGTCAATCTTATCAAGTTGAACGCCGAAGCACCGCTCTGCCAGTGAAAGAGTCGCTCGTCGGTCAATGGAGTAGTGCTGCTGTTCGGCTGCAAGCCAGCACTGCACACAAGAAAGTTGATGCATAATCTACCTTACAGAATCTAATACTGAATCCCTTGCCCTTACTTTTAGGGTTGGTGTTCGTGCTTTAATATTATAGAGCATGTGGGCACATATGTGTGTAGAAAAAATGAAGCTCAAATAGATGTGTACCAATGACAGCTCAACAGCATGTAAGAGACTTTTCTCCTTTGGTAGTTTGAAGTAGTTCCCCACAGAGAAAAGTAGCTGATCCACATGCCCAACTGTATCTGCCTACAGAATCACCATGAATACAGCCTTCAGCAATAGAACAATATAAAGAAATCAAATGAATTGATTAAGATAGCACTCCAAAAACAATAACCTGGAACTGCAAAGCATGACACAGCTTATCTAGATCTGCTTTCATGTTAAGCAGCACTTGTTGTTGTGATGACTTAACACCAGTTGCAGGCTCGTTCATGGCTCCATTTTCACTGGATTCAGGTTCACCATGTTGCATCCTAAAATTTGACATATTCCTTGCATTTCCTTTCTCAACTGCACTTGGTGCTTGAGAAGTTCTAATGTTGTTTGAGCTTGGTTGTTGTGGAGCACCTTTGTCCACGCCATCTAAAGATTGGCCAGCATGAAGTCCTCCCACGTTTTCTCCTGGCACTATGTAATTATCCCCCTCAACACCGGATGTGGGGGTTCTTTCCATCGATGTTGACCTTCCCACTTTTCCAGGAGTAGATAGGTCATCAGAGTCAGCAACCCTCCGCCTCTTTCTACGGGATTCCTCCTCTTCATCTCCTGCTGCCTGTAGTGTGTTTATAGTATCAAAATTGTCCTCTTGATACTGCACCTTTTTTCTTGTCCGCAATTCTCTCCCCTGCACATCCACTGCCTCTATTTGCCGATCCTTAAGCAACTCAGTCCAAAACTCAGCTGCAGAGACTCTATCTTCACCAGTAATTTCATCATCGGTCTCCCCATACAGTGGTATTCCTTTATTGTATTGATTTCCCCGCCTGGGAAACAATGCTGTTTTCCACAAGCCATTATCAGCACAAAGTTCATCAGTTGACTTAAAATCACCTTTCTTTAAAAACAGACTGATGACTTCAGGAGAATACAAGATCTCATCATTTGATTTTTCCTTGCTTTTGTCCTGTGAAAGGGAATCCAAGATCTCAAAATTTCTAGGGGCTCCCCATCTTAACAGTTTCTGACACAAGGTGGTGGTAAAATTGTGATGATTAGAATCAAGTCCATGATGCCTTCTAGCAGATACCAATACCCTTTCCTCTATGGTTTGTGTGCAGTAAAGCCTGCAAATCATCATGCGCTCAAGGTCTGGTATCGTATACATCCTCAGAAGGGCCTGAATATCTGTCTGAGGATTCCAGTCACTATCAAATATAACAATGCAATCCACTGAGTTCAGTTTCAGAGAGCTTCCAGATGCACGTCTGTCAAGGAGAAATACAAAGCACTTAGAGTTCAAAGCATTGAAGCGCTGAACAGCAGCTGCCTTCTTGCTTTTATCAACGCCCCCATCAAGACGCTCATACGAGTCACTACCAAATTGTTGCCGCATAAAATCATCTAGAACATCCATTTGACTGACTTTCCCAGCTCTTAAGTTCACCTGCGATGGGCCAAGACAGAAAGAGCGCACAAACGCACACACACACACATAAGAATAATGTCAAGCAACTGGCTTCACAAAACAGCAAAGCTACTGACCAACCTAATGTTTTTAACAGTAAGGATGCTCAGTTAAGATCTCTCTCCCAAAATGATATTATTTATTTATTCTACCCCATAACTTAAAAATGCTGGGATACACAGACTATAATCTATGATCCAGGATACTGGATAAAATTATAACAATTAGTCTTTCACATCAGCTGGAACAAAGCAGATAAGAAGCAATCTATACCCGAAATATCTCGGCACACTCTTGATACACACTCAAAGGTCCTCTTAAAAAAGATAATATTAATCAAAATTAAAATATAAAAATAAAAACCTGGCAATAGCAGCATACAAAACGAAATAATAGCAAGTAATCTTTTCATATGACCAAAAATTCAGCAAATGCAAACGCGGACTCTACCATGTTCATGTCACCATCCTATTGCTACATTGTCAAACATTCTATGCAAAAATACCCCCCCCCCCCCCCCCCCCCCCCCCCCCCCTTCTCCCCCGGGGGAAATGACAGATAGTAAAACACAAAATAATAAGCACCATGCCACCATTTGTCAGGCACCTATGTTAGCCAAAAATCCTCTTCACACAAATGCATGAGCTACTAGGTGACTAGCAAATACTCAAAACCAAAGTGCTCTCCTGTGGTCATTTATGTTAAGGCACTCTGCATAGATGTTAGCCAAAAAAACTGTTTAAACAAGATGACATGTATAATTTACAAAGTTGCTACCAATTACTTAAAAATTAATCACAAATGTGAGCCAGACTGCATTAAGTGTTGCAAACATCAATGTTGACATGTCAATAAATCAAAATGGATGAAACATGAATCTATACAACAACTTTCCCACATCACCACACATTCACCAAATGCAGAATTCGATACCCACATAATCTTTGCATGATATTGCTATATAACTGACCAGTCAATAGAAAATGCAGCAAATAACTTGTAAGAATCAGTCACTAAGTGACAAGAAATGTGATACTGCCTGTATCAAGTGTTACAAAAATCTGTGTTAGCATGTTAAAGAATATAAATGATGAAAGATAGGTCTATGCAACAACCTTCCCACATCACCAGAATCACCAAATGCAAAAAAGGTCAATACCCACACATTCTTTGCATGATATTGCTATGTAATCCACCATTCAATAGAAAATGCTGCAAATAACATACCATAACCTGCAATATGGTAAACACATTCAGTCAAGCATCTATATTAGCTTGAAATCTTAGTTGCACAAAGGGTATGAGCTACTTTGTTACAACCAGATACTCAAAAGCATAATGATTTCTCCTGATGAACAAAAGATCAAAAAGAGTGAGACAGAAAATACCATACTCTCTATTCAGTGTTGGTGGGCACAGGTTTCTATAATCTAAAGGCTTCAGGACATGAGCACCCCATGGTTTACATTCTATGAGTTCAAAACCTGAGGTCAGCCTGGCGACTTTGTCCACAACCTAGGATTGTTGTTTTTGTTGTTTTTGTTGTTTTGTTTTGTTTTTTTTTCTTGTGGGGGGGGGGGGGGGGGGGGGGGGGGGGGACCCTTTACATATATGTGCTCTCATAAGACCAACATCATACCTGTGTCAAGATGAGCACTCGTTTGTTAGAAGACTTTGCCTCTGACAACATTATGTCTAGAAGCTTTAGTTTGCCACTAGCTGCTATTCCGAACTCGAGCAACTGCTTGGCAGACATATTTGTCAATGACTCTTGATATCCTGGCTTCACCAAGAATGGGTGATTGCAACACTGCATAGCAAACAAAAATAAATCTGCTAATTGTTCAAACAAGATGTACTACTGCATTGGCAAAGTGAGACCAGAAAAAGTGATAAGTCGTCATTTTTGAACACTGAGAAAAGCCACGTAATGAGATACTAACAGTTATTCCACAAAAATAAATCAAAATCATTTTTAAGTTTAAAGAGTAGCAAAACAATCTCAGATTATCTGGTGACAAGAACCTTGCCTTCTGTACAACTAATTCAATAGTATCAGCTACACTTAGAATACATTCCCTCTACATTGCAGCAAAATAATTTCTACCACATCTCTTCTGGGAAAAAACATCCTCGAAAGAAAACAGATTGATTTGCTCCCACAATGCCACAAATGTAAACATCCGGATTTTTAAATTTGTTTCACTTCATTTTATACTTCCTGCACTCCAAAACCGTTCTAGCTTTCTAGCTTTCAACCCCTCCCTCCCCCCCCCCCCCTCTTCTCCCCCCTTCCCACCCTTCCCCCCCCTTCTCCACCCCCCTCCCTCCCCCCCCCCCTCCCTCCCCCCCCCCCCCCCCCCCCCCCCCTCCCTCCCTCCCTCCCTCCCTCTTTCCCCCCCTCCCTCCCCCCCCTCCTCCCTCCCTCCCTCCCCCCCTCTCCCTTCCTCCCCCCCCTCTCCCCCCCCCCTTCCTCCCTCCCCCCCCTCTCCCCCCCCCCTCTTTCCTTCCCCCCCTCCCCCTCCCTCCCTACAAGATGAAGCCTCAGCGTGGTACATGGTGGAACAAAGGAAGCAAACCTGGTCCTCATGGGAACACTTCAAAACCGCCCTTCTCGACTATTTTGTGCCTCGCAATGAAGCATTTTAGGCACGGGACGCCTGGCGAAATCTACGACAGGAGAAGTTCATCGGCCCATATGTATCCTAGTACGACAAACTGATGCTCCGAATCCTAGACATGGAAGCAATCGATCGTCTACATGTGTTCCTGTATGGGTGCTCCCCGTACTACGGCAAGGAAGTGGAGAAGCAAGGCCCCAAGACTTGGGAAGATGCCACTCAGATTGCAAAACGCCTTAACAATGCATACTCTAACCGGCCCACGCAGATGGGTGATGGAGGCCAAACCAACCGCAAAGACACCGCCTCAAGCAAAGACCAAGGAGCTTCATACCGAAAGCCACTCACAACCAACAAGGACAAGGACTCAAGGCCCTACTGGCACCACCAGAAACACGTTCTCAATCGCCGAACCAAACCAACCAAAACCGGCGAGACCCTCGACCCGTATGCAAACACTGCAAAGGGAGCCACCCAACCGAACGGTGCTGGAGAAAGCGACTCGACACAAGAGTGCAAATGACGAAGGGACCTTCAGGCGAAAAAACATCCACCTCAAGACTAGCTCACCGAGATCAACAGCAACAATTTGGAGGACTCATCCTCACCCAGGCCGTCCACCTCGAAAGGGAAAGCCCAATGCCATTCGGTCGCTCTACCCATTATCCACCAAGTTTTCATTATGGCAGACCTCATGGGCGAAAGGATGCAAGCGATGCTAGACACCGGGGCCACACACAACTTCATGACACCGCAATGCGCTCAACGCCTTTGACTGAAGCTCAACAAACGCCTCGCATGTCTATCGTATTTGCCCAAGGTGAAGACGGTCATGTGAGGCACGCGAAAGGGGCCCCCATTACTTTAGGCAAGTGGTTTGGTCACTTGAACTTCCTCATCATCCCCATGGAGACGTTCGAGGTCATCCTAGGACTGGAATTCATGGATCAACACTTGATCTCCTTTTTCGGGAAAGGGGTAGAAATTGGCGTATCCAAGATCGGCCACCAAAGCTTCCAATTTCTTATCGAAGAGTTTACGGACGTGCTTACAGACACACTCCCGTCTCGCCTTCCCCCCTTGCAGAATGTTCAACACCGGATCGACACGCTACCAGACCAACCTCCCCCATCTCCCCCATCTCGGGGCCCATACCGAATGAATGAGACCAACCTTCAAGAGCTCAAGTGGTAACTCCATGAGTTAGAGGCACAAGGATATACCCGACCAAGCAGCTCGCCTTACGGGGCCCCAGTCCTCTTTGTGAAGAAGAAAGACGGTTCCCTACACATATGCATAGACTACAGAGCACTTAACAAGAACACGATCAAGAACAAGTACCCAGTCCCAGTGATGGAAGAACTTCTCAACCGCCTTGGCAAGGCCCGATACTTCACTCGAATCGACCTACGTTCTGGATACCATCAAATTCGGGTGGCGCATGAACACATTGAGAAGAGCCCTTTTCGGACGCACTATGAAAGCTATGAAGGGCTTGTCATGCCGTTCGGACTCACAGGTGCCCTGGCCACTTTCTGTCGGGAGATGAATGAATGCTTCCGAGATATAATGGACCTCTTCCTCATCATCTACATTGATGATCTTCTGATCTATAGCCGCACATTGGAGGAACATTATGAACACGTTCGGGCCGTCTTGCAACGCTTACGCAAGCGACGACTTTTCGCAAAGCCTAAAAAGTGCGAGATTTGCATGAAGAAGGTGGAATTCTTGGGGTTCATTGTCTCTGAACGTGCATTACACATCGTTCATGAAGTGGGCTCCCTCGAAGTCTGTGAAAGAAGTGCGGGAATTCATTGGATTCTGCCAATTTCCCCGCCGATTCATCCAAGGATTTAGCAAGATTGTGGCTCCACTACTCAAATCCAAGGCAAAGGAACCATTCAAATGGGGGCCCGACGAAGAGGAGGCTTTCGAAACACTTAAGGCAGCCATGTGCAACGCACCCGTTCTCAAACTCCCGGAGTTCGACAAGCCATTCGAGGTCCATACGGATGCCTCCGGATCGGCAATTGGTGCAATACTCATGCAAGATGGGCAGCCCGTCGCTTACGACTCCCACAAACTCATTGGACCCGAGCTCAGATGGAGCACAATGAACACGAAATGCTCGTAGTGATCCATTGCTTACGGAAGTGGAGACACTATGTCCTTGACAAGCATACAAAGATCTTCACCGACAACATCTCTTTGAGGTACTTCACTTCCAAACCCAAGCTGAGTCCAAAGCAGGCAAGGTGGCAGGACTTTCTTGCCCAGTTTGAGATCGAAATCATTCATAAATTGAGCAAACAAAACATCATGCCGGATGCACTAAGTCGAAGACCCGAAATCCAAGCGATCTCCACCATCTCATCGGATTTGAGAAGCATAATTAAACATGCCCAGGAACAGGATGCGCAAGTCCAAGACATCATGAACGAGGTCCGAAACGCCAACCAACCCAGCCACTATACCATTCAAGAAGGGATCCTCTACCGCAAAGGCAAGATCTACGTGCCCAACAACTTGGAGCTACGCAAGGAGTTACTATGGGAAGCACACGATTGCAAGGTAACCGGCCACACTGGTCAAAACCGCACTTACGAGATGCTACACAAACACTTTTATTGGCCACGCATGAAGCCTCAAGTACAAGAATATGTGGAAACTTGTCCCACGTGCCAACAGGTCGTGGCCAAGATCAGTTCAAACCCGTAGGCCTTCTGCAACCTTTACCGGTTCCCAACCGGCCCGGGACATGATCAGCATGGACTTTATCATCTAACTCCCACCATCCCAAGGATATAACACCATATTTGTCGTGGTGGGCTACTTTACTAAGCAGGCCCATTTCATTCCAACCAAACCACCTCTCAATGCAAAGGCAGTGGCCCATCTCTTTTTCACACACCTTGTGAAGTACCACTGACTCCCCTTGGCCATCGTCTCCGACTATGACGGACGCTTCCTAAGCCAGCTATGGAGAGAACTCTTCCACCTTTTGGGAATACAACATAGGTTCTCATAAGCTTACCACCCGCAAACAGATGGGCAGACAGAACGGGTAAATCAGACAATCGAAGACTACATACGCAACTATGTCCGAACCGACCAGAAGGACTAGGCTAAACACCTAGACATCATAGAGTTCCACTACAATGCCTCCGTCCACTCGAGTACAAAGATGACTCCATTTGAATTGGCGATCGACAAGAAGGTAATTACACCCTTAGCACTTACACGGGACTCCACACTTTCGACGAATGACCCCGATTGCGGAGCCTTATTAGAGCAATGGAACACGAAGTTAGAAGAGGCCAAGTCCGGCTTGAAGCGAACCAAAGAGCGCATGGCCAAGTATGCGAACAAGAAACGCCGGCCCGGCGAAGTCTTTTAAGTCGGAGACTTAGTCCTAGTCAATGCGTGCAACATCACTCTGCCCCGGAACATCACACACAAGTTCAACCATCGTTACTACGGCCCCTACAAGGTGGAAAAGCAGATCAACGAGGTCACGCACAGCTTGGAGCTACCCGACAATGTACAGTTTCATAACCTTTCCATGTGAGCCTCGTCAAACAATTCAAGCCCGACTCCAAGTATGGACATGAGGTCCCCGTACTTCATGACGTGGAGAACCAATTCGAGCATGAGGCCATTTTACAAGACCGCAATACACGCGAAGGCCCCCAATTCCTCATCAAGTGGAAAGGCCGCCCCTCAATAGATGCCGACTGGATTCCGGCCGACACCTTTGGCCCAGACCACCCCTTTGTACGCAAATTTTACCGACACACTTAAGCCAATTTTGGCTACAAGCCCCTTGTGATGTTCCTACTTTTTATAATCACACCAACTTTTGTAAGACTCGAACCCGTTTGTTGAGGGCAACAAGCTCTCCAAGCCCGGGGAGGATGTCACAAGCTTGATTTTCTATCCAGCCTATTTTAGTGCTTGGGGGGTGTTCCCTGTGGCACCAAATTGTTCGCAACTATGAGGGGTACTAGTACTCCTCATAGCGAGCTCTCATTGCCGTCCCTTGTAAACACGAGTTGCGATCTAATATAAAAACGTGTTCTTTGGCAATCTTCTTGGTGTCCCCAACGTCCAGTTTCGTGCATGATTGGGTTGAACGTCTCATCCCCCTCTCCCCCCACCCCTTCCCCCCCCCTCCCCCCTCCCTCCTCTCCCCCCTTCCCTCCCTGCCCCCCCTTTCCCTCCCTGTCCCCCCTTTCCCTCCTCTCTCTCTCTCTCTCTCTCTCTCTCTCTCTCTCTCTCTCTCTCTCTCTCTCTCTCTCTCTCTCTCTCTCTCTCTCTCTCTCTCTCTCTCTCTCTCTCTCTCTCTCTCTCTCTCTCTCTCTCTCTCTCTCTCTCTCTCTCTCTCTCTCTCTCTCTCTCTCTCTCTCTCTCTCTCTCTCTCTCTCTCTCTCTCTCTCTCTCTCCCCCATCTGCTGTTTTTAGGGTTTCGCTACTGTTTTGCTGCTGTTTTTAGGGTTTTGCTGTTCTGTTTTTAGGGTTTTGCGTGTTTTAGGGTTTCTCCATTTTAGGGTTTTGCCTGTGTTTTAGGGTTTCGCCTCTATTTTTAGGTTTTCGCTGCTGTGTTTTAGGGTTCTGTCTACTGTTGTGCCATCATTTCCTCCTATTTCAGGCCAACTTTCGCCTTCAGCAGATGTTAATATAACTCTCTCTCTCTCTCATGGCTTCACCTTCGTCGAAAGTTACATTTACGAGAACTAATAAGCGGCTGAAGCATATTGAGAGAGAGATGAAGGAATGGAGAGGGGAAGCGGTGAAAGAAAAAGAAGCCCTGCTCAAGTCATGGAATGAAGAACGAGAAGAGATGCGAGGTGAAATTGATAGACTCAAAGGGAAAGTCTCAACCCTCGAACAACAGTTGATGGAAGTGGCGGCATCTCGTGTTCTCGAAGAAGGTGAAATTCAGCATTCAGTGATCGAGGAGCTCAAAGATATAAAAGAGCAGGTACGGACCATCAAGGAAGATGAGGAGAAGAAGTCATGGGCTGCAGTCATATCCGAAACGCAAAAGAAAGTACAAGAGGAAGAAAAATGGATTGAAGTGGCTAAGAAAGGGAAAAATAAAGAAGCTCCTTGTACACCTACTCTTATCAACATGACCCTCAAAGAGGAACAAAGAAGGCGGACAAGGGCACTACATGTGAGAGTAACCGGCCTCAAGGACATAAATGATGTGGAAAAGGAGGTCAAAACTCTCACATCCATGATGGGATGGAGAAGCCTTTGCATACAAAGGCATGGAGAGTAGGCAAGAAAAGCGAGGACCTTGGAGAATCTTCAAAGGAGAGAGCTCTTATATTGCGCTTTCCTTCATTGGAAGAGAAGAAGGAATTCTTGAGGAAGAGACCAATTCTCAAGAAGACAGGTGTTTTCCTTGGCGATGACCTCACTCTCTCACAGCTTGCGCATATGAGAGAGGTAATGCCAGAGATTAGAGCGGCACGAGAGAAGGGAAAGCTAGCCTTCTACAAAGATGGTCGGGTGGTGATTCTCGAGCGACGCACTACATGACGGTGCGAGACCTATGGGACCACATTGAAGATGGCTACTTGGAACTGTAATGGATCTATGAGGTTGGACATTGGTGCATTTGAGGACAGTTTCAGAGATAAGAGACATTGTTTTCTTCTCAGAGACCCATCAGGCCCCTAGACAGTTGATGCCGCATGTGATGGGATATAGATGGGAGACAGCCCACAGGCTAAATGCGAGATCGGGACATGGGACTAGAGGGTCAGGAGGAGTAGCAGTGCTATTCAGAGAGGAGTTGAAGGCACTACTACATATCGTACGAAGAGATGAGGATGCTCGATATATGTGGGTGAGGCTGAGAGCTGACACAGGGTGATTTTTATACATTGCCATATGTTACTTCCCTCCCAATACGTCTGTATATGCTACACCTAGTGGGCAATCACCTTTCTCTCTTCTAGAATATGATATTTGGGAGTTCTCTAGGGATGGTGATATCATTCTCCTAGGGGACTTCAATGCCCGAACGGGCAACTCACATACAGTCTTCTATGACACTTCAGATGAGATGCTTAGAGAGATGGATGTGGGTGAGTTGGGGCTCGACAGATGCTCGCATGATAGAGAACAGACAGAGTATGGGAGATATCTCATTGAGATGACGACTATGCATGGGTTAGCCATACTTAATGGCCTACACCGATTTCCTGGGGCAGCTGGTTTCACTTGCTTTCCACATAGACATGGAGCAAGTACAGTGGACTATATCATGACAAAGCCGAGTTTCATCCCTTGCATTCTGGATTTCACAGAGGGAGCTAGACCAATGGGTGTAGCACTGGATCATGCTCTTTTGACACTATCAGTCTCTTTTCAGTACAGTACAGCCCAGACATCAGTAGGCAGGTCACATACCCGTTACACATTTACACCAGAGACCGATTCTGTTTATACAACGGAGATCTGGGATCGTCTACGCACAGTTGGTCCAGGTCTCTCACTGGAGGAGTGCACCACTCTACTGACGGAGACATTGCATAGGGCCGCATCAGTGGCATATCCACACACACGACCGGTTTGGAGGCGACAGTCAGGGAGCATGCCCCAGAATAGTTGGTATGACGAGGAATGCAGAGAGATGAGAGCCCAGCTTCAGAGAGATCTTCTACTAGGAGTTATCACTTACAGACAATCTCAGATTGCTTTCCGTCTCCTTGTGAGACGGAAGAAGCGGGCTTACCAGGCTCAGTTGGAGCGAAATTTATATCAGATGTTCTTGAGCAGGGACTCAAGAGAGGCATGGCGACTTTTTCATGAGCACTCCACTCCCCCAGCGATTACTTCACCTGATGTATGGGGTCAGTATGCGACATCACTATATATGGTTCCTGGACAGGAACCCCTTCCGGACCCTGCATAGCCGTGCCCAACCACGAGCACTTTCTTTACCGCTCGAATGGTACAGAGGGCCATTGACAGGATGAGGACCGGGAGGGCATATGATCATGACGGTCTAGTGGCGGAGCATTTTAATCATGCTAGGGATATGTTGATGGAGGTTCTTGCAGTGTTGTTCAATCGTGCCATGTGTGAAGGGTTACCTGAGACTTGGAGATTGTCTACTATTGTGCCTATCTTCAAGGCAGGGGATCCTATAAAGCCGGAAAACTACCGCACTATTATGGTTGGACACACATTGGCACGGTTGTATGCATCCATTCTTGAGGAGCACTTGAGTGATTGGGCAGAGAGTGAGGGTATGCGGGCAAAGGGTTAGGCAGGTTTCAGGAGGAGTCTCTCCACTCTTGATCATATTTTGACACTTAGAGCCATCATTGAAGAGGGAAGGTCACACGGGAAGCGGATTTATTGTAGCTTTGTGGACTTCCGCAAAGCATTTGACATGGTGCCGAGAGCTCGATTGATGCGCAAACTACAGGAGATGGGGTTTCCCATAGAGTTGATGTGGGGGATTATGGCTTTGTACAGATCAGTGGTGGGACGAGTTTGCACCCCAGAAGGGGTATCTGATTTAGTTCACTCTACTATTGGAGTGAAACAGGGCTGCCCACTGTCTCCTACTCTATCTGGTATGTATGTTGATGAGGTGTCTGATTACATTGACACAGAGGGTGATAGAGGGGCCGAGTTGGCAGGGACATGGATCCCATTGTTGTTATATGCTGATGATATTGTTTTGATATCTGACTCACCGGAGGGTATACAACGACACTTGGATGCTCTACACAGCTTTGCAGAGGATAGTGGTCTGGCTGTAAACCTTGGTAAAACCAAGGTTAAGGTGTTTAACACCACACCGCAGAGGATCAGGAGATCATACCTATTTTCACATATGGGCAGGAGGTTGTGGAGTATACAGATGCATACACATATCTCGGGGTAGTATTCACTGGACCGAGATTTTCCTTGAGGAGAGCAGCAGAGACTAGACTGACTAGAGCATCTACAGCTTTGGGAGGATTGGAGAGGATGTGCTCGCAAGTTCAGTTTCAGGAACCAAGGACAAAGTTATGGCTCTTTGATACTTTGGTTGCCTCTACTATGCTATATGGGGTACAGGTTTGGGGACCTTCTATAGGTCAAGATGGGTGGAAAGTCATGGAGAGGCCCTTGGTATCTATGATCTCTAGGCTGATTAGAGCCAAGGCCTCCATACCACATGATATCATTCGAGCGGAGCTAGCTGCTCCCCCTATTGAGAATGAGGCACTCACTAGAGCAGTCTCCTTTGTACACAGCTTGTGGGACACTACCAGAGATAGATATTCGAGGCTGGCCCTCGAGTCATCAAGACAGCTAGCCTTGCAGGGGGATACATCATGCTGGTTTGCACAGATGACATCATGGTTTCAGACACATGGTTTTACCATGGACAGGCTGCCTCCTTTCCAGTACTCTTTACAGACACCCCTGATGTACCTGACGCGGGTGGAGATTACTAGACTCATTCGTCAGGATCTGATCCAGCTGGACACAAGGAGGACATGGACTGAGCCTACACACGAGTTGGGTACAAAGATGGCTTTCTATAGAGAGCATCTTCTACACCTCACAACAGATGGGTTTGTGACTCAACCTAGCTATATGGATACACACCTTTCCCATGCCTTGCGTTGTGCCATTGGCCAGTTGCGCACATCCTCACATCAGCTTGAGATTGAGACTGGCAGATTCAGAGGGGTACCAGCAGATAGCAGGATATGCCGTCTATGTCACCTAGAGCCAGAGACAGAGCTACATTACATATGTCATTGCACGGTATACTATGAGATACGGGGCCATTTTCATTGTCTATTCAGAGAGGGTTTTGGGCCTCTATCTAGAGTCATGAGTTTTGAGGATCAGAGATGTCTGGGACTATATCTACTAGAGGTACACAGACATAGAGACACTCTACTGAGGAGAGCTGGAGGGAGACAGTCCCAGAGGCAGATTACGGGTTTCTTTACACCAGGCACTGGGCAGCTCGAGGAGGAGTCACTAGAGCATCTAGTACAGAACTCTGTCCACACTCATACAGCCACTACCGGCACTCTCATAGACCGAGCAGTGGAGCTAGGGAGATCTAGACGACCGAGAGTGAGAGGTGCTACACTGTATCGACGGATACTACAGCAGAGGATTGGAGCTTTACTTTTCAGACGCCCACAGTGCAGATGAGGATAGATCCCCAGCCTTGTATATCAGCACATCCCTCCTATGTATCAGCCCTTTGTTGTATTAGTCTTGGTGTTAGCCTTTTCCCAGCTATTTTACATCTTTCATTTTCAGTACCACTTCCTTTGGTACTCAGATTTTGTATCAGATTCACCAGTTTTGTAACTTTTGGTCTCATAGGTCATTTTGGCCTTCTGAAGACGTAAATATATCATTTCATTTCGTTTCGTTTCGTTTCGTTTCGTTTCGTTTCATTTCTCTCTCTCTCTCTCTCTCTCTCTCTCTCTCTCTCTCTCTCTCTCTCTCTCTCTCTCTCTCTCTCTCTCTCTCTCTCTCTCTCTCTCTCTCTCTCTCTCTCTCTCTCTCTCTCTCTCTCTCTCTCTCTCTCTCTCTCTCTCTCTCTCTCTCTCTCTCTCTCTCTCTCTCTCTCTCTCTCTCTCTCTCTCTCTCTCTCTCTCTCTCTCTCTCTATATATATACATATATATATATATATATATATATATATATATATATATATATATATATATATATATATATCTATATATATATATATATATATATATATATATATATATATATATATATATATATATATATATATATATATATATATATATATATATATATATATATATATATATGTGTATGTATGTATGTATGTATATACACACACACACACACGCTCTCTCTTTCTCACACACACCAAGCTTACATGCAAAACAAGGGTGGAAGTCAAATCTCTCACTCAAAGAAAGTCTCAAGAATGAAAGAGCCAAGTCGACCTCAACGGACATAGAATCCCAAATGCGTACGCATTTTCGCCATAAAAATCATTCAAAACGATTTAAGTCGCATTCATGGCTTTTACGATTTTTACCTTTTCTTTTTAAATCACACGATTTTTTTTAACTATACTCATTAGGATTTAGATAATGATAAAACATCTAGAGTGCATGCGCTTATGGAGGAATGTGATCTCTTTTATTGGGAATCCCTTGAATTAAGGCAATTGCTATTTCTAATTAGATTTGGAGAGACTTCTACATGCTCTGATAAATGACAAAGTACAAAATAAGAAATCGCCCATGATGAATAAAAATCTGGATTTTTTTTTTTCTCTCTCTTTAATCTCTACAGTTTAAACAATTTAAATCCCAATTTAAATCTACGATTTAAATCTCACCTTCGTACTGTGTGTGTGTGTGTGTGTGTGTGTGTGTGTGTGTGTGTGTGTGTGTGTTTGAGAGAGAGAGAGGGGGAGGAAAAGAAGGTTTGTGTTAAATTTTGAGAATACTATTTCTGCTAAATCTTGAATAGTTGTCTCTATTGGTTCACGTGCCTTGGTACTGACTGAGCTAGTATGGTTGAGGCACAGTCGACTACAAGGGGCTGCACACTAAGAATGGAGAGAGAACACCAAAATATGCATCATTCAAGCATATCATGCCGAACATGCATAGCCAAGACGGTGGCGTGCAATGTTAAATGTCAATGACATGCCATACAACTGTCAGCACCCCATCCCTGAAAGAAAATCACATTCAAGCTGAGAGTGCGGAACATGCATAGTGAAGATGGTTGCCTACAATGTTAAATGCTAATGACATGCCATACAACTGTCCCATCCCTGAAAGAAGATTCTCCTTTATTAATTTGGTACAGCAGAAACAAAAGTTCATCCTTGACAATATAAACCAGATACGAACCCACACATGATAACTAAGCAAAAGTAGAATTAAAATTCCACAAAACAACAAACAATGCAAAGTTATCCTGGCGAATTCATTGAAGTTCACAATTCAACCAGTACATTTAGAGTGTTTAGCTTAAATAGACACAGAGGAGAAAATAACCTCACGAATCCTCAGCAGTAATTCCTGTGGAGATGATACTATGTCTCCACGCTTGCCACGAGTAAGTAACTCATATTTCTCAACCAGTAACCTGCAATATTGCTCTAGTTGAAAGGAAGTCATTCTGACAGGTATCCAATATTCTCTAGGGCTACATAGCTCTTGCTTGGCCTCTTGAACAATGTGTCGGCTTACTAAGGTTCTCAGTTGTACCAAGGAAACGCTATCATCATGTGACGTAACATCCTTCTCTCCAGAAACATGTTGCAAAAGATAACGAAAATCCTCTGCCGTATGCTGTAATATAAAGAACTAATCAGAAAAATACCCAACCACTGAAAGCTTGAACACTAGAAGCAAGTGCCACTGACCTTGATGGGTTCACTAAGTAAAAGCAACCGATATGAGGTTTTAAATTGAGTAACTGATTTGCTAGCCTTATTTCCTTTAAGTCGTTGAAACTCATCAACAACTAACGCTTCAAAACTAAGATCTTTCAATGCTTCCATTTCCTGATAGCAGTTGCAATACCAATAAAAGAGGTTCATTATCAGTCCAAATGATTTTCACAATCCTGCAGTTCACCTCATTCAAATGACTCAGAAAGGATGACAAAGTAACAATTTCGGTTGTTTGAGAAGGAGAACTATCAATAAGCCATACAGAAGAAAATACGAAAAATAGACTATAAACAACCATAATGAATTAATCAATGTACTTCAGCAAAGAAATGAAGCAAACAAGCGATTCACCAACATTTGAGAAATTAACAAAATAGAATCTGCAGATGTAACTGATGCATCCAACTTTTCCCTATACTTCTCATACTCGAAAAGTACAATCTACTTCACAGTTCTATGATGGACATCTTAGAAACCAAGCAGACCTAATTCCTAAACATAATAAGTGATGTATATAATACATCTCAAACTTTTGACACCTTGACAAACTTCACTAAGCTTCTAAAATTTGTAAGTGCAGTATTCCTCATGTACATGGTAACTATCTCAGAAAGAAAATACACTCCAGTTACGCTCTCAATGCCAGCTGACAGTGGAATAGTATAACGCTAATTAGGCATCATATTGTTGCTCTCAAACTAAGAAAAATATCACTCTTCCTTCACGAAGGACACACGTAGGGACAAAGTTTCAGATGCATATATCCATCAGCACCAATCCAAACACACATCATACACATTCAGGGTCGATGATATACAAAGGGCATTCAAAATGCAGAACTAAAGCACAAACATAGATCACTCAAGCTGTGTGCAGATGATTCGTGAGGTGAGGAAAGTCACTCTGCAGAAACTCAATGCATGGAAATCTTAGTAGGATCCATTCACATGCGGTATAACTTACACCTAATTGCTATACAGTGTATATTCAGTAGGGATATGGTACTAATCCAAACATACCACACTCATACATTGACAAACAATATTGTCACTTGTTCACATGCACTAGCGCACTACAAAAAAACAGCGTTGTCACTTGCGCACATGCACTAGTGCATTCAGAAGTGTGTATTATGGTTTGTATTATGTACCATCCAAATGAAACATGAATTGTCCACATAATTTTCCACTCACAGATGTGCTATGCATATTTAGGTTGTATATATGACACATGGCACAGATGTGCTATGCAAATTTAGGTTGTATATATGACACAAATGTGCTATGCACATTTTCCACTATTACAAATAACAAAATATTCACATTGTGCACATGTACTGTGAAGATATGACATTGCATCACATGTCCACAATAGTAATAATAATCGTGTGTCTGTGTATCATGCACTTATTATTTACTAGTTGATGTTTTGGGCATTCATGATTTCACCCACACACTACGATAACATGAACATTCCATTACAATCTACAAACGCACATTCCATAGTGTGCATATTTATTTTGGTTACATATGCATATTGCCTATGCCATGTGCATTGTGCATATTGCCTTACATGTGCAATGTGATATAAACATATAAGATGATACATCACATATTACATAATCGTTATTGCATCTTTATATATGCAGATTGCATATGAACAATAAACATTTCATGAATTTATTGCATATTACACAAACACATTGATAAATCATGCTCTTTGATCATATAATGCACATAGCATACAGACTGTATAATTTCCAAAATTCACTATCTACTCTTTAGAATGTTTGAATGCTATGAACACTGCCATTATTCATCGTTTTAAACTTACAAGTGATGAAGTTCGACCAAATGCAAGATGACATTGACTTTGATTCTCAGTGTGTGCAACCGCATGTTCAATATCAATGCAAATGTATACAATTTGCAAACAGTGATAATAATTTCCAATGCACAATGCAATGTGCAATGTCTAAATCCTTAATCATGTACATAAATAAATAAATGTTCTGTTAAAGATTCACAATGAAATGTAATTTATTTGTGTTCCTGACAATGCATATGTATTTTACTATACTAAATGTATCATATATTCTCTATCGAAGTTGGACAAACTCAATTTTTCGCCCAGCCAACTTAGTTTCCTGGTTCCCTCATTCCTTTGAAAGATGTGTTTCCACCACTAACATTTTCGGGTGTCACTTCCCCCCTTCCTACTAGTGAGCTACAGTCCTTTTAAATTCTATCTTGCTACACTGAAGACACGTGCAACTTCACAGCACAATAGCAACTGCACACTTACAAGTCATGCACATACAAATACATGCATACAACATAAACAGTGAACACAGACACACAAATGCACAACACAAATAAGCATACATGCATATGATTCACAAAATACGTACATCCAACAACAATAAAAATCAAATGAGCATTTTGATAAGTCTCTCACTATCGAACCCAAATTGCCTTCTTTGACAAGATATCAAATGTTAGCGAACAAGGGGTAAATGTGGGCACTAGTGCAATGACTTAAAGGCATAAATACGATATACGAATTTTCCCCATGAAAAGCACTTAAGATTCAATAAAAAAATAGGCAAGAATCTGTGTTTTGGGATGCTTCCACAAGCAGCAACAATTAATAAACATGTATTGTGAAATTACAGAATCAAACAAAAGGCAGAAGAAGTACATCACCAGATTTAGAGAGTCAAAACTTGTGAGAATAATCTCAACTACACAAAGCCCTTCCTCATTATAGAACTCGTATCTTTGGATGATTCTTCTTGCCTCCTTTGAACCAGCATAAACGACCATATTTATACTTGGAATCCATTTTCTAAAAACAGCTTTCCATTCACCAAGCAAAGTTGGAGATACAACAACCAAGCAAGGCTTTGGCACTTGAACCTTTTCAAGCAGATGGAACAGGAAGCACACAGCTAATTTCATTCTATCCTGAAAAACAGAACAAAAGGAAATCAGGGATAACATAGAAATGTATCATCAACCATACATAATCCTGTAAATATAAATATGCAAAAAGATGTTTCGTTCAAAAGGAAATCAGGGATAACATAGAAATGTATCATCAACCATACATAATCCTGTAAATATAAATATGAAGAAAAATATAAATATGCAAAAAGATGTTTCGTTCAATGTTTGCACTTGTTTTCACCCTCACTTATCCTATCTCATGCCCTTAACAATTCTTCATTTCCCCTCCATTATACCCCCATTAGAAACACTCAATCGCACGTAATTTTATTGGAAGCACTTCCCCACCATAGTGCATACATAGTGTTAGCATAGTGCACTTTTGACAGACATGTTTGAACTTTAAGTGCTGCTTGTATGTGATCTATGCAGACATGTGCATTGTTTTCAGTTTAAATGTGCATGTGTTTAAACAATGATCAATCTGCATATCTATTCCTTGGTTGACTATATAATCTCTCTCTTTCTACCTGCTTTGCCTCTCCGCACTACAGTCTATAAGTGGATCTGTCCGTACATGCATAGTACAAAGTAGAGATTTAAATCGTAGATTTAAATCGGGATTTAAATCGTTTAAATCGTAGAGATTTTTAAAAATAAAAATAAAAATCGGGGTTTTTATTCATCAAGAGATTTTTATTTTTTTGTAGTATCTAAGGTATGCACAATACCTATTCAACTCATATATGCTCCAATATTGGACAGTAGTGAAAGTAGTGAAAAGTTTATATGACCTGGATGCTTGTTAGTTCTTGTACTTCAGTCATATGTGAGATGCCAACAAAGAGTTTATGATAACATTTCAGTCACATAAACTCTATAATGTCATTCAGCTATAGGTTGGTATAGATTTATACTGGATAGGGACTTATTTTGATGCCAAAAAATGTACATATACAATTGAAGGAACTTGGCTTTGAGCATGGATTTTAACTTAATTTAGTTAGTCAAATCTCTAATAGGCAAGAAAATAAAATAGTTCTATCCAGAGAGCAAAGTGGTAATATATGATAGACTATTAGCAAGGATAGGTATCATAGTGATCAAATTTTTAATTTTAAAAGGTGATCTACCATATGAAACCCAAAAAAAAAAAAAAAAAAAAAAAAAAAAAAAATTGGAATAAAAATCGTTAAAAACGATTTAAATCGCGAATGCGATTTTTACGATTTTTATTTTAAAAAAATCGTGCGATTTTTTTTACTATGCGTACATGTATACTGTCCATAGATCTATATGTTTCTGACCAACTGCCTCGCTATGTGAGCAGCTCTCTAAATCTTCTTTCATCTAGAATCATGAGATATGAAGAACAAAGATGTTTCAGTCTATTCTTGCTGGAGAGACCCAAAGAATCAATGACGAAGTAATGAGCAATTTGGAAGAAGCCAAGAGCGACTGTGTACACATTGTGAAAAAGAACACTTCAAAAGGGAAAAAGGATATGATTGTGCATGTCACATTAGAAGAGAAAAAGATGCCAAGGACCATACTTGAATATCAGGAGGTGTCACCCATCTTTCAAGCTTGGGGGTAGGACAAATTCCCTCTAGGGAGAAAGCCCTTATACTTGTTTGCAAAAATCTTGAGTCATGAGCTTCTTTAAAAAATGGGTGATTCTCAGGGCCCCTGGAAAAGACCCAATCTATGTAAATCAGGATCTCACAATGACGCAGATTGAGCACTCGAGGACATGCATGTCATGAGTTTAGAGACCTGTAAAGAGGGTCATTTAGCCTTCTACAGAGACAGCACTATCATCATAAGTGGATGTTCCTCAGATTGACAGTGCAATGCAATATAGGAGTATACTGGTTGCAGTATGGATGTGCAACAGGCCTCTACAACCACATCTAAGTAGATACAAAGAAATTGCTGAGCCATTAGTTTATCTTTCTTATCTGAGACAAATCAAAGCCCGGACCAAGAATCAGGGCTATGCGCACTGTCTGCCACAGACCACTTGAAGGCCCGGTCATCCAGTAGTATTCAGAAAAGTCCTGCACAGAAGGATACAGCTACTTTTCAGTGAATACAAATGCCAGCTTTTAATGGGTGAAACTTGAAAGTACATGGTGGTCGGCACCGAGCTCTATATGGTCATCCACTACTTCCAAAAGCGATGCACCACAACCCTATCACAGAGAGTGATATGTTATCTTAGAACTCGGACCATGCGACCTTGCCATGTGATACATTATCAGAGGATAGTATTTGCTATGCAGCCCTAGGTGTCAAGACCCTCCCCCCCTTGTATTTCTATCCAGGCTGGTTGGGGCTTTAGCTTGATGTTCATGAATTAATGCATCAATGAAGACCAGCCGATCCCAACTGACTGAGGATATCGATTGCTTTAATATTTGCTTAGTTAAATTCATATATGACTTAAAAACTTGATCATGTAGCTATCGATTGCTTTAATATTTGCTTTTTGTCTATTACAGCTGACCATAAGCTCTTGCCTTTGACTTGACTTTTATGTAGACTTTGACTATTAAAGCAGAAATTAGGGTTACGGTTTTCGAGTCAATCAAGGCTGAATTGGGTCATGTAGGGTATCATTGGGAAAGCTCTAATTGTGTAGAACATCTTTCCAGCACGTATATCTCTAAAATCTAAGACTTCAACAAAAACCTAATTGCGAGGTTAAAAAATATAACGTACAAAACATGACAAATTGAATTTATCTCCTACAAAAGGGGTGTGGATGGTGTTTTCTTTGTGTGTGTGTGTGTGTGTGTGTGTGTGTGTGTGTGTGTGTGTGTGTGTGTGTGTGTGTGTGTGTGTGTGTGTGTGTGTGTGTGTGCGCGCGTGTGTGTGTGTGTGTGTGTGTGTGTGTGTGTGTTCACGCGCGCGCGCGCGTGTGTGTTTGTGTGTGTGTGTGTTGTGGGCCGGGGGGGGGGGGGGGGGGGGGGGGGGGGGGGGGGGGGGGGGGGGGGGGGGGGGGGGGGGGGGGGGGTCACACTAATCAATTCGGTTGGTGAGCATGGACCTTGATGAGGTAGGTACCCATTGCACTTTGCACGGCATCCGTGCTCATACCCCTTAGGTTAGGGGTTATGAAGTCCATTAGGTTAGGGGTTGACATCACCTTGTGATACACAAACGAATGCAATATTGGCCAAATTTCATAGCACTTGCATCTTTTTCCTCATGATGATGGCAAGAATATAGTGGAAGAGTTGATAAGACTCTTGCAAGTTGCATGTATGATCACACCTTTTAGAGTGGCCCTTGTCCAATGGTTAACCATACCCTCCTCTATTCTCACTTCCACATCACAAATTCACATGTAATGATACACTTCACAATATGAACTTTCCAATATCTATTCCCACTACATTGAAAGCCATCTACCTCATCACAAACACCTCTTAATGATTAACCAAGGTATCTACAAAACACAACATGGGGAGACAATTTATCATACAAATCTATGAACATTTTATATTTATGCTCGAGTATATCACTTGTCTTGATTATCACCTTTTTTTTAGTGCACCCTTGTAACAAGATTCTTATTTTATTGGACCATGCATAATGTGGCGTGCATTCACAACTTGCGTAACCCTATGGACCTCAAGCAATATAGCACCATCAGTATTGATCACACTTTGGCCAAGGACCTCCACCAATATAGGGCCATCATCATTGATGTGGCTTTACAAGATGAAGGGATGTCCATTGGGCTCAATGGTTTCATTGAAAGAGCAAGACTCAAAGCACCAAGACAACATGAATTTATATAAGCTTTCAATACCATTGACCATAATTTCGCTTTTGCATGCCTGAATAATCAAGCCATACCTCAAAGACATAAACTAAATTACTATTTTGTAGACTTCCACAAAGATTCCAATACCACAACCACATAGAGGATCGCTTGCAAAGGTTCCCAATAAAATGATTAAGGTTAACCATACTCTATCAAAGTGGGCTTCCCTAAAGGTTCATCTAATTTTATTAGAAAAGTGAGAAATCTTCCACTAGGAAGCTCAAATAGCATATCACACGACAAAAGAATTGAAGGTCACACAAATCAAGAATGGTTAGAACTCATCCCATTTCTAGGAAATGATGATCAAAAAAAAAAAAACTTTTACATAATATGATAGTACTCATTGAGAACTCTCCAGTGGTATATAACACTTGGGTATTTCACATATCTAGTTATATCAAAATTAAAACCCTAATTTAAGGACAATGTGTGAAAAGCAAGTAGGAAATCATATGAAAAGTAGATTCTGTGATCTAAGGGCTATTATTGCCCTGAGTAATACTTACAAATAATATAAAAATATATTAAAAAAGTATCACAATTCTGCCAAGATTTATGATAGGCAGCTTTTTGGCTTTTTGATGACTTGAAAAGCAAGAGATAATAGGTCTATATAAAGAACTAAGTGTTGGGCACTTTTTTCCATCACTTTTTGGAGCTCTTTACGAGCTAGCACTTGAAGAGGTGTTATCATCCACTTGGAGAGGTGGAGTTTTGTTTTCTTCGTCGTCTACAAGGTGTGCAGGAGCCTGGAACTTATCTATGTGGAGAAGATCATCTTCAAATTTGGAGATTGAGAAGCTT